>JAWNNM010003016.1:0-74732 GCA_035044965.1 Lordiphosa andalusiaca
TTTCGAGTTATGATCAAAAAAAAAAAAAACATGTTCTTGGTACAGAGTTTGTTATAGTCGGGCTTGACCGACTTTCTTTCTTGTTGTTCTTCTTGTTGTTCTTGATTCAAGTTTTCGAATGCTTTTTATTGAATCATGCTGAGTGATTCGATTGATGTCTTGACGATTTTGTGTGCCACATCTAAGTATGACTTCTATTAAAGTCATACTTACTTTCCAAAATTTCATTCAAAATTTGAACTCAACCAAGTTTTCGTGAATATTAATTGTTGAACAAGTTTGATCTTCTGTAGTTCTTTTAAGTCATATTTTGCAAATGGTTGTTAGGTCCTTCAAACCGGACCTTAACATCCCGAAATGGTTGAAAACTGCTTGGAAAATAGTTCAGCTCAAAGAACTCGGCTGCCTTCACACTGCCTTCGTCACATGGGACATGACAATATAGTAGAAAATGTAGAATATAGGGTCGCTCTAAAAGAGGGGGTCGATTCTAAGATAAGTCACAATAGATTTTATAATTTTTGATTGCAAATAATTGAACGAACTTAACAGTACTTGTATAGCCGATTTTACTTCGGCTTTAATAAACTGTAGTTAGGCAAAAGCACGCATGCACACTTGCAGTTACTGCTTAGCTAAGTGTCTCTTGGCAACAAATGACACTTATTAGCTCTCTGGAAGATGTAAAATCGATCCTTCACACATCTATAAGTCCAACCCTTACTTCTGCTTAAAATCCAAAGTATATACCATTTAATATTTTGTATTTGTACTCACCTTGTACTGACTTCTAAATGACTCTCCCGAATAGTCGGGAGCATAGGGTCGATCCAGTAGATCGGGTCGTGGTGTACGCAAACTGTTCTCCTCATCATTGACAAAGGGTTTATCTCGCTGACCTGCAAGCGGGAGAAGATTCTAAACAACGCCCCCTTCACTTCGACCCAGAAACCTTACCAATTAACAGATTCGCCGCATAGTTACTCTCCGCCTTGGAACAATTGACCATATACCAATGATCGCAGATGAGCATGCGCTGTTGAAAGAGTGTGGTGTTTGGGCACGTATAGCTAAACTGGCGTCCCAGGCCATCGCACATGTGATAGACCTGACAGCCGGTCTCCACATCTGCATAGTAGCCGGCGGGTCGCCCGGCGCAAGAGAACGACGTCTTCTGCATGTGGAGAGGGGGATGTGTGGCAGCCACTGGCTTCTTGGCATGTTGTCCCTAGACAGACAAAGATAACGATTAGACTGATCAATATCGGTGAGTGCATCGTGAGGTGATGAATTGAAGTGATGTCATAACTTGGCACATGTCGGCCTGGCGCTGTGGCAAGAGACCTGTGTGAAATGTCAACTGATTGTTTTTCTGTTTTGTTTTGTTGTTGTTTTTTTTTCTTCTTTTATGTTTTGTTTAATTATATAGAAAAAGTCTGCGCTTTTGTCAGTTGCAAATTATAGCCCAATGACTTATCGAAATCTGCCACCGGTACGTGTGAACATGCGAGGAGAAGGCTTCCGCGACTCCAGCGGCAGGGAGTCCGTGAAAAATGTGAAAAATATTTTCCCATCAAAACAATCGAACACACAAAGCCCTTTTGGGCTTTGGGTCTTAGCCAACTGTTATGCAAAAGGCCAACCGGACAGCGCAGACTTGTCGCATTTTGAAAGTTCTCTGTGGCAACCAAAATCTTTATATGAAAACATAAATCTCATTTGGGTTTTGCTATATTGACAACTCAATTTGGTCATGCGATGAGCGTTCATTATAAAAAATACGGTGGGCTTAAATGGCCCGACTCTGGCCTTATACGGTGTGTGTGGAAAATGTTTACAAGCAAAACCAATAAAATCAGCAACAAGAAAAAAACAGAAGAAAGGCGGCAATCCCGCTGATAGAACTCCTAAAAAAGGCGGGAAACAATTATCGAGCAGAATCGTTAAATCTGTGATTCGAATGCAAACATTTTCGATGTTTTGCACAAACTGGGTCACATTCGTTCAAATTGGTTCTAAATTAAGGTTTTTATAGTTTCGATTTGGATTTCAGGTATTAGTTAGAGGGTGGCTTGTGTACACTCAAAGATTTAGTACAAATGAGTTCTCAGCAATGTCACACATTTTTGTAGTATTTACCTACAAACTTAAACTGATTCTTATTTAATATAAAATACATATTAGGGCGGGTCAATTTGTTTTCGCCAAAAGCGTCCACCAGAATCGGAATCTACGCAAGAATTCTAAGAAAATTTCACCATGAAACTATGTGTCTAAAATCAATTCCTAGCTCCCACTGAGAGCCATAAAGTTTTCAGGTTGAGGTAGTTAAAAAACATTATAAAAGTAGGCGTGGCATGTGATTATTAACATTTTTAAACGGAATTGATTTTACACACATAGTTTCTTGGTGAAAACTTCTTAGAATTCTTCGTTGATTACGATTCTGGTGGACGCTTACCACGTTTTTTTTGACTCGAACAAATTGACCCGCCCTAATACATATATAATACTTACTATATAAGCCTATCAGTCAAGCCGCCTATTCAAACCAGAGCGGGCAAACAAACGAAACGTTTAACGAACCGTTCGCGAAAGCTAAGAAACGATTCATATGTTTTGTAGCTGTTACTCTAGTCAGGGAAAACGAAACCACTAACTTTATATTGCCGAAGGGCGCAAACGAAACGATTGGAATATTGTTCTCGCAACAGCTGCACTGCCTTGGAACGTTTCGGAACGAAACAACAACAAAGCTGAGAGAAACAAAGAAGTAAGCAACAGAAAAAAACAACAACAATACAAATACAAATACAAATTGAGCAGCAAACGTTTCCGAACTATTCGCGCTCGTTGCATATCGTTCCGATTCCCTTTGTCCGCAAATCAAGATGAGAGCATTTCGCTTTACGTTTAGTTTGCTCTCACGAACGCAAACTGAACATAACTCATTTTTTGTTACAGTTACTTTTCTCGGGTTTTGTTAGTATTTCGCTCTGTGCAAAGAAAGAAACGAAACGATTCAGAAACGTTTCGTTTCGTTTGTTTGCCCGCTCTGATTCAAACCGCTTATCCTAGAGATCTAAGATCTTCCCAAGGGATGATAATAACCGGAAAAGTTTGTATGAGTGGAACTTTATTTTTCTTCTCAATTACCTGATGCTCGATTTGTAAGCAATTTAATAAGATAGAAATTCTAAAAAAAAATTCTAATTTCAAACATCTATTTGCAGCCATTTGACCTAAAACTTAGTTGAAAATAGTTCTATTCGAGATAATTGGTGTCGGAATATTCCAGTGCTGGAAAATAGACCCCTGGGCTGGAAAAATCCGGAAAACTTGTCACTCAATGAACTATTTTTTCATCCAAGTGACTTTAAACTCAGCTGTAAAGGATAGTAGGCCAAGTTTTTTGTAATATGATTTTCGAATGTTGAAAAATTCACCGATTGTGAAATGCCCGGAAAATTCTGCTTAAAAACCAACTATGTTTCATTCTATTAACTGAAAACTGGATTTCTATGAATAGTATGCGATGTAATTTGAAATGTGAATTTCAAAAGGTGTACAATTCCGGAAAATTCAGCTTACAAAGAACCTTTGTTTCATTCTACAGACTTAATACTCGATTTGTATGTGAAATAATTTGAGATGTGTATTACCGAAGATGAAAAGTTCTACATCCGGGTGGCTTAATTCCGGAAAATTCTCCAAGCCCAAAACTATGTATTTCTCATCCGATTGTCTTGAAATCTGATTTTAAAAATATCAGACAAAATTGATTTCCGATACGTCATCTAGGTGGGAAAATTCTGGTAAACTCTGCATGAAAAGAAATATATTTCTTCCGATTGACTTAATACTCGGATTATTAGAATAGTAGAAGAAACTATATGTAATGAGTGATGTAATCAATTTCATATATTATATATATTATGGACTCAAGCCAATTCAAAGGACTCAAAGTCACAAAAATCCAGTTTTTGTCCTGTGTGTCCAGCCGTTTAGAAGTCTCTAATTAGACTTAAATGAACTTGATTGGTGTAAAATCATAGGTATTATCCACAATTTTAATGAATAATTTAACATATCCAGCACAATTACTCATTTTACAGGTACAATTATTAAAGAAATTGAAATAATCTTTTGACTATTGCAATTCCAAGTTACAATTCCAATTACTTAAAATTAATGGTTTTTGTTTGCATTGCAAAAGTAATAAAATACTGGAACTAATGATTCCAAGTATGAATTCCAATTCCAAGTTACAACTACGATTACTAAAAAATCTTAAACAGCAAATATTTTAATTTATTATCTTTTTGTAGTGAAAAGTAATTAAGTACTCGAAGTAATGAAAACATAACAGCTCTGCTCTCTCAGTTTATAAGCTTAGTATGCAAAATAGTTTAAAAAGTATTCTTCGTCATTGAAAAAATGAGCCCCCCAAGGAAGGTAAAAGTGCACGTAAAATGCAATTTTGGTCTGATCTACACGAATTTCCGCAAATACACAGATAAGTTAAAAATGCTAGATAGGTTGTTCACATAGCTCTCATACAAGATGGATTTTGTTATGTCAACTGTAGGCAATTTTATATTCCGCTTAGATCTCTTTACATTTCCCAGCATTTACCCGTAAGGCAAAAGTAAGCATCTGCCTAGATATTTTAGCAAATTCGGTTTTCCTTTGAGCTCTTGGTGTTTATAGATGATAAGATGATAAGACTCACTACGATAATGATGATATAAACAAGATGGGGCGCTGTAGATGTGTCCAAAATGCCCTGTTATCGTGTGTTTTCACTCATTTTCCATCCAAGAATGTTAATTAAAAACTATTCCTTCCAAATGGATATCGATATCATTCAATGAATATTTTGTAATATCCTTTCTTTTTCCTCTGTTCTCCCAGAAATAGTTGTGGCCTTCCTCCATTGAAATGTATACAAAGTTAACTTGGCCTTCGCGACTATCTTTATTTGTTTTTTTTTCGTTGTTTTTTCTCTGTTGCAAATTCCATGCAAATATAACTTCCCCTCAATTTAACGCACATTATGTCTAACACAAGTCACACACTGAGCGGGCTTGTCGCCCATTTAACCATTACACAACTCCCATCCTCAAAACAGTTAAAACAATCAGCCAACCCAGTTTCAGTTTCGGTTTCGGTGTTTGTTCCATTTCGGCCCAAGAAGAAGTGTCAGTCGAAAAAAGGTCACTTGGTCAGCCAAAAGTCTTTTGTTTTTTAATATACTTAAAGACCTTTGCCAAGAGTGGGGCATGTGTGTGAATGGAGCAAATGGATGCACACACATAGAATAAATTAAAAATGAAACAAAGCGTAAAGAGCGCAAAAATTACAACATTTTCCGCCGTTGCTTAAAACAAAAATATATAAGAAAAACTACACAAAAAAAAAAGTGCTTGGGAAGCGATGACGATGATGAGTTTGTGGGTGTTTGTGGGGAGACACCATGAGGTGGACGAGGGCAGCTTAATAAGTCAGCGGGTTTTTGATTAGAAATTGGTTTTTGGTATTCGTCAAGAAGGCGATTCTAAGAACTCTAATAATATTAAGATCTTTGCAGTTTATGGAGTGTTGCAAAATGTAGTTAGACTTTGTTCGTGTGCTGAGGCTTTCCCATTAAAGCAAATAATAATTGCAAATATGCAAAATATTCGTGCAGTTATGACAAACTGTTGTTTAATATTCATTTTTGCTAAATTTGTGATTTAAATTTTCATCTGTATAATTGTGGTAAGTGTATTATTAAACAAATATCTAACAAATGCAATCGTGTATCGTGGAGGACTACTTGATTGGTGCATACGACTAACAAAAAAGTTAAGTAATTGGTTATATCATAAACCATTTTCAGTTAATATTTCTTCACAATCATAGGGAATTACCGATTCGGTGTCCGATTTCGACATTGAGATAGACTCTGCAGCAGAGTCCATCGTTCTTGAAGACGAACAAATAGTTTGAGTACCTAATTCTTGAAAAAAATCACTGGTATCAGGAATTTTAAAGAATTCTGTTCTTAAAATCGACCTAAATGCCTTCTCAATTTGTTTTTTGAAGGGCATGTTGAGTGAGTAGAAATAAGAAAAAAGTTTAGAAGATATGAATCTATTTTATAGCAGCGTCGCAAGCCGCTCGGGAGTGAGTAGCATTTTATATAATAAATATTATACAATTCTTTTTTTTATATTTATACCCTTGCAAAGGGTATTATAATTTGGCCCAGAAGTTTGCAGCGCTTAGAAATATTCATTTTCGACCCCATAAACTATATATATTCTTGATCGGGGTGACAAGCTGAGTAGCTTGAGCTTTGTTCGTTCGTCTGTCCGTCTGTCTGTCTATTTCTACGCTAACTAGTCTCTCAGTTTTAAAGCTATCGAGCTGAAATTTTTCACAGAGTCTTCTTTTTACTATATGATGACTATATCCCATAGCTCCCATAGGAATAATCGGTCGGAAAACTAGTTTTAGTGAGAAAAACTTTTTTCTTTTCAACGGAAACGTCTGCAAACTTTGTAATCGTAGGTTTTCTATGTTTTTTTATAATTCTACCAAGTTTTTTTAAAATCGGACAACTATATGGTATAGCTCCCATACAAAAGATGGGTATGAAAAACAGTTTTAATTAGAAAAACTTTTTTATTTTTTAAGGTAGCATCCTACAATTTTGTATTTGTTAGTTTTACATGATTTCACATAATTTTACAAATTTTTGGCCAAATCGGATGACTATATCATACGAACGATCGGTGGGAAAATGGGAAAAATAGTATTTTTTGAAAATATTTAAGCGAGCACTTGCAAGGGTATAACAACTTCGGCACAGACGAAGTTAGCTTAGCTTTCTCGTTTTCAATTTTAATAGGAATTTTCTATTTTTGTAGGATTTTGGGTCGAAAACCCATTGGAACAGAAGAAAGAGGCTTGTAATCTTTTAGTATGCCTCTCAAGAAAGTCGTAAAAGTTCAACCTATTGTTAGATTGGGAGGAGATTTTAAGTTTCGAGATAATTGACTTGTTAGAAGTCAATCAAATGACCCCAACTCCACACAAACTTCCCTCGTCTTTACTGAAAAATCGTACATTATTTCTAAATATATGTATATAAATTTAATCTAAACACTGTCTGCCTTAGATTGTGCCATCATTAGCATTAACCGCACATGCATTTACAATCTGTTAACAATCAATTAATGCAATTTGTGTCCTCAGCTAATAAGCACCTTAACAATCATTTTTATATAAGTAAAAATTCTCAATCATTTGCATTTGAATGCGGCACGTTCAGTGTAAACACTAAATTACCTTCATCATCTTTCACCCTCTCCCCAGACTGCCGCAGGCGGGTGGTCAATCTTTATCTTTAAGATAAAGATCCGAAGTCAATGTCAAACTTACCTCACTGGCCAAAAATAGCGTTGAACAGAACAAAGCCAGGGCCAAAAGTCGTAAATACTTTGTATTCGATCGTGTGATTGGCATTTTGCTGATTTGTTGTCTTCTTCGGCTGCGTTCAGTGAAAATCAAAGTCGGTTTTGTGTGAAGTTTTTTCTCTGTGGGGCTTACAACAGCTGAAAGTTATAAATAAGCAGAAAAAGATATTGGTTATTGTCTCTCAAAGCAGTTACAATTGATGGAAAGTGAGCGCTAATTGCCTTATACAATGCGAGCATCATAATATCCCTAGGCGGCATTGTTGCCAATCGTTTGCGTAATTTGCTACCTTCCAATTATTTACTTTAGTTACAAACTTTCCCAAAAAAAAAAAAAAAAGAAGAAGAAGAAGAAAACACCAACAAACTGTTCAAAAATCCAACAAAAAGGTAACTTTTCAACGTCTTTAAGTTCATTTGAACACTCAACTCGTTATTAATTGTGATTTATGAAACATTAACTGTTAGTTAGTCAGTTTGGTAGATGCAACTGTCAGTGCCTTGACCCCCTACCCCGCCCACAATTCAATTTGCCATAAAAATGGAACTGTGTTGCAATTGCCGTTTGTTTGGCACCCACAAACATAATACTAAACATAATTAACATATTTGAGAGAATACTTTCAAATTGAAATTATTTACTAAAAATTTGTCTACAACAAGTTGATAAGTTTATACGAAACTGAAACTATTAGCACGTTGATTTATGGGCAAATCAATCACAGAAATACTAGAAGCAGTCGGTGCTAATGATGTGAAAGGGAAAGGGATGAATGAAGGGTTGCCTAACGATTCGCTAGGTACAGTACTTTAATGGAAATAATGCAACAAAATAACAAGATTTATTTGTAAAATTAATATATCGAAATGGGGGAAAACCTCAGTTTACAGTAAACTCATAAGAGAACTCAGATAGCCTACTTCTCATGCAGCTTTTCATGTATTTTGGTGCTTCTCAGATTGACTTTGCCACTTGTTTGATATCTAATTTCAGAAATTTGTATGAGATAACAGGCAAGTGATAATACAGCTTTTCGTATCCACTTTGCTGCCCCTTAAAGTATTCAAAGTCGAGAAGCTAGTTCGATTAGTTCGAGGTATTCAACTTATATTAGAAATATCAGTGAAAAACTTCTTGAATTTTGTTGGCTCTTGAAGAAGAATGTCCCACAGATCTGCTGGTATCAAGACACCACCAGGCCTAACGACCTGATGCATCGTTTGTCCATTGTTAACGACAGGTTATGCATCACAGCGCTAGTTCCATGATACAACAAGAGAGGTTAGGTGACATTAGTGTGAGTTCTCTGCAAAGTACCTTCACGTTCAGTGCTGCGCGTACTTTGGTAGCCTAAGCTTGTGACAAAAGTACGCATCACATTGACACCGCCTCACCTGTCTTGTTCTACCCTCGATCTTTAGGGTGCACCCATCACCAACCTAGCGACCGGTAATGCAATGTAGCACAGTGGTGCGTTTTTCCAAAACTCGTTTGCAAAAATCATAACTTTTGAACTGTTTAAGTTCAAACATTTTTGGACGTAAAATTCCTTGAAATTTTAAAATATTTATTTTTGAAAACTTTCACTGAAAAATTTTAGCAAAAAAAATATTTTTTTTAAATTAAAAAATGGAGTAATGTTAACTTCGGTTCGGCCAAAGTTTGTATACCCTTGCACTACATTTTTCCAACTAATTTAAAGGACATTTCCACTGAAAGCAAACAAGTTTTTCTCACTAAGGCTACTTTTCTGACTCTACTTTTCTATGACAGCTATACTATATAGAAGTCTGATGTGGACCAAACTTGATGTAATCATGGAAAAGCATAGCAAATTAGGAAATACAAAGTTTGGAGGCGATTTCTTGGAAAACAAAAAAGGTTTTCTTACTAAAACCAGTTTCTCGACCGATCATTTCTATGGCAGCTATAACCAATAGCCATCCGATTTTGACAAAACCTTGAAGAATTCTGTGAAAGCTTATAAAATAAATGTATGAAAATTTTAAAGGTGTTAAATTTGAAAACAAAAAAGTTTTTTTCACTAAGACTATTTTTTGAACCTTACTTTTCTATGGCAGCTATACTATATAGATGTCCGATTTCGACCAAATTAGGCAGAATCATGGAGAAGCGTTAAAAACTATTAAATACAGAGTTTGAAGACGTTTGCACTAAAAACAAAAAACTTTTTCTCACTAGAACTAGTTTTTCGACCGATCGTTCCAATGGCAGCTATATGCTATAGTCATCCTATCCGGCCGATTCCGCCAAATGTGCAGCGTATTTGTACCAGTAGACAAGCTTTAAAACTGACGGAGGATATAGCAAAGAAACAGACGGACGGACAGACGGACTTAGCAATATCGACTTAGCTCGTCTTGCTGTGCAAGAATAAATATCTCTTATGTGGTCGGAAATGTTTCCTTCTATGCGTCTGGACAGTTTCAATATACCGTCTGCAAGGGTATAAAAATTGCGAGATAAACACAAGAAGTGGAACAACGGATGGAAATTTCAAGCTCGAATCGTACTAGATCGAGCTTGATACAAGCGCGAAAAGCTTGAAACAATCCGGAAAGGCCTGTGTCAATCCGAAAAGGCTAGTGTCAATCTGGAATCCGTACTTGAAGGTCAAATAAATCTGACTCGAGATTGAAGTAAGTACGGATGTTCTATGTCAAAAATAATATAATACTATAAGGCTAAATGGGTATGTATCGATTTGTGCAACTACGATGCCTTGCAATTCCCAAACAGTCTTAGCAATGCTGGCATGAGCATGAAGCTAAAGTCTACTAAAGATAGAACCGGTCATAACTTATGACACTTATGATGAAAAGATACTTATGACTCATAAGTAAAACAACTCAAGGACTTGAGTAGGCAAGAATTTGCTGGTTTCGAAATCAAAAAGGTCGTTAAATAGGTCAATTTTATGGGAAGCCCATTTTGGGGTAGCAAAATGTTGTCACAAAGAATTGAAATTAATCTCGGAAATTCAACAATCCTTTTTCGGAATAAGTGCAGTTCGAATTAATCTCTTAAATAGCCGATTACGATCTTCTGGCGTGAATCAATCTCGGTCATTTTTGAAAGAATCCTTCTTCAGATTAAGGATTAAGAATCTCTATATAATCTCTCACCAAGCTGATTTCAAGATAAAATCTAGTACGACTTTTGAGCTTAAGTGAATATCGGGACTTCTTGAGTTGATCCTACCAAGGGAGTCGAATCGAGTTCGGTTAACAAGCTAAAATCAATCGCAAAGTTAGAATCAAGACAAGAATTCTGGGATTGAAAAACTCATAAAAACAAGCAGATGTAATCCCAGTTAAAAATTTGGAAAATTATTATATGCGATGAAAGTATGCTGAAGTATGCTGCTGCTTTAATTCATCAAGAGATTTTGCATCAATATTACTTCATTTATCAACTTCGAAATTGCACAACTCAAGCAAAAATATCGCTTCTTAATTCAGAATTCTGTACTTAAGATAGGAACCATCCAACCTAAGATCCGTCAGAGTTAGATATATGCAATTCGAGAGTTCTTCTCCGAAGAGGAACCAGTCACCTATATTGCTTTAGATTTCATAAAAAAAAAAACTAAATTTGTTGCATAATTTTCTTGCGGTGGCAGAAAAAACAGCAACATCGCCACTTCACCTAATTAAAAACCACTTACAAAATTTATGCTACACTTTGGCTCTCAACTGATTAGTGGAATCTTCAATCAAATTGAAGTGGATTCAACTCGTAAATTTCAGCTAACGAGAGCATTTGTCTCAATGCTAACCGCAACATTTGTGGCCATCAAGTGCGTGAGGCAATGGAACAACCGCAGAGGCAGAAGAGATCGGCCACAGTTTCAGCCACAGCCACCAACAGCCTCCACAACAAGTTGGCATCTAGTTTGGTTTTAGCGGTTTTTTCCTTTTGTCTTGACCTTTTTGACAAACGAAAATATTTTGCTGCTTGATCCTCTCAACCTGAACTCGTGATGCTGGGTTTCGGTTTTGTTACTTGTGTTTTTTTTTTGGCCCCACAAAGCCTATTTGACATTTTTGCCAGCAATTTCCATTGAAAGAGCATGGCGAATTTAACTCGAAGATGCAATAAAAGCAGCAAAAAATAATACCAGCAAACGGCAACGGCCACAATTATGCCAATTAGCTGGCATTACAGGTTGATTACACTAAGTAAGCATCCAAGCATCCAAGCATCCAATAGCAGGGCCATAGTTGGCATTTTTCTTAATTGTTTTCCCCCCCCCCACACACACACACACAGAGGGAGAGAGTGAGACAGCTACCCAAATGCAGAGGAAGTTATTAAGTTGCAATGTTTATGGCTCACCTTCGATTCGTATCTGAAACTGACTAAGCAAATTGCCGCTGCACTTGTGGGGGAGGAGATGGAGTGCAGGCAAATATATTCCATATGGTCGCCAAGACTTGTTCACACATCGAATGCCAACGATCTGTACAAAAGATCAAATGTCAGATGCAGTGCATCCAGTTGATATCTCTCTCTCTCTCTGTCTGTCTCTCTCGATGAAAACAAAGTCAAGATCACACGCGCCAAATTGGTTCGAATCACGTTGCAGTGGCATCCGTTGTCGCCTCATAAATTATGCAATATTTTTGTTGGAATTATTATTTTTCAATTATGCTTGTGGCATGCCATTTACACTTAATACTTATTAATTTCACAGTCCTTCACAGACAAACGGCGCGCGTCAATTTTTATGCTAAGTTTTTTTTTGTAGTTTTTGGCCAAATTGCGCTACAACAACCGCGCCGAACGAACGCGCGCAGAGAACTGATGCCTCTGAATGCAACCAACTTGGCTTAAAATTCACATTAGGCCGTGCCGCTGGCTGAGACCGCCCGCTAAAGCGCCAGACCGGAGTACAAAAGAAGCGCCTAGCCGAGACGCCAGCACGTCGGCGATGCGTCGCGTCATCATCAACGAGGCACAGTGGTGGTGGTTAGGAGCGTAGATGGCTTGAAACTAATGAAAACAAAATACAGAAATTGAATAGTTTAAGAGTTGGTTCCACTTTTTCTAGGTAGGCTTTCAGTGCGTCAACTCTGGCGGGCTTCTCGCTATAGACGTGAGTCTTAACTTAGCCCCACAGGCTGTCAAATGACCCTCCCCAAATGTGAACTAAACTGTTCAGCCAACTAGCAACTGGCACCGTCTTGTTGAAACCACATGTCAGACAAGTTCAGCTCTTCCATTTTGTTTGTGAACATCTCTAGATAAAGCTCTTCATTTACAGCAACTTCCTCAAAACTTCTTTCAAAAAAGCATGTCCAATAATGCAGGGATGCAAACCACTTGAAAATTAAGTACTGGTTCGGTTCAGTTTTTCGCACAGTTTCTAAACCGCCGGTTCGGTTCGTTACATAATTTTTTGAGTTGATTGAACCGCGGTTTCGGTTCGGTTCAGTGGCTCACAAAGGCACATTACATTACAATATTATGATTTCTGTAGTTATGTGACTTTTCGTCCATGTTAGAAATTTGATTCCCTTAAAATCCATAGAGCAATGTGCAAAGTTTATTAAGTTGGATTCCCAAGACTCGTCTATCAGTTCCTGGAGGAGGGCCCATACTTATTAACAGATTAAGATTGAATGATGTTTCGGTAGCTGGTTTTGTTCGGAGAGTTGGGTCGCTGGCCCTACTCCCCTATCCTGGTGATGGGGGTGCCATCTTAGAGACCAGGCCCTCTATTTACCAAGCTTCAGCGATTTCTCAGCCTACTTACCGAAGACGCACGAAGACTTTTCACGATTAGCTTGCCACGGCCCGGAGTCCGTGGCTACCCAGAGGCCACTTGACTCGTTTTATGGAGTCGGAAGTTCGTGAGCTGCTTGAGCCGACCGTACAAGTACAGTCGACTCCAACCTCGATGCCCTATGTCCCACCTAGGGATTGGAATAGAAGAAAAGAGAAGATTGAATTAAGGTTAAGAAGTATTACAGAAAATTGAAAATATTGTCTAATAAAGAAACAAATTTAGATTGATAACAGGTAAATTAAGAGATCGGCGGGCAATTGCAGCAGAAATGTTGTAAAATTTTCGTCAGGTCATCCTTAAAAGTAATATTGATTCGACAACCCTAAATATGTAGAATGTCGAACAAAATGTTTAAAAATTATCTTCGTGAAACGATTTAAATTTACAAATTAATAAAAATCATTGGCTCTAGGAAAGCGATACCCGTTGAAACTCGTCAGAGAACTGAACCGAACCGAATTGATATTATTTGTGGTTTTCGGTTCGGTTTAGCAATTCTGAAAGAAAGCAGGTTGGAATAAACGGTTCGGTTCGGTTCAGAACCGGTTTGCATTCCTGCAATAATGCCCCCAGCTCATAATCCACACCAAACAGTGCATTTTTCGGAATCCATTAGAGCTTCTCAAAACAAAATATTTGGTTTGTTCACACTGAACACAATTTTTCGATAAAAAAGTGACATTTGCAAGCAAGCATTGTTCCTTTGTAAGTCGTTTCATGGTTAAATTATAGAATAAACTGAGCATGTTTGACAGTAACATGACATAACACTAAACCAGCTGAGCTGTCAAAAACAGTAATGCCAAAAAGAAGGCTATTAAAAGTCTGCCCCTTGCAAAGGGTATTATAATTTTGTCCAGAAGTTTGCAACGCATAGAAATATTCATTTCCGATCCCATAAACTATATAGATTCTTGATTAGGATGAAGAGCTAAGTCGATTGAGCTTTGTCCGTCCGTCTGTCAGTCTGCTTCTACGCGAACTAGTCTCTCAGTTTTAAAGCTATCGAGCTGAAATTTTGCACAGAGTCTTCTTCTTTTTGCTGCACACAACTAATATGTCGGATGCGACCGGATTGGATGACTATATCTCATAGCTCCCATAAACGTTTCCAAACTTTGTATTCGTAGGTCTTCTATGTTTTTTTATAATTCTACCAAGTTTGATGAAAATCGGACCACTATATGGTATAGCTGCCATACAAAAGATAGGTCTGAAAAACAGTTTTAGTTAGAAAAACTTTTTTGTTTTTAATGGTAGCATCCTGAAATTTTGTATTTGTTTGTTTCACATGCTTTCACAACGTTTTACAAATTTTTGTCCATATCGGTTGACTATATCATATAGCTCGTATACGAACGATCGGTTGAAAAATGAGAAAGAGAATTTTTTTTGAAAATATTTAAGTGAGCACTTGCAAGGGTATAAAAACTTCGGCACAGACGAAGTTAGCTTGGCTTTCTCCTCTTTATTTGTTTTGTTCCGGCTCAGGCTCCGGTCCGGATTTGGTTCGTACTTCCCTAAATTCCCAGAGTCTCTGACTCTGAAGCGTTTCGACTCCGAAGCGGTTCGACTCCGAAGCGGTTCGAAGCCGAACCATTTGTGCCCATTTCAATAGCAAAGCTCTTGATTGTAATTGTAACTGTTTTTTTTTTGTCCGCACTGCCGTAAGCAGGCTATGGGCATCTAATGTTTCAAGCTTCTAAATGTTACCAAAACGAAGAATTATGTTAAAGCGTTTCAAAGGTACTCGTCTCCAAGTGGCTAAGTCAATTTTAATGTACTATTTATACATTTTGGAGAAACCTTAATTTCACCCATACAACCCCACACCTTGCCCACTGTGCGACAGCATCTTCTACGTCATCTGGCCGAAGCCAGACTCCGCGCTTCGTGCAATTGTCGAACTCTGAGCAATCCAGTGGCAAAGTTCCTCCAGTCTCAGCAGTCAGCAAAGCGTTAACATTGCAGCTTCATTTTCATTTTTGGCTTTTCATTTTCCCCCCTATTTGCCCTGTACGTTGTTATTAGTACTTGGTATGCCACCGTTTAAGGGGGGTGGGAGGATTGGGAGGGAGACCCTTCACTTAATGCCGCACGGTGTTTATTTGTCTAATTTATTGGAACGTTAGCACAGTGGCGGCTAAATAGAGCAATCGAGTAGAGGCCCAGGCATCTTGGCAGATCTCTGCAGCAGATTAGGCGGCGGATTGTGGCGAATTACGAAAGCAACTTCTTCATCATCATCGAGTCAGAGTCAGTTGTCTTTGGCGGCGTTGGCGGCACCAAAGCGTCATCATCAGATTTCTGTGAGTTTTGTAAGACGAAGATTTCCATTTTCAATTCATGGCGTTTTATTTACTTACCTGTGCAGCGGCCCTTTTGGCCAGAAGAAACTGAGAACTGCAATGGGTCGGTGGGTCGGTCGGTGGGTCGGTCGGTGGGTCGGTCGGTGGGTCGCTCGCTCGGTCGGCCGTGTGTTGCCTCATTGGGTTTCTAGGTTTTCATATTCGTCGTGAGGAAGTAACTAACCAAAAACAGACTCATTCAATGGAATAAAGGCTTGAGCGTTTCTTTTACTCAAAAAAAAAAAGAAACAACACACATAACGTAACATGAAATTTTGTTTGTTTGGATTGGAAAGCGAGGGATGGATTGAGTTGTAACTGGGGGGTTAAATGTTTGCTTGTTCCTGGGTGGCTGCCGGCACGGCAATGGGTACGGCGGCTACGGGCACTTTTACCAGCGGAGTTGAAGCCTTCTGTTCCATGGCCATCGAATGCAGCTGGAAGTCAGCCAATATGCGACTCTCGGGTATGTCAGTCTCCACGCGGCTGCCCACAATTTCGATTTCCGAATCCTTATTGTCAAAGAAGATGTCTATGATAATGCGTACGCCTGGGATGGGGAAGAGTTGGAGAGGTGCTGCATTTCGTATGAATCCCCACTTACCCTGATCAGTGCGTCTGATGGTGGTCTTGCTTTGATAGGACTTTTCCACGGATTCACCGGCACCCGCTGGATCTGCACTCGGATCTACAGATTGACGCAAGGACGTTTGGTTTTCCGAGGTGGTGACACGAAAGTTACCCGCGCCCGTATTGAAGCGGCTGTGTGGGTAGAGAGCAGACATTGGTTAGTTTTTGGAGTTGAGAGCGCGGGTCGTGTCGTCAGCTATCACGGCACGAAACAGCACGAAATTGAAAAGTTTAATAAACATTTCTTCACATCTTACAAGTAACAAAGTACAGTGAAAACAAAAATATCAAAACAAATACTCTTTTTCCCACTTTCCGACCGATCTTTCGTATGGGAGCTATATGATATAATCATCCGATTTGGCCAAAAATTTGTAAAACTATGTGGAAGCATTGAAAACAAAGAAACACATAATTGCAGGATGCTACCATTAAAAACAAAAATGTTTTTCTAACTAAAACTGTTTTTCACACCTATCTTTTGTATGGCAGCTATACCATATAGTTGTCCGATTTTAATAAAACTTGGTAGAATCATCAAAAAACATAGAAAACCTACGATTACAAAGTTTGGAGACGTTTCCATTGAAAAGAAAAAAGTTTTTCATACTAAAACTAGTTTCTCGACCGATTATTCCTATGACAGCTATAACCTATAGTCATCCGATTTTGACAAAACTTTAAAAAATTGTGTAAAAGCTTATAATGTAAATATATGCCTATTTTAAAGAGGTTACATTGAAAACAAAAAAGTTTTTCTCACTAAAACTACTTTTCAAACTCTACTTTACTAAGGCAGCTATACTATATAGATGTCCGATTTCGACCAAACTTGTTGGAAACATGGAAAAGCATAACATACTAAGAAATACAAAGTTTCCATTGAAAACAAATAAGAATTTCTCACTAAAACTACTTTTCTGACTCTACTTTTCTATGGCAGCTATACTTCATAGTTGTACGATTTCGATCAAACTTGTTGAAAATATGGGAAAGCATAGCGAACTAAGAAATACAAAGTTTGGAGTCGTTTACTTTAAAAACAAGAAAGGTTTTCCAACTAAAACTAGTTTTTCGACCGATAATTCCTTTGGCAGCTATAACCTATAGTCATCCGACTTTGACAAAACTTTGAAGAATTGTGTGAAGGCTTATAAAATAAATATATGCCAATTTTAAAAAGGTTTACATTGAAAAAAAAAAGTTATCTTACTAAGACTTATTTTCTAACCTTACATTTCTATGGCAGCTATCCTATATAGATGTTCGATTTCGACCAAATTTGGCCGAATCGTGGAGAAGCATTGAAAACTAGTAAACACGGAGTTTGAAGACGTTTGCATTAAAAACAAAAAAGTTTTTCACAATAGAACAAATTTTTTGATCGATCGTTTCTATGGTAGCTATATGTTATAGTCATCCGATCCGACCGGATGCTACAAATGTGCAGCGTATTTGTACCAGAAGACTTTGTGCAAAGTTTGCAGGAGGAGATAGCATTCGGATATGGTTATATCGACTCAGCTCATCATGCTGATCAAGAATATATATACTTTATGTGATCAGAAATGCTGCCTTCTTTGCGTTACAAACATCTGGACAATTTCAATATACCCTCTGCAAGGGTATAATAATGTGAACAGCAATGGACCTAGTACACACTCCCTTGAGGGAGGCCAGGAGTTGCTTTATAGATTGCCAGAAGTTGCTTGGTACGCTGGACCATTAAGATAGGACTCCACCCAATTGAGCATGGATGAGTTAATACCAATCTTGGAGAGCTTGGATAAAAGAGTATTATGACCAGACTTTGTCAAATGCTTTTGAGAAATCAGTGTAGATCACTTCGACCTAACAACTATTTTCAAATGCACATGTTTCTCTACAGTGATACGACCCGGTAAAAAAAAACCCTGCTGGTTGGGATCTACATATGTAAGAATTAATATTCTATTCGCTCGAAAAGCTTAGATATGTTGCTCAGCTTAGAAAATGGTCTATAATTAGAAACGTTGCTTTTCGAATCTGTTTTGTGAATAGGTATAACTGATGCTACCTTCCATTTTCTTGGATATTGACCAACCTCAGGGACTTGGTAAAAATCATAGTGAGAGGCTGCACAAAGCTAACCAATGCTGTTCTTCAGAAGAAAGGAAGAAGTTCCTTAAAGGAGTCATCAAAGTCAATGATTGCTGCCAAGACAATATCATCCGATATGGAAATAGTGCCAATGTTTAGAGTAGAACACTCAAAAAAAAAAAAAATCAATCCGAAACGGGATTAAAAGTGAGGTGATCCCGGATATTCTTGAGCTGATCTCGGAAAAAGATTGATTTTACTTCCACTTATTTTTTTTTGATCCCGATAAACAGGATCACTTCAAGCATGTCCCGGGATCACCCCGTTTTCAATCCCGAATTCGGACTTTTTTTTCTGTGAAGGAATGGAAGAGTGAATTGGTTGAGATTTGGCTCGAAATTGTCGCTACAGAGATTAACTATCCCCCTCATCAGTATTTCCATAGTAGATGGAATGGACGAAGTTGATCTATTCGAGTTTATAAAACTGCAAAATGACTTTGGATTAGTTTTTAGTCGTCCTTCGACATTAGATATGTACAAAAAGCTATTTAGGAATTCGACTTCAAGTTTGTGCAGTCGGTATTTTTTCCCATCGTGGCTTATAGTGAAGGTT
The DNA here is from genome assembly GCA_035044965.1 of Lordiphosa andalusiaca. Classification (NCBI taxonomy): domain Eukaryota; kingdom Metazoa; phylum Arthropoda; class Insecta; order Diptera; family Drosophilidae; genus Lordiphosa; species Lordiphosa andalusiaca. Next base: position 18,949 of record JAWNNM010003016.1, read on the forward strand.
TTTCAAATGATTCACATTTTCTCAAAAGTCGTGTTAAAATCAAAGCTAACGAATACTAAATCTAAAATGTTAGGTTCCTGTTCGTGTCATGCCATATCCTGCTGCAAGCTGCACTCCACTCACCCCCCATTCAAAGCCTGTTTGGTCTGCTCATCCATGTTGGACATGTTACAGCAAATGCTATCGCAGCACTCCTGTTCCGCTTCCAGATCACTTCTGGATCCCAATTTACTGCCACCAAAATATATGGACTTGGCCTGGGCCAATTCTTGATTCTTTTCGGTGGCAAAGTTATACAGATTGATCATATCACGGACACGTATCGGTGTCTCCTCCAGCACTTTGCCGCCAGCCAATTCGGCTGCATCCTGGCACTGTTGTTCCCCACCCCCGCCGCTCTGTGTCGAGTTTAGCGATTTGTTGCTAAAGTTGTCCTCGCTCATGTTCAGCTCCTTGTCGCCGTTCATTGTATTTGTATGATTAATGGCCAAAGTTTTGTTGTTCTTCTATTTTTGTTGTGGTTGTTGTTGTTGTTGTATAAAGTTAAAAGGGAGTAACACAATTAAGATCCAAACAGTTTGAGATGTAAATTCTTTTTAAATTCTTTTCAACATTTGCCGTGTTTGCTCGAAACATGAAACCAAATATAATTTGACAAGAGTTTCAAAAACTCCAACGACCTTTGCCGCTCGCATTGAGGTCTTCGATTCGTAATCACAGAAAAGGTAAATGTAATTCATATTTGAATTATTGACCTTCGAATTGGATATTTGTTGGCTTAGTTATTAGTGAAATTCGAGCCACACACATGGAATGGAATGATTTTGCTTAGTGTGTGGGGATGTCGGAGTAAATGTGCTTTGAAAATGGGTGAGCAATGATGACTTGCTGCTGATGATCAGGCAGCATCATCATCATCATCAGCAGCAGCCACAGCATTACCATCTGTGCTACCTACATTTGACACACCGCATCACATCTGTGTCCAAAAAGCCGTCTTTAAGGTCAACTTATGGCCAGGCAGTTAGCTGAAGACAGATTTTGGCCAACATTTGCAATTTGTTTGGGGGGGCAATTGATAAAATCAAAGTTTGTCACTCTTTTTAATGGATGGTCTTTGCGGATGGTTTCAAACTAATCATGGGATCATTTGGATGAGTTATGATGTACACGATGAGTTATTAAGGATCTAACTAGACTACACTTCAAAAATTTGTATTCTAGCTTTTAGAAATTTTATTATTCATTTATATATTCTTGATCAGCATGACGAGCTGAGTCGATATGGCCAGGTCCGTCTGTCCGTCTTTTTCTATGCTATCTTCTCCGTCAGTTTTAAAGCTATCGCCACCAAATTTTGCACATAGGCTTCTGGTATAAATACGCTGCACATTTGTTGGAACCGGCCGAATCAGATTACTATAACATATAGCTACCATAGGAACGATCGTTCGAAAAACTAGTTCTAGTAAGAAAAACTTTTTTGTTTTTAGTGCAAACGTCTTTAAACTCCGTATTTACTAGTTTTTAAGGCTTCCCCAAAATTCTGCCAAATTTGGTTGAAGTCGGACATCTATATAGTACAGCTGCCATAGAAAAGTAAGCTTAGAAAAATAGTCTTAGTAGGAAAAACTTTTTTGTTTTCAATGTAAACCTCTTTAAAATTAACATATAAATATTTTAATAGCTTTCACACAATTCTTCAAAGTTTTGTCAAAATCGAATGACTATAGGTTATAGCTGCCATAGAAATGATCGGTCGAAAAGCTAGTTTTAGTGAGAAAAACTTTTTTGTTTTCAAAGAAAACGCCTCCAAACTTTGTATTTCCTAGTTTGCTATGCTTTTCCATGATTACACTAAGTTTGGTCGAAATCGGACATCCATATAGTAAAGCTGTCATGCAAAAGAACAGTCAGAAAAGTAGTTTTAGCGAGAAAAACTTGTTCGCTTTCTGTGGAAATGTCCTTCAAATTAGTTGGAAACTTCGGCCGAACCGAAGTCAACTTTCCCCCATTTTTTTGTTTAAATCCCAAAAAAAACAGGATCACTTGAAGTCTGCTCCGGTATTACCCTGTTTTCAATCCCGTTTCGGATTGATTTCGGAAAGTTTTTTTTTTGTGAACGGTATAGAGTATTAAAAGAGTCAGAGAGTTCACATAGTTCCAAAAAGTAATTTGTTTCAAATGTCAAAAAGTCGCTTAAAAAGGTAATCACGCCATCATGGTGTTTTTGACTAAAGGCGTCGAACCTTTTTTATACCCTAGCAATGGGTATTATAATTTTGCCCAGAAGCTTGCAACGCATAGAAATATTCATTTCCGATCCCATAAACTATAAAGATTCTTGATTAGGATGAAGAGCTAAGTCGATTGAGCTTTGTCCGTCCGTCTGTCTGTCTGTCTGTCTGTTTCTACGCAAACTACTCTCTAAGTTTTGAAGCTATCGAGCTAAAATTTTGCACAGAGTCTTTTTTTTTGCTGCACACAACTAATATGTCGGAACCGACCGGATTGGATTACTAGATCTCATAGCTCCCCTAGGAACAATCAGTCGGAAAACTAGATTTAGTATGAAAAACTTTTTTCTTTTCAACGGAAACGTCTCCAAACTTTGTATTCATAGGTTTTCTATGCTTTCTTATAATTCTACCAAGTTTAATAAAAATTGGACCACTATATGGTATGGCTGTCATACAAAAGATGGGTCTGAAAAGCAGTCATAGTTAGAAAAACTTTTTTGTTTTTAATGGTAGCATCCTGCAATTTTGTATTTGTTAGTTTTACATGCTATTACATAATTTTTAAAATTTTTGGCCAAATCGGTTGACTATATCATATAGCTCCCATACGAATGATGGGTCGGAAAATGGGAAAACTAGTTTTTTTTTTTTAAATATTTAAGCGAGCACTTGCAAGGGCTTAAAAACTTCGGCACAGACGAAGTTAGCTTAGCTTTCTCGTTCCTTTCTCGTGTGGATCAAAGAACAAGAGGAAACACTAAATAAAAATTTTGAAATTTTAGAGGGAAAATTCCAAACTCAAGCCACATTTTCCCCATTTATTCTTAAACTTCAATCTTTAGAACTATCGCGCGTCCATCAAATGTTGTCCGATTGGGTCCAAATAGAAAACTATATATATGAGGACCAAAAACTACACTTTTCCGCTATTTTCCGGGATTTCGAAATCTTTTTTATAAGGCCCAGTCTAATGTACACTCTGACCACAATTGTTGTGAGTTGAACCAAAGCTGGCTTTGGTAAAGGAATTAGTTCTATCGAGTCATAGATCTTAAAACCTGGATTCTTCTGGTACCCTTGTAATTTTCCATATTATGTTTAACCAAACCTACCTCAATATATTAACTAAGACTAATATATTAATCTAAGAAAATATTTTCCGACTTTCAAAATTTTAGACAATGTTTTTCCTAAATATGTGTGAAAACGACTTTGATCCCGATTTTCTCAATTTTAAAGCGAGCTCACACATTCATTTTTATTGAGTGTAGAAATGTGCATCTACCCCACACACTTAGAAAATAGTCTTTTATTCTACCAAAATCTTGTTCAACTCACAACTTCGATTCTTATATTTCTGCACGAATTTAGCAATTTTGCTCCGAAATTGTTTTTGTGCAGCAATTAGCGGGCAATGTCAATGGGTTCAATAATAATGCTTAGTCAAGAAGGTGTGGGACACACACACACACACACGACGACTATGTAGAGAATGAGAACTATGTGGAGATGAAGAGGTGTGTCATCATCATCCATCCATCCAATGAAGGCCACACACAGCAGTAACAATAACAACAATACAACAACAATGTGGCTGCCATTTATGCTCTCTGGTTCTCTCCGTATCTCTGGGTCTATCTCTAACTCACATGTTTAATTGCCAAATTGGTGCAATTCAACATAATTCATCTTGATAGCCAGAGTCGCCATACAAGGTCCATGTTGAGAGGCAAACAATGTGGATTCGCACACTCCAGCCCGGATCAGTTGGATCACAGTTCGCCATGGTGTGTATACTGCGACATAAACCCATAATTGATAACAGTAAGTAATATGTAAATGATTGCACCATACGGCGGCGGTGCTAAGTCGCTGGGTAAACACCTTTGCCCAACCCGAGCACGAATCACTGGCATCCGGTCACCCGGCGAGCGACTTTCGGTGGCAATTTTTGTCAAATCCAAACATCATGTCTCAGGCTCAGGGCCACCAGCCGGCTGGTGACTGATGATTGCGTCCGGCGTGCGGTCAACTTGCCATATCATTGACCTTAAGTGACGAACCTGAAGAGGCAATGAATAAGCCAAGATTATCACCTTTGGTAACATTTTATTGCACTTACACTCCGGGCCCCAGCATAGCACAGCACAAATTTGAAGTTCAATTGCTGAGAGATGCTCCAGCTTTGGCAGCGGACGCCCCTGGCGCAATGTACAACACGATTATTAAAGGTCACCGGCAAACGGAAAAACGTTAAGTAAATCAAAGCAAACGAAACGGCGCACTTTTGGTTAATTGTTATATTTATTTTCTATTTCAGTTGCCATTACGAAAATGTGAGCTGATGGCAAACAAAAGATGCGTTCAGATCGAAAGACTTAAGGCACGAACTCGACACAATGGGCTCTAGACGTTGATGTTGGTGGATATGGAAATGTATTGTATGGCACCTTGGGAAAGGGAATCATCAGCATTGAATTGATATGTAGGAACACTTGACTTGAATTTGACTATGAACTTGAAGGCGTGAAGTACTTGGAGGTATTTGGTTTTCTTCTTTCGATTTGGGGTAAGGTAAAACCTTTAAAAAAAACACGCTCCTTCCTAGAAATTGAACTACTGTTGATAAGTTTGATCTGCCTGCAAGATGTATACCAGCGCCCAAAAAAAGCTCTTTCATAACTTTTCCCCCATAATATAGCCCATAATATGGCCCAGCAAACATATTATGCTATTTTTCTTATCATATTCGAGACCTTTTCGAGTCCTCGAACTGACTAAAATAAGCATAGATGAACTCGTTTTCTGATCGTAAATGATACTTTTGTCGGAAGACAATGTTACCCTAGCGGCGATTCTTCTTAAAGACTCCATTTTAAACCGTTCTTTGGATCAGTTTTCTTTTGATATCGTTTTCGAGTCATTTGAGAGTCTTTATAGAGTCGTATTCTATAAAAAAACACAATTTAAGCATATCCAAGAGCCTTTTGTGGGACTTCTTTTAAGTGCATATGGTGGTAATCTCTTTATAAACAACAAAAGGGCTCGAAAAGGACTCGTCAAGGTGATTTTTGTTAACATGATCTGTCAAATTAGAACTTCATGATGTTTCCTACCTCTTGGAATGCACATCTTTAGTGATCAAACTGTTTTTTATGTAAAATGCAATTTGACTTCATTTGTACTGAATATAGTTGGGATTTTGATTCTGTTAGTCACTCCTGGCTGCTTCGAAAGCAGAGTCTTATCGGTTTTCCAACTTAACTTCTGAGTTGGATCTCTGATTAACCAACTGCTTGAACCCAAGAAGTTATATATATATTCTAGTTTATGTTTCTAGTCTCTAGTCTCTCTGAGTAGATTGGTTAGCCAAAGTAATCTTAATGTTCTTATTAGTTATCTACATTTATCTCTGAAACATTGTACTACTTACTTAGCCTGGTATGAACTGTTTCGTGTGCTGTTATCTTCTTATTAGATAGCTCTACCGTTTCATCCTTTCCTGCTTAAAACATCTTCACAAAAAACTCAGTCCAAATCTCGAGGAATGATTTCATTATACCATTCAAAACTGCTTTATACGACTCCCTTCGTCCATTTAACGTTTCCTCTAGTTTTAACCATTTCTTGTTACTCAAGTCTCTACAGCCTGTAAAGTGTATGCCCAATTCATTGTGCAGAGTCTCTTCTTTTCCTCAAAGGCTTCACTTTTGTTAAGGCGGCCACATGTTCTGAAATGTCAATAAACAATAAAAAAAAGGTAGCTTATATGTATGTACGACTATTGTATTGTTTTCCATTATTTGATTATTTAACTTGTTGTTGCTAAACTTAACCTTCAAATGGCAAATGGAGCGGCAGGGTGCAAGTGTAGCACAGCGCCCAGAGGGCACATCCCAAGCCAAGTGCCTTCTCGCCTCTTCAACAATGAAGCCATCAAACTGAAAACATCTCAAATATTTTCAATGTGAATTCCTATGAAATATTTGGTTCAATGGTTTAGGCAACGCATCGCACATAGGAAATTGGTGTGAGTGATTAATTGGTTTGGGCCCAATTGGTTTGGAGGTAACAAGGGAGCGAGTGCCAAAGCCAGAGTATTGACTGCAGAATAACAACATTTAATATTGAGCGTAAACAACTTTAGCCCACATATTTAGCTGTGGTGTGTGTGTGTGTGTGTGTCTGGGTGCGTTTCATTGGAGTTGGATGATTAAACCTTTTGTATGCCTAAAATCTACAATCTGCGACGAGTGTTTTCTTTTATCTTATTTGCTGCTGCGGTGGCGTTTAGGTCCATGAAAGCAGAAGACGGTGCAGAATGGTGTATGTACGTATGTACGTGTGTATGATTATGATTGTTAGGTGTCAATCAAAGTGTTTTGTGTGTGTTTATTGTCATTGTCAATTAATGCAGCAAAGCCTCCAATTAAGCCGCCTGCAGCTTGTGGCTGTTGGTTTTTGCGGTTTTGTGAATTGCCCATGAACAGCGAACGGACGGCCAGTCAGCCGAGAGTAGAAGTCTGAGCTGGGAAAGTGGCAAAGCCGATTTCTTAGCTACTAAATGGCTATTAAGTGTGAGATAAGCTTGAATTTTGCTCTCTTATTTGTGGGTTTATTGTGACAGTTAGCTCTGTGTAGTAAGTAGCATAAGAATTTAACTAAATTTTGAATTAATCAGCTTGCGCCGTTAAGTATGCAACACATCTTTCATTGCGACAGCCCACAACTGCTGCCTACTTTTCTGCGCGGGTGAATGCAATACTAGAAATCAGCAGCACTCTTTTAGGGACCCCTAAAGCTTAGTTCATGATTTGAATCAGCGGTTTATTGAAGAGAAAATGGTAATTTAACCGAAAGTGAGGGTATAGTTCGCTTCTGAACTCGAAAGGGTTCAAAACAGCAAGCAGTTCCCATGGGAGAGAGCTGTCTTTCAGGTTGAAAGAATATGAAAAAATAACCATTTGATGATTTCCCGTATCCGGGGCGGGGGGTGGGTGGACCGGGGTGTTTTCCCCCGGGCCCGGACTTCTGAGGGGGGCCCGGATTTTTGTCGAATACTTAAATAAACTATGTATTGTACAACATGATAAAAAATCATGACTATCAAAAGCCGCAAGTGGCGCATTTAGTATTATTTGGTCTGCTGCAATGCGATGGTCTGCAAGAGTTTCTGGAATACAAGATGCACTTGACGAACTGAAGGAACTCAATTTGACAGCGAAGACTCTCCGGGACATCAACGGTATTCAAAAATACATGATTTCGTTCGAATGTATCTTGATGTCGTCGATTTGGTGCAAAATTTTAAGTGCTATCAATGTGAGAAACGTCGTCCTTCAAGCAAGAGAAACTACAATAGACGTTGGAATTGACAATCTGAATGCTCTCCTTTCAGATTTGCAGTTTATACGAAATCGATGTGGTTGCAACATTCCTGAAACTTTGCCAACCATTCGCAACAGAAAACGTGCAAAAGTATTTTTGGATGATGAAGACGCAAGTCCAGAAATCGACATCATTTCTGAAGAAGAAACACTTTCCTCTGCATCATCGATTCGGTAATTGCAGGAATGACGAAAAGATTCAAAGCAGTAAAATATTTGAATCAAGTGTTTTTTTTTTTATGGAAATTCACCATGTTGGATGAAGATACCCTCCAGACGTCTGCCGGAGAATTTACGAAGAAGTACGAAGCTAATGTTTCCGAAGAGTTGAAAGATGAAATCGTCCTCATCAAACATATATATGTAGATAATTTTGAAAAGAACCTTTCCCCATTTGGATTGCTCAACGCACTGTACTCAAAAAACCTTCAGAATCTTTTTCCAAATGTCTGTGTTTCTTTAAGAATTTTTTGTACTCTTCCTGTCAGTGTCGCTACCCAGTGGCGCAAATGCTCATTATTACGTCCATTATTAATGCATTACCTCTCGCCTGAATGCATTCAAAAACCCAATACAACCTGCCTTACTTTCTTAAGAAATGGCCAAATTTTCCGCACGGTACATGAGTTTATTGAATTTTGTAATGCAGAAAGTAATGACGTGCCGAAGTTTCTTTCGGGTCCCCATTACACAAGCGTATTCTTTTACCATATTGTAATGCAGAAATTCTCGAGCCATTACAAATGCGCTGAAAAAAAATCTCATGGGTAATGCATTACATTGTGGCTCGTACGTATTGCATTATTTCGACCGACTACATTCAGCCCAGCGCCACTGGGTAGTGGACATCGCTGTTTCAGGGTTTTATCGCGAGTCAAAAACTTCCACAGATCTTGTTCTAAACAAAAGCGTGTAATTGGTCTGGGGATGTTAAGTTTGGAGTCCGAGTTAGCAAGCCAGTTGGATTTCAGCGTAATAATCGAATCCTTTGCCCTTGCGAAAGCGCGAAAAGCGAATTTCATTGGAGAACAACTAACCGCGAATGAAAATTAATCCTTTTTCCATGCCTTTGTATTGACACAGAATTCCTATTGCTCATCTGTATATATACATTATATTATATATGTATCTAACCATTAACAAAACTCAACATGATTTTAGTTATGTTGAAAATTATTTCTTATTAAATGGGCAAATTTTTGTCCCCCCGGTCCCGTAATTCCTCTCTACGGGCCTGGGTATATCCAAAGTAAAAATCTTTGGATAAAATGCTTAAGAAGATATATAAGACATATCCGTCCTAAATTAATCCCTTTTTGTACCTCTTAATACGCTTGCAAAGGGTATCATAATTTTGCCCCGAAGTTGGCAACGCATAGAAATATTCATTACCGACCCCATTAACTATATATATTCTTGATCAGGTTGACGTGCTGAGACGATTGAGCTTTGTCCGTCCGTCTATCCGTCTGTTTGTCTGTTTCTACGCGAATTAGTCTCTCAGTTTTGAAGCTATCGAGCTGAAATTTTGCACAGAGTCTTCTTTTTGCTGCACACTACTAATATGTCGGAACCGACCGAGTCGGATGACTGTATCTCATAGCTCCCATAGGAACAATTTGTCGAAAACCCAGTTTTAGTGAGAAAAATTGTTTTCTTTTCAATGATCGTAGGTATTTATTATTTTAATTAGCGTCGACGTTATTTCATCGACGCTATTTTGACGGACATCAAACCTTTTGCTAGCGGTTTCTGCTTCCCCCCACCCCAATAAAGTTGCATTCCAATAACTTTTGGATTATTTTCTAGATTTATTTCGCTCTGATTGTTTGGATAGGCGCTTTTACATGCACTTGGTTGGTAATAAATTTGAAATAAATGTTGTTTCGGTTTTTTCTTTAAGTGTTTTTCATTTTCTTTTGGATACTCGTAATACAATATTGACGATCTAATATTAGGCCTTTTAGTTTTGGTTTACTTACTGAATAAATAGTAATACAAGTAACTATTATTGCCTTGGCTCACGGCTGTCAAGATTGCAAGAAATGTACAATTGGAATATCATAGTTGGTAATAGTTAATTAATAAATTTATTAGTTAATTGTTTTTTGTTTTTTGTTTTTCGTTTTTAGTTTTTTTATGCGGGCGACTAGAAATTGAAGAAAATGTTTGTTTTAAATATATAACACACATACACTGGGATTATGGGATTGCGGGTGGTACTATGTGGTAGTAGTTGTTGTAGTACGGGGGTAGGAATCGTCTAGGGGATGGGGAGTGGATCAATTACATGCTAAACCAATAGGAATCATGAATATTACTTGTGTAAATCTTAGGCTAAAATTGTTTAAAATTAATTTAAATATTATGAATACAAGCTTCTGATATTTATCTTACAAATTAGGTTTCGATTTGTGTGTGTGTGTGGGTATTTGTGTGTGTGTGTGGGTTGGGGGAGAAATGTAACTAAAATTTGGCTCAACAAACCGACTTTATACAAGTATAAATCTTTGGTTTAAAAAACTAACAGGTCGACTTTCGTTTTCACTTTCGTTTAGGCTTTGCGTCAACTTTTCGCTTTGTCAAATAAGGAAAAGGCTAAAGGCTGCACAAAAACTAGGATCATTGCTTTACTAACTCTGTAAAATTGATATATGTGCAACATGTTTGCTTTGTTATATCCATAAACTGCCATTCTTTGCGTCTTTATGTTGCCTAACTCCAAATCAATGTTATGAGAGAAGCGAATAGATGATCTCCTAGAAAACTGATATATGTGCAACATTTATATATTGCAATTTTTTGTGTAAACACCTTTTAATCCTTCTTCTTTATGTTGCTTTATCAACTGTTTGACTTCAAATCAATGTTATAAAAGAAGCAAATCAATAATCTTTTAAAAAATTGATATATGTACATTATATTTGCTTTGTAATATTCATTAACTGCCATTCATTGCGTCTTTAAGTTGCTTAACTCTAAATCAATGTTATAGAAGAAGCAAATCAATGATCTTCTAGAAAATTGGTATATGTGCAACATTTTTAATTTGCTATTTCTTGAGTACACACTTTCATGCTCTTCTTCTTGATGTCGCTGCCTTCAAATCAATGTTATGGAAGAAGCAAATCAATGATCTTCTAGAAAATTGATATATGTGCAATATTTATATTTTGCTATTTCTTGTCTACACACTTTCATTCCTACTTCATGATGTTGATGCGTCAAGTATTTACCTTGAAATCAATGTTATAGTAGAAGCCATGCCAATGATCTTCTAGAAAATTGATATATGTGCAAATTGCACAATTTGTGCTTAAAGTAATTGAAGGAGCTGTAAAACTACTTGAGAACTTCAAAGGGGAATCAGCAATACCTTTTTTCGTTTTGGCACATATATCAATTTTACAGAAATAGCTCAAACAAGCAAGTGGAAAGTTAGTTAACATTTTGAATACGAAAGTGTAAACTAAATGGCGACCCTTTAAAACTGAAACTGCCTAATGCTTAAGTGTTTTTGTGTTCGATCAGCGGAAGTTTGTTTACGTGGAATACGGCAAACCCAGAGTTGAAATTATCACAGTAAAATAAATAGAATTCTTGTTTTTGTTTTATGTTTAGTTTTGTGGTTTGCTCGAACCTCTGCCGAGTTGTCCTCTCTGTGTCTGTGTGTGTGTGTGTGTGTGTGTGTGTGTGTGTGTGTGTGCTTTTCTGGGGTTGTCTGGAATGTTACAGCAGGTGAGTTTCATTTTCTCTGTTTGTTTGTTTTTATAGTTTCTCTTCGGTTTGATGGAAGATACGATAGTCATAGTCCACATTTTGGCAAAACTGTTCAACTTGCTCCTTCCTCAGTTAACTTCTACTACTTCTACTACTGATTCAGCAATGTGTTGGTTACCTCCGAGAAGGATAGCAGCGGACTGCCATCCGCATAGGGGCCAGCACTGGGCGGCGGAGCATAGGCCAGGGCTGTGTGCGCCGTTATGTTGGCCGGATATAGCAGATGTGATTGCTGTTGGTAGTGTGCATGGGATGATTGCTTCTGTTTGCGGCCCTCCTCGGCGCATATCACCAGCGGCGTGGAGGAGACTATGGCCAGCTGTTGATAGGATTCGCCGGAGGTGCCATTGAGTAGACTGCTCACTCCCGGCAGGACAGTGGGCGGCGGTTGCTGCTGTTGCTGTTGCTGCTGCTGCTGCTGCTGCTGCTGTTGCTGATGTAGCGTGATGATCTGAGGGAGTAGCATTACGGTTAGTAGTCAGGCGGGAGTGTGTGTGTGTGTGTGGGTTTGTGTGGGTTTTGGTGACTTTTTAGTGGGTTAAGGGTGCTTCTACTGAGTGCTTCTAGCCTAGCCTAGCCTGGTGGCCATGGTGCAAGTGATGGGCCGGGGCCTGGGCAGACGGATGGTGTGGGTGCGCATGATGATAGGTGAAGTACTGCGAATACTGCGTGTAGGAGGCGGGCGTCCATACCTCGCTGCCGTGTGCACCCTCATGATGATGATGATGATGGTGATGGTGATGGGCGTGTGGATGCGCATGTGGATGGGCGTGTGGCTGCTGCTGTTGCTGGTGGCAACTGGGCGGCTGCTGCTCGCTGCCGGTGCCGGTGCTTAAGGAATTGCTGGTTACATTGGCACCCACTCCACGTGGCGGCTGCTGCTGCTGCTGCTGGGGCGAAGTGGTGTGCGAGGAGGCCGAGTAGAGTCCAGAGTCATCATGCTGCAGCTGATAGCTCTCCGGTGTACTGGCGCTGGCCGATTTCCCGGGCAATTCCTTGTTGCCATTCCATTTGGCTGCCGCCGCTGCGGGTTCCTGTTCCTGGGCATAGCCCAGCCCGTTGGCGAGGGGTGTGTGACGGTGTTGCGGGGAGCCGCCCGTCGGACGCTGCAGACTGTTCAGTGGCACACCACTGGAGTGTGTGGTGCCCCACATGAGTACCGTTTGCCGTTCATAGGGATCCTGGCCAGGAACGGGCACTCCGGCAGACGCCGGCAGCTCCACCTTGGGCGTGACATTGCCAGTGCCATTGGCTGTGGCTCCAGCCACCGGGGAAGGACCATCCGAGGAGCAGGAAATCACCTCCATGACTTGAGGTGAAGATTTGGGCGTTTTGAGGGGTATTTGCTAGGATTACACGTGGGGATTAGTCCAGTTCCGTGGAGCGTCTGCTGGCGTCTGCCTACTTACCTGCGGCGTGGATGTGGGACTGCCATAGCCACTGCTATAGCCGCTGTAGTACTTGCCCGTCTCCTCCTTGGACGAGGCAATGGCATAGCCATCGTAGGACAGAAAACCATTCGCCACATAGGCCGAGGCGGGTGCTCCCGAGTGCGGGTAGTCCGTGTAATAGCCACCCACTGCACCCTGCAGCCTGTACTGATGGAAGAGATTCTCGCTGACGGGATAGAATGCGTTGGCCGGCATGGAACTGCAGCTGCCCATGTACAGATTGTCCGCGGCGCTGGCATAGGGTGAGGTTGTGTACATGGGATTCAGATTGGAGTAGGCAGCGGCCACCGCCACGGCGGGATCGGGCAGGTACTCGACCACAGCCGGCGCTGGGGAGCCCACCTGGCCGCCCAGTGGAGAGGTTTGCTGTCCGCCCGGCTGTTGCTGCTGATGCTGTTGCTGTTGCTGCTGCTGCTGCTGCTGCAGTTTGCGTTTGCTCCGGCAGGTGGACAGAAAGTCCCTTAACTGGGTCTTATAGCGTCGATTTGGACGCGTTGGCGTTACCGGCGGCGGCAGGGCATGGGCAGTGGGTGAGGCACTGGGCGGTACCACCAGTTGATCCGCCTCCGAGAAGTAAGTAGACGCCAGTCCCGTATCCAAGTAGCTCACTTTGAAGTCCATGGTCCGCTTGCCCAGCAGATCGTGCCCCTCCTCATCCATGAGCTGGCGATGTGTGCAGATCACAAAGTCCGGCTTGGAGTTCTTGTACACCAGACGAGAGCTGGTCTGCAGCCACTGCCATTCCCCATCCTTCTTCTGATAGCGATAGGCTATCATGCCCGAGGCGCCCGTTTTGAGTACTGCAAAACAAAACAAAGGGATTAGCTTCGACTTGACCACATCAACTGTGCGCACAACTTACGCTCCTGATGTGCACTGGCCACATAGGCCAGATCATCATAGTGCACCAGATCATAGCCACCCATGTTGACCAGCTCGGCGTCCGCATAGCCCAGTATGTGTTTGCCCCGCTGATCCATCGAAACGAGCGAGAAATCCAATTTGTGCTTCGACTTGAACATGTTCTCTTTGTGCGGTATCTCCAGCAGGCTGGGCGGACCAAAGGGTGTGCAGTAGGCGAACAGGGCGAGGGGTGGCTCCTCGGTCTTACGATTCTGGCCATGCAATATCTTGATGCGTCCGCGTATGTCCAGGCGCAGGAATCCACTGGTGTTGTCCAGCAGGCAACGAAATCGCACCGTGAAACTACGCTCCAAGTACAACGCCTTGTCCGGCGCCAATGTCTCCGAGAGTTGCATGCTGGACATGTCAGCGGGCAGAAAACTGTTCCACAGCAACTGACGTTGCAGCTCCTCACGATCCTCCGAGTGGACCAGCTCGTACACCGACTGATGCACTATATCGGACTGTTGGGCGGAAGAAAGGAAGGGAAAGAGAGAGAAAAAAGGTTAGATATCTATAAAATCGGTTTGTTCTGTTCTGTTCTGAAGTTGATACATAAAGTTCCGAAGGTCAATAGAGTGCATACACTTCGACCACGCTGAGACTGCTAAGTGTGTCAAAGTACTCTAAAGGATCGGAAAGGGACATTTTTATCAATTAATTTGTTCTTTTATCGTTCTTTTGGACGATATAACACTCAAAAATTGCCATGAGGGCAAAATAATGCTATACTTTTCTTATTGCCCTTGCTTTTTCATCCATCATTCAGTCTTTGATTTGGCGATATGGCGCTTAACAAACACTTACGGCCGTTTTTTAATCTGCTACATAGAGCCATCTGTCACATTAACCTACAAATAACAGAGCAAAATTCAAGCTTATCTTACAAATAGCAGTAAGTCTAAGTATTTACGAATTTCAATTGCCCTTTTTGTATGGTACTTGAACAATTACATGTTGTCAGATCTATGCGAAGTGCAGGAAATCTATTGCTGAATACTTTTAGGCAGTTCAATATAAGTCGATTCCTGACTGACTGATTTCCGTTACGGAGCACGAATTCAGATTATGTTGAGTTCAAGGGTCCCTCGCTCAAATCCCAAACAAATAAGGGCGCTGCAGTCGAGTTTCCCGACCATAAAATACCCTGTTCATTTGTTTTCATTTAATTGTTTTTGAATTTAACAAAATTATCCCAAATGTACGCAACACTTTTTTCTAGTCCTGACCAACAAGTGGGGGGGTGCTCTTATCAGCTCAACTGTTTCGCTTATAACTCCGGTGTTTTTTGTCCGATCTGATTGTACTTTTCAGAATAGATAGATATTGGGCCTAGCTTGATGTATACTAAACCACGAGGCTCTAACCTTTAGGTCTAGGATTTCTAGAGGAGGTCTAGGTTTTTTGGGGATAAAAGAGGGACGGGGTGGAATTTTTCAAATCTGAAACAAACTTGATCTGCGTACAGCATAAATCTACCTTCGTGCAAAAATTTGTGGCTCTATCTCTTATAGTCTCTGAGATCGACGCGTTCATACAGACAGACAGACGGACGGACGGACAGACGGACGGACGGACAGTCGGACATGGCTATATCGACTCGGCTGTTCATGCTGATCAAGAATATATATACTTTATGGGGTCGGAAAATTTTCCTTCTCCCTGTTACATACATTCGCACAACTTCATGATCCCCCTTTTCCCATTTTCAATGGGAACAGGGTATAAAAAGTATAAAGTTTAAAACTAAAATGTAATTTCATCGTTAACTTTCAAACTAAACTTTCTTAACTTAAGGAATAAAGAATGTAAATATCTTCAAGGAAGAAACGCCTTCTGGTCCCAAAGAAACGATTGTTTTCGTGTATTCCGAAACACTGGCGTTTTCCATTTTCAGAAAGAATCACATTCTTATCTTTCTGAAGAGTATTCTTTCCATCTCCCTGATGTTTCGCTTGCTCATCTCTAAGAAATAGCGCTTTCTTATCGTTTTAATGCCGCTAGGTGGCACACTTCTTCCCTAAGGAAGATAAGATCGCTTGAGTGCAACGATACCTAATGCGATTCTTTGCATTCTTATCTTAAGAGACAACAAATATTTGCAGGGTATAAAGATTGTGCTTCAAGTGTAGCGAAAGCGTATGAGGGAGGCTTCCCAGGAGATGTACAAAGCAAACTTCTCAGCTCCTCAAGAGATGTCTAAGTCTCATTCTGGTGTCTCAAACTCCACGCAGCTGTCTAACAGCTGATTTGGACTTCCCAATTTGTATCTCAAATATGTGTTAAGTATTTGGATGCACTATATCTGGGGTCAGTCAACCTTTTTGCTTTGTGGTCTTCCCCTTCTTGGTGTTGTTTTTTTTCTTTTTATTTTTGGGATATTATTGATTTTTGCTCTGTTTGCTTTGGCTTGGCGCTTCTTCTGGTCAGCTTGGCTGCTCTTTTGGGGCGTATAAATCAAAATGTGCGCAAATTGAAAATGCGCCCCATGTTGGCCACAAATTGAGACATAAATTCTGCACGCGCCAGGAGCAGGGACAGGAGCGACAGAGGAAACAAAATACGAGAAACAACAACAGCAACAACAACAACAACTTTCCTTTCTTTCCCAATGATTTGGCCCCAAATCCGCGATAGCTCTGCTTTTAATTGAGCTGCCAAACGGGGCGTGTCAAGTGCCGCTTTACACATTTACAACTAAATTAAAAAAATTTAAAAAAAAAAATGAAAAAAAAAAACAACGAGCAAGCCAAAGCCAAAGCCAAAGCCTCCAATGGGCACACGAGCGGTTGAGCGCGCCCGAGCAGCGCCTCGCTTAGAAAGCCAAGTGCAATTTCAATTTCCATTCGACAAGCGCCAATCCCAATACCATAAAGTAGGCAACGGATGCAGCGGCCGGAGTTAGGCCCAAAACATGTAGCCATCAGCTGGCGAGGCCACGCCCCTCCCCCGCCACCGGCCAGGTAATTCTTACGCAATCCTCCCCACTTGGCTGATCTGATTTTAATTTATGATCCTCGCCACAGTTTCAGTTGGTTTCATTTTTGTTGTTGTTTGTTGTTTTAGCCAGCTTCCGCTACCGACTTGACCCAAAAAAATATCAGGCAATTAAAATCAATCAAAATAGAGTGAGAGAGAGGGAGGGGGGGGAGGGAGACTCACTTACCTGATGAAAACCCAAATAGCTCTCGATGCTGTGCGCGGCAAAGAAGACCTCGCCCTCGCATGTCAGTATCATTAGAAATCCATTTAGGGCCTGGAAGAGAAAAAAGAAAAGAAATGGAAAGAATGGAATTAAATCGACGGAAAAGAAAACTATGAATTAAATGTGAGTAGACGGTATCAAAAATCGATGAGTTTGAGGTTCGTCATGTGCATGAATGGTAAATGTGATCCATCAAGCCCAAGCACAGTGGGCTGGAAGCAATATTTTTGATCAATTTAAAGACCTTGATGTCAAATAGTATGCATAAGATGTGCTCTGTCTGTCACTTACTTGTGTGTGTTTGAGTTTTTCTCCATACTGGATACTCAGTATTTAATACTCTGTGCTCGATTCTAAGTACTCGCTACTCAGATCTTGATACTTAGTACACGATACTCAGTTCTATATACTCAGAATTCGAAGCTCAGTTTACGAAGCTCAGTATTTGTTACTCGGAACTTGATATTTAGAACTAAATGTGCCATACTCGCTACTCAGTACTCGATACTATTATTTCGAAACTCAATATTTGATTCTAAGTACTGCATACTCAGTTCTCGTCACTAAGTACTCGGTACTCAGTTTTGTATACTAAGTACTCTATACTCAGTTTTCGATACTAAGTACCTCACTTTTCAGTGCGAAGTATTTGGGTATCTGAGTATTCGAAACTCTGTACTTGTTTCTCAGTTCTCGAAATTCAGATTTATAAACTGAGTGCTTAATAATAAGAACTCCATATTTAGTTCTCGATACTAAGTATGTAGTAGAAGCTCTATACTTGCTTCTCAGTACTCGATACTCATATTTCGAAACTCAGTAGTCGATACTTAGTATTCCATGCTCAGTTCTCAATACTCGTTGCTTAGTACTCGATACTCAGATTGCTATACCAAATACTCCAGCTTCGTAGTCGATACTAAGTACTCGGTATAAGGTACTTGAAACTCAATACTTGCTTCTCAGTACTTGATACTAAGTATTCCATGCCCAGCTCTCCATACTTAAACTCGACTCAGTTTTCCTTACTAAGTACTAGATGCTCAGTTTTCGATACCAAGTACTCAGAATTCACTAATCAAAACACAATACTTGGATCTCAAAACTTGATCCTAATACTTCATAATCAGTTCTCGATACTTACTATTCTTTACAAAGTACACGGTATTCAGTACTCGAAACTCAATACTTATTTCTCGGTAGTCGATACTCATTATTCGATACACAATGCTCGAAACTAAGTAAGTAAACTCGATACTATATACTTGATTCTCTACACTGAGTACTCAAAATACTGAAATTGGTATTGTGTTCTCGATAGTCAACACTCGTTACTCATTTCGCGATATTCGATACTAAGTAATCGTGTTTCAATACTAGAAAGTCAGTACTCGATACACAATGCTCGATACTAAGTTAGAACACATTTCTCGATACTCTATGCCTAGAATTCGATACTTTAAGCCGATTATTCGATACTCTATGCCAGGTACTCGATTCTCTATATTACACAGAGAGAAAAAAGGATATTAAAGAATATCCATAGAATGATTTCCAGTATCCATTTGGACGGCATAGGTCTTAAATATCCTTTTAAGTATCCTACGGAGCGGAAAATCACCCAACAGATATGAAAAATGATGATTATTTGGGTGATTATGCAGATCTATTGCATGATTAAAAGGATATTTAAGACCTATCCCGAACAAATGGATCTTTTTTGCAGCTGTTTTTTCTGTCTACACTGAATACTCAAAATAGTCGATAGTCAACACATTTTATTTACTTCTCAATATTTGATCGATACTCGATACAAAATACTCTATACTATATAAGAGTCCAGTTCTCGATACTCCTTGTCAGGTAATCCATACTCTATACAAGGTGCTCTACACTTGTACTCGAAATAAAGTATTCGACAATGTATTTTCGATAGTCAACACTTCCCTGCAGGGCTGATTCAGACCTGAGCAGTAGGAATGCCTGAATTTTGGCATGTTTCAGTACTTCCCATGAAACTCGCCCTGCGGTAAAATCATGGCTGAAACTCATATAAACGATGCCATTAATTCATTACCAGCCCTTCCATTTCAGGGCTGATTCAGCTATGATTCAGGTCTGACCCGAACTGAAGGGTTGGTACTCACTTATCGATAGCAGTAATCAATACCCAATACTCCATAATTGGTGCTTATTACATAATAGGTGTCTATATTTGATACCAAGTACTCTATACTCGGAACGGGTACTCTGTACTCGGTGCTAAATACACCATACTTTGTGATCAATACTAACTACTCGATATTAATTTGTCGCTTATCAAACTTCTTTACTCAGTAATCGATACTTGATACACAGTTATCGGCAAGCTTTACATGACTTACATTACAATCGAACTTTACTCCCATTAAAGTCCCCCCTCCCGAACCGAAACTAAACTACGTTGCCACGTTACACCAAAATAATAACCACAATTTCGTGCCACCTGCCCCACTGTGCACCGCACCGCATTTGACTTCTATGAATGAACCTTGGCGCTAACTTGCGGCTAAAGCGTAATCAGCGCTTAAGCGGCTCATTTCATACGAAGCACAGCCAAAGTCGCCGGGCCAGCCAGATTCGACCAGGAAATGGTGCGCAATTAAATCAATGAGAGAAGACCTCAAGTCGGGACTTTTCGGTTCTGTTTTTCGGTTGTAATTGCCGGTTTCATTCCATTGACGAAGATGAAGTTTGTAATTATCTAAACGAAACGAGAGAGAGAGAGAGAGAGACAACAAAACGCAAATAAAAAACCTGTCGCCCCGAAAAGCCGAACTTTGTGCATATTTTCGCCATATCTTTTGTGGGATTATTCGGCGCAATATTGTTTTAGATTGCCTTTAAAGTTGATTTTTATTAGCTGCTAATGGACGGCACGCATGCGATTTTGTTCAACTGGAACCGAGGCAGCGAACACTCGCACTCGAAACTCCCCAAACTCCCCAAACTGGCGCATCGGTTAACGGTTCGACGTGTGAAATTGAGTCCGAAGACAAATTTCCTGGTGCTCCATTAGTGCCCAGTGCGGTGCGTCCGTAATTAATAAAGCCGGGGCCAACACCAAACAAAACGCGCTCGTAATTAATACGCTCGTATTTAAATATCAATTTGCGTATGAAAGCGGCTCTCCCTTTCGAGCGGGAGAAAAATGCGCGCGATTGCTGCTAATTACAGAGCAGAGGAGCTGCTCGGTGCTGCTCGGTGCTGCTCCGGTGCAGGACTGCAGGCTCCTCCTCGACAGGATGGCATTAGCCGACATAAACGCTAAGTGGCGTCATCATTTAAAACGCATCATCAGCCGGCAAAGGATATGGATACGAATGTTTTCACATATGAGCCGCCGGGATTGTCATCAAGCCGGGCAACGGGCTGGGGGCAACAGAGAGCAGCGCATCAATAATCGTCATAAAGATCTTTCAACCGGTAGCGACGGGCCCACGTATCGGGAGTGAGCGAGTAGCGGATGCACAGTGGTACAGTGGTACATTTTTGTGTGTTTACTCCTGTAACGGCGTGCGAAGTATGGCCAACGATCATTAAGATTAAGTGAGTTGTGTCGGTGAAGATTGGCGCCCAGACATGACCCCCTGAACACCATCCGGTTTGAGGTTTCGGCATGGAATGCAAAGAACTATCGGAAATGTGTTCAAGTGGTGCCATTTTTTGTACTTCCCCGAGATTTTGAATGATCCCAGCCTGGTCTGAAAGCAAAATGCCTTAGAATAACATTGAGCGCTCAGAAAATAAGAGCTTTGCAGACCAAATAGTGAGGAGAACGAAAGGAAGGCCTGAAGAACTTGGCATCCAAGGAACCCTCAAGGAGAAGCAGAGTCAAACTTATGCTGAATCTTAGCAAAATCATTGGACAACTAAGAGATGTGTTTCGTCAATTTCAGGACATGCATAGCCAGTTTACATTCTTCTTTTCCCGCTTCCAATTTTGCTGGATTCGGACAACATCAGAGTTTAGTCAGAGTTTACACGATGAAGCAAAGTTCAAGAAGATTTTCAATTTATTCTGTGCCGCTCTGCTCACCGAAATGACGGGTAAAAATGCAACAGCCTCGCTCAATCTCTGAACAGAAAACTGATTTTTGCTTCTCTTTTGTTTTCTGTCCGGCTAGGAATACCGCACAAAATATCGATATATCATAATATCTATATTTGCTGTCCAAAAACACGAAATATCGTTATTAATAACCAATCAAGAACCATTCTACCTACTTAAGATTAGACTTTTTAAAAGTCCTGAAAGTCAGAAGTACCTTCAATTGACTTATAATGAATGAGGTCCATTCGGGTATTGGGTAATGTTCTAATAGCTTCATTAGCCAGATGCTGGGATCGACGCGTTCGTATAGACAGACGGACGGACGATCAGACGGACGAACGGACATGGCTATATCGACTCGGCTGTTCATGCTGATCAAGCATATATATTCCTTATGAGCATATATATCCTTATACATTCGCACAACTTCATGATCCCCATTTTCCCATTTTCAATGCGAACGGGGAATAAAAATATTGGAAAGCTAACTTCGGCTCAACCTAAGTTTTTTTTTACCCTTGCAACACGCTTTTCTAACTAATTTGGAGAACATTTCCATTGAAAACAAACAAGTTTTTCTCACTAAGACTACTATTCTATGACAACTATACTAAATAGATGTCCGATTTCGACAAAACTTAGTGGAATCATGGGAAAGCATAGCAAACTAAGAAGTACAACGTTTGGAGGCGTTTTCTTTGAAAACAAATCAGTTTTTCTCACTAGAACTAGTTTTTCGACCGATCGTTCCTATGGCAGCTATATGTTATGGATGACTATCCGGCCGTTTCCGACAAATGTGCAGCAACTTCGTCCAAAGTTAGGTGGCGATAGCTTTTAAACTGACGGAGGAGACAGAAGACTGAACGTTTTTTCTAGAATTAAAGAGGATTTTCGCCTTCATTAGTTGTAAAGTTTTGGAGCCTTGATCCCCAGATTTTGAACTAAGATAGAGAGTAGATTTTAAAAAAAGATGAATGACACTTAGGATATTGCATATTTTTCAGGGATGCATACCACTCGAAAATAAGGACTGGTTCGGTTCAGTGGTTCATACAGTTTCTGAACCGCCTGTTCGGTTCATTACATGGTTACATGGCGGTTTCGGTTCGGTTCAGTGGTTCACAAAGGCACATCATGAAATATTATGATTGTTGTAGTAATGTGACTTGTCGAACACTTTTGAAATTTAATTTTTATAATCCATTTAAATAATTTTAAAATCCTTAAAAGAATGTCCAATGCTTATTATGTCGGATTTCCAGGAGTCGTCTAAAAGTTCCTAGATGAATACTCTCGAATATTGAAAATGTTTGCTAGAAAAGAATACGTAATATGCATCTTAATTATTCTATTTATCATATCCCTTAAGTTAGGCTCAGAACTGAATCAGCTCAGAAATGAAAGGGCTGGTCCTGAATTCATGACATAATTTTTATGAATTTTAGCCATGGATTTTACTCTGACATGTCCTACAACGTCATGACCTTAGTTGATGTTAGGCATGATTTCAGTCAGACAACTGAACCGAACCGAACCGTTTATATATGTGGTTTTCGGTTCGGTTCAGCAATTCTGAAAGGAAGCCGGGTTGGTTTTGCGGTTCGGTTCACCGGCTGGAATAAGCGGTTCGGTTCAGTTCAAAACCGGTTTGCATCCCTGATATTTTTAAATTGATTTTTATCCAAGTAGATTAGAACAAATGTGAATTTAACAAATCTTTCCAGTGCATTAATCTTTTGCTGACCTTTCAACTAATTAAATAACACTTTAGGTCATCT
The DNA here is from genome assembly GCA_035044965.1 of Lordiphosa andalusiaca. NCBI lineage: Eukaryota > Metazoa > Arthropoda > Insecta > Diptera > Drosophilidae > Lordiphosa > Lordiphosa andalusiaca. Next base: position 41,789 of record JAWNNM010003016.1, read on the forward strand.
TGAAATTGACTGCAGAAAATCTTTTGGTATTTTATTAACGTAAGGGGTCAGTATATTGTATGGTGTTGAGCAGGTTTATTGATGACCCATTTATACTAAAGAAGTTGCTATTTTTTTGACATACATACATATCGAAAAATATCGATATATATATACATCAGGGTTGCAAACCGGTTCGGAGTCGAACCGCTCCGGAGTCAGAGACTCCGTGATTTTTGGCAAGTCTGAACCGAACCCGAACCGGAGCAACACAATTTTTCCCTGCCGAACCCAAACCTGAACCGGAGCAAAAAAATTGTACAAAGGGTTGGGTTCAAAAGTATGTTTCTTCCCAGAGCGACTTCTACTCAACTTGGTACACTTGTCACACACAAGTTCTGAAGTCTTCTGCAAAATACTGTCCAACTTTCCCACATTTTAAGTTCGGTCCCAATTTTAACACCTGCTTTTCTGGATCCAAGAAACCAAAAAATTGTTGACATAAGAACAAAAAACAGAACACATTATGTCTGAACCACGGTTCGAACCTGAACCTGGGTTCACCAAACTTCCGAACCCGATCCGTGAACCCGAACCCGAAAATTGTTCGAGGGTTCGAACCTCGGAGTGAACCCCTCCTGATTTTTTCGAGGTTTGCAGCCCTGATATATATCGGTATCAATAACGAATGTATAGACATATATATATACATATATGTATCGATATCGAAAGCACCGATATCGATAACGAAATTTTCGATATTATTGATATGTTTTGCCCTAATTTATTTACATGGAAATGCCACAGTTTTAATATTAAACTAAGCCGCAACCCCATTTGCCACCTTCAGGCTTTGTTTTGACTTGGCAACACTTTGATTTCTTCCCACTGTGCGAATAAAATGCATTTTTTTTTTTTGTAATTTTTTTGCTGTTCTTATTTTATGGCTGGCGGCGCTTTTTTTCTCTCCAACTTCATACGAAAGAAAGATTTCTCCACACAGTCTAATTGTTTTCGCTCCCTCGCTCGCTGCTCTCCCTCCATCTCTTTCGCTCCCCATCATCACCAGGTGGGCTACAGTTTTTACAAGGAGCCGGCGTCGACAACGTCGGCTGGCGGCGTCTTCTAATGCGATTTTAATAATACACGCCCGTCATTGGCGGGGGGGAGGGGGGTGGAAGAGGAGGGAGATACTTTTGAGCATCTCAAGCAGCTTGCATTTTAGCTGTGTGTTTTTTTTTTCTTCTCTTCTGATTTGATAAGTTGGCAGCGATTATTTTACCATTTCCTAGAGCGAGATGCGGAAAGAGAGAGAGATAGAGAGGGAGAGGGATGACTCGTCTACTAGTTGGGGGCCAATTTGGCCACATAATTGCTTAATAAAGCCCGCTGGGTTGGGTCGAGAGATGATTAGAATCTCAAAATTTCAAGTGGAGTTTAATTAATTTAAACAGGCTGAGCCAAAAAAACAACACAAAACACACACTGTGCGAGCGAGATGGCGGCATATATGGCGCCTGCGTGACAAAACGCCATTTTCTAATGGATAATATGTGACCCATAACACCACAACAGGGCTAACACAACAAAAAAAAACTTCATTCAGCAATTGAAAACGGGCAACAGGTAACAAATACCCAAGGTATTAAAACTAAATATGCACACCTATCCCCCGGCCGCGTCCCCGTCCCCATCCTCGTCCTCGTCCTCGTCCCACTGCTGCGAGGACGACAGACTGACTAAAAATATGCACGGAAATGCACAATTGTGCAGCCCTCGAGTCGGCAATTAGCTGCAGGTATCCCGGAAAAAGGGCCACAGCAACAAAAACAACAACTTTTTGGCTTGCATTCAAAATTTGTTGCCCACCCCAACCCCACCACCCCCTCCACCGTCACACACTGCGTATACGTAATGCAGTTGGACACGAAACTGCAATATGCAGGGGGACTTTGACATTGAATTGTGAAGTAAGTCGAAAATAAAATATAAAAAAACAACACACACAGAGTTGAGGTGGCCAAGTTTATGTTGCAACATTGCGTGTGTCTGTCTGTCTGTCCGTCCCCTCCCCCCTCCCCCCCTCTCTCTCCGCCAACCCCGTTTGGGTGAGCTATGTGCACATTAAATTAAACTGTCATGACTGTGTGACAAGTGCATATGTTGGCGCCTTGAATTGCACTGGACACACTGGACTGGTGAAAAAAAAAACATGCACAATGCCCACAATTTAATTTAGCAAAAACATGCAATTTTCATTCTTGAATTGAAGTTTTTGCTCCAGTTTTTTTACACCCAGCTGTACACCCAAATGTGTGTTAATCAATTTGGACACTTACTAATTGCATACCATACCCATATTGCGTGTGTGTGTGTGTGTGTGGGGGGCTAAACTGGCCCTGATTGATTGTGTACACAGAATGAAGCCATCAAACATCAAATTGATTCAGTACAAGATTCACAACTCACCTGCAGGAACATATCACCATCCAGCAGGCCATGCTCAAAGGCTCCCAGCTCTCGTGTCCGATAGCCGTCGTGTGCGTGTATGTGTGGCAGGACTCCATTCTCCTCCTTATCCTTATGCATAACAACTGCAAAAAGAGCGGAGAGTGGGGGGAGGGGGGGGCTGGCTTTAATTTATATAAATTTTGGCCCATAAATAGCTGGCTCAATTGTTTCTTTTTTGGTTTTTGTTTTTTCTCCATAGTAACTTCATAAAAAAAAATCCAACAATAAATATTTACAGCCTGGGAAGGTACTAAAAATTGTTTATGGTGTCATTGTAATATTTTATGAGTTCGTCCTGCCATCCGCCATCCCGCAGGCCCAAAAAACTACAAGCGCCTGGCACTAACTCCCAGTTGTATTATGACATTATCAGGGGGGGGTGGGTGGGTGAATGGGTTCCTTGGCTTGCACCCCCTTACAGACGGCCGCCATTTTTTTCCCTTTTTATAATAAATTTGTCACAAAAATTGATTTATGTGCGATAAACGATAACCGAGTACGTGGAAGTTCATTTCTCTTTCTTTTTATTTTTATTTTTATTTTTATATATAGAAACTGAGAAAAATATGTGTATAAAATATGCCCCGGCCAAGTTGCTGTCATAAATTATGATTTTTATCAGAGCCGCAAATGGAAAATGTATAAAAAAAAAAAACAACAAAAAATATATAAACCTAATTTACGCATGGCAAGCCTTTGGACTTAGGCCAACCACAGAAAGGCCACCCCCCAAAAACAAACAGAAAACAAAACTAAATACGAAAACTTGGCTTCAATTTCAAAGCCTTTTTTTTTGTTGCCTCAATTCAATTAGCAGGCAACCAAAAACAAAGACTTAGGCCGTTACTTACATACTCTTTTTGGCCAGCATAAGCTGACTTCTTAGATTCCTTCAACTTAAAAGACTTTGCCTAACCAATCCCCGAGGCTTGATGTCAGATGACATACACAGAAAAAGAATAGCTGAGAACAATCCGAAATGGGATTGAAAACAGTATTAAAGTATTTGGGATTCAAAAAAAAAAGGTGTGAGGCAAATCAATCTTTTCTGGGAGTATCCGGGGGATTACCGTGTTTTCAATTCCGTTTCGAATTGATTTCTTTTTTCAGTGCAAGAATCTATTTCGACCCCATTTTCTCATTCAAATAAGACCACAGTTCATAAGCATTCAGATATCAAAACATGTTTAAAGTGTTTCCATTCATCTGAAGTTCAACATATGAATGTAATTTCGTTTATTCTGGAAACTAGTCATTAACAGGACAAATATGGTAATATATCTTGGAAAATTTCAATAAACATTGGGCGTTTTCAGCCAGGGATGCAAACCGGTTCTGAGCTGAACCGGTTTTGAACCGAACCGAACCGCTTATTCCCGCTGGTGAACCAAACCGCAAACCAAACCGGCTTCCTTTCAGAATTTCTGAACCGAACCGAAAACCACAAATAAAAACGGTTCGGTTCGGTTCAGTTCTTTGACGAGTTTTAACGGGAGTTGCTTTCCTCTAGCCAATGACTTTGATTAATTAGGAAATTTGAATCGTTTCCCGAAGATAATTTTCAAACATTTCGTTCGACCCTCTACATATTTAGCGTTGGCGGATCGATATAACTTTTAAGGATAGGACCTGAAGAGAATTTTACAAGTCTTCTGCAATTTCCCACCGATCTCTTAATTTACCTGTCATCAATCTAAATTTGTCTTTTCATTAGACAATATTTTTAATTTTCTGTGGTACTTTTTAACCCTAATTCAATCTTAATTTGCCAATAAATAAGGGCATTCCTCCAGGAACTGATAGACGAGTCCTGGGAATCCGGCATAATAATCTTTGCAGATTGCTCTAAGGATTTTAAAGATATTCGATTAGATTACAGGAATCAAATTTCAAAAATGGTCGAATAGCCACTTCACTGAAATCATATTTTATAATGTGCCTTTGTGAACCACTGAACCGAACCGAAACCGCGGTTCATTTAACTCCAAAAACCATGTTATGAACCGAACCGGCGGTTTAGAAACTGTGCGAACCACTGAACCGAACCAGTACCTATTTTCGAGTGGTTTGCATCCCTGTTTTCAGCAGGCAAATCCGATTTGCGATTACTGATTAATGATGACCGATTTTACCTGCTGAATACAATGATTGCCGATTGCGATATGACAATCATGTTTTGCTGAGATGGAATCATACAAAATCTATGATTGATGGCAGTTTATTGATTGTTCTTCTGTTTACCCAGTTTACTGTTTACCCCAAAATCCCTTAAAAATGTGCATTAAATGCCATTTTTAAAGCATTGAAGTGTGGAAAGAACAAAACGAGCCCTACAACTGCTTCAACAGCAATTTTAGGTGCAAAGTATTATCATTTAAACCCAACCATTATCGAACATGCTGCTAACTAAATGCAAGTAAACGAAATCTTAGCGACTTAAGGTTATAGAATATTTCAATTACCAAGTGGAAACGAATATTGCTTCGTTCTTACGTGTTTGTCGTTTTTGGAACACGGTATTTGGGGCTTAAAATAATATTTTTTTCAACTAAATATTTTTTAGTATTTTCATTTCGATTTAGTGTACTTGTTTAGTGTTTTTGGTTCGGATTATGGAAAAGTAGAGGGTGATTTAGATCACATAGCTGGTGCCATGATGGCCTTGTATATATTATATGAACTTTATTACGAAGTGAGAGTTTATTTTCATTGAATAAAGGTAGTAGGTTTTGCCTTATCATTTTGGGGTTTTCCTATGAGTGTCAGGCAACCTATTAGATTGTGTTTGAGTTTATTTCTACTGCAGAGTTGCCATCCTGCTTTTTTTTCACTTTGCCGAATGTGAGGCGCATATTCCTCTCCTACGGGCATTTCCAGTTGTATAAATGATTACAATTTATGCCTTTTTCATGCCTTTGGAAATGACCCAGTCGCAATGCCGCGTTGAAAACTAAAACCAGGAAGGTAGTGCTAATACCTTTTGCCTATTAGCAAGGCCATAATAGCCTGGGACCTTTTTATTGTGAAGATTCTTGATTACAGAGAAAAAATAGAGAATTTCACACTTGGATCAAGAATATTCGAAGTCAGAAGTTCGATAAGAATGAAAATTCTTGATCCAAGAGCTACATTCTTGATCCAAGTTTGAGTTTTTGATCTCGTTTTTTTTCGTCCAAGAGTTTTAACACTTGATACAAGTACGAATCATTCTTAAATCAACTTTCAAAATTGTTATTAAAGTAATAGAAATGACTTGCACGGTTTTTTGGTCAACTTTGGGCTCATTTTGAGTCCTAAGTTTGCATATTTAACTGTGTGGTATTCGTAGTCTCTCAAGAAACGCTCTTCTGTGCGGAATTTCTTCTACTTAAGTACACTCAGAGAAAAAATAGAGAATTTCATACTTGGATCAAGAATTTTCGAGATCAATAGTTCGATAAGAGTGAAAATTCTAGATCCAAGAGCGAAATTCTTGATCCAAGTATGAATTTTTGATTCCGGTTTTCTTGATCCAAGAGCTTCAATACTTGATCCAAGTACGAATCATTCTCAAATCAAGCACAAGAGCTCTTGGATCAAGTGCTAAACATACTCGTCTTCAAAATTGCTCAAATTTTGAATTAAGGGCAATTGTCAAAAACCGAGAATGTTCTCCCTATGATCAAGAGCTCATCACATTCAAGAGTAAGATCGTTTACTCTTAAATCAAGAGCTTCACAGATTCCAACCATACAACAATTCAATATCAGTAGATTTTTCCATTCTGTTTAAATTTATTTCATGGAAAACTAATTGTTGAGCCATGTTGCAACTTTTAGCCGGCTTGAGGAAGACACACCTCAAAGCAGCATCAGTCCTTCTGTGTCAACTATCAGTCGAACAGAGGTCTCTCCATGCCAGCAATGCCATAACAGGTTGGGAATTCCAAAGCAACATGAGTGAAAATTAAAAAACCATTACGCTCTCCGCTCGATTGCTTCCCCACACCCCTCTCCCATATAATACAAAACTGTAAGAGCAGACTCAAAGTTATTCTCTCAAATGTGCTTGCCATCGCCTAAAAGCACCAAGCTAAGAACGTATTTAGCTCGACATCAAGAGCGAAATTCTTGAAAATTTAAGAACGATTAACTATTTTTTCAAGAGCGTTTGTTCTTAAGTTATTCGTTCTACTTTTTTCTGGGTGTAATATCTTGCCACAGGGGAGTTTTTTTCAGTCTTTCGTCTTCAGATCTAACACCTACCTAAGAGTAAACTGTTTGAATGGATCTTTAAACAAAAGATTTCCCATACGTCATATAAGACTTTGTGGTAGAATTTTGCAGCTTGAACGCATGACGCACTTACTATAACTTATTTGGTGACAATCATCAGCATAGCCCCATTTTTGCATAACTCCAGCTCCACTTAACATCAGATAAAACCCACTCCGATTACATTTCACCCACTATGCCCCGACTTCTAAGGGTATAAAATACACATTCCACTACCAGTTAGTGGTGGTAGCTGGACACCTTGTCGCCTTGTTGTAATCTCAGCATTTGCTGGGACATTTTATCAAATTAACCAAAGTGCTTTGTGGTGGCCATAGCCGAAATCCAGATTGTTGTTCATTTCAGCGAAAGTGCGATAAAACAAACAGTTGTCGTCTGAACGAAAGGAAGGACTCTAACCCCAACCCCCTTACCCCACACCAGTTTGGCACCCAACAAATTGCATCATATGCGTGCGTGTGATCCTTTGGCCAACTACTCCAAGGCTCGGGTCACGGAATAATTATTCATAATTTAATTAGGCTCAGTTTACATTTCGCGTTGTAAGCAGTTAAAATATGTAGGAATATTTTCACGTGCATAAACCCATTTAATTAATTTGTGTTCCCATTTCGGGGCCACTTTTATTGCACACACACACACACACACACACATAAAGCCCGGGACAGAAGGGCAGAAGTCTGGACCAACCCTCGTCCGCCAAACCAACCACCGAAACGGGGCGACGACGACGGTGGATGAACTTGTGTAAATCTCGCTCCGTGCCGGAAAAGCGCAAAATCTCTGCCCAACAAAAAAAAAAAAAGGAAAGGGGGCGTGGCATTGCCAACTGGGCTACGGGGAAAAGCGTGTGTCTGCGCAGATACTGCGCCATAATCCGACTGCAGCCCCGTCCACCCCGGCTCGTGGATAGCCAACCAACCAGCGGCGATGGTAGAATGGCGTCAATTATGCTACGGGGCACGGCACGGCACGGCATGGCGCAAACAATAAATAAAGTTTAAATTTTCTGACATTTTTGCAAATATTTCTCGTGCCGACATAAGCAAATATGTCATGGAAATGTCAAGAAATTGATTGAAAAAGCTGACAGCACCAGCTGTCCATATTGATGGGCGGAATCCCGCTTTAAGGCTAAACGGCTTAGCTCCTCTTTAAGCCCTAGACATTGCTGCCTGTCCCCCCCCCCTCCCACTTACTAGTCTATTCCGCCACTTATGGACATTGCATGCGAACCTACGTAAGTCACGCAATGTTTTGTCTGTTACAATTCCTGCAACAAAACAGCTGAGCAGTGGCCGGCGTGACAATGCGACGCCTCCGAACCACACCAGACCAGGCCAGGCCAGACCAGGCCAGGTAGGCAAGTGCATTGCCTGACTCTGACTCTGACTGATTGCATGTCCGCCTGCCCTGCTGTCTGCTTCTCCGAACCGAAAACAAAACTGGAGCAACGCACGAAAATTGCCCACCAACGTATTGTTTTTTAGTATGTTTATAGGTTAAGAACTCCCACTCCCACTCCCAAGCAAAGATTGGCCCATAATTGACCTTGCTGTTCCACCAATTCCAACACACACATCTCATGTGTCCAATTTAATATGCTTACAATTTCCACATGGAAATTACATTTGGCTTTTGTGTCATCATCTAGCAGCTGCTTCCCACGGAGACAACCAGATGACAGAAACCAGTTGGAAACGAGATGCAGCGGCAAAATCTATTGCTGAAAAACTTTTAAGTAATGGAGAAAAATGATGGAAAAATGCACAGGTTGCAAACACTGGGAAATCTGCCAGCTCGAATTTCCGAAAAAAGTTGAACCAGTTTCCGGCTCTTCCTCCCCCTGTCACAGTTATAAGCATTTGAAGACAATAATGATGCATATTTTGAGACTTCATGTTGGTCTCCTTAGCTCTAGAGCAGCGATGGGCAGCTGTGTGCACTTTCGTTTTTGTAAATGCGCCGAGTATAGGAAAGCAATGAGCGTGGAGCATACAAAACGATACACATACAAACGATTTTGTGTGTATGCATCGCGGAGAACAAAAACCGGGTTGGTTCTCTTCTTTTGCGCTCGCAAAAAACAAACAAGTTAAGAACGCGATTCGCATTCTCGTCTCCCTATGGGAAGAAATGTGACACTATGCGTTAATTTACGGGCGATAGGAAAGCAATACTTCTGGGCGGTAGGAAAAAGTCTCTTCTGAGCAATGAAAAAGCCATTCTTTCTGAAGATAAGAATGTGATTCTTCCTAGAGGTTCTTCCCCCGAAGATAAGCCATACGAATAAAAGGTGTTTCGAATTCTGTGCATTTAACAGTACGTTTTCGCACCTAAAGGTAAATAAGCGTTGCCAAAGTATTTTCCTTTGGTAATATTGTAAAAAGTCGTTCAACTCAATCACATTCGGGTCCTCTTAGGGAGTGTTAAGCGATGTATCACCAATTCTCAAAACGAGAAAGCTAAGCTAAGCTAAAGCTAAGCCTTGCAAGTGATCGATTAAATATTTTCAAAAAATTCCCCTTTTTCCCATTTTTCAACCCATCGTTCGTATGAGAGCCATATGATATAGTCATCCGATTTGGACAAAAATTTAAAAAATTATGTGAAAGCATATGAAACAAACACATACCAAATTGCAGGATGCTACCATTAAAAACAAAAAAGGTTTTCTAATTAAGACTGTTTTTCACACCCATCTTTTGTATGGCAGCCATACCATATAGTTGTCCGATTTTCATCAAACTTGGTAGAATTATAAAAAAACATAGTAAACCTACGATTACAAAGTTTGCAGACGTTTCCATTGAAAAGAACAAAAGTTTCTCTCACTAAAACTAGTTTTCCGACCTATGGTTCCTATGGGAGCTATGAGATATAGTCATCCGATCCGGTCGGTTCCGACATATAAGTAGTGTGCAGCAAAAAGATGACTCTGTCAAAACTGAGAGACTAGTTGGCATAGAAACAGACAGACAGACGGATAGACGGACGGACAAAGCTCAATCGACTCAGCTCGTCGCCCTGATCAAGAATATATATGAAGAACATTTATATATATATATTTATGGGGTCGGAAATGAATATTTCCATGCGTTTGCAAACTTCTGGGCAAAATTATGATACCCTTTGCAAGGGTATAAAAAAACGTACGCACTATCTGCTACAGCTCCAGAGAAGAGACTGTTTATTGGCATACTAACGGGACACTGCCTAACAGCTGCTTATGCGATAAAGCTAGGCATTACTACAGAGGATACCTGCAGGAAATGCATGGAATCTGGCATCGCAGAAACTCTAGAACATCTCATTTGCAGCTGTCCAGCAATTGCCACGATAAGAGTAAAACTTCTGCACACCCCACGGTTCGCTTCTTTGGAAGAAGCGGCCAAGAGGCAACCAAAGCAATTATTCGCATGCGCCAAAACGTCAAAGGTCCTCCTGGATCTTGAGGACCTTAAGGTGTATGTGAGGTCAGCCGGAACTACCTAACCTAGCCTAATGATAACTTTGAGCCGTACATTCAGGTTGTACTTAAAATCTTGAATAGAATTTACTTTGTAGAGTCCAAGTCAGTTAACTTTTCGAGCTTGTATACGCTTCTGAAATTTGTGATATTATTGATGCGTGAAGAGTGAGATGACTGAGCCAGGTAGGGACACTTCCGCCTTATAAACGGTCAAAATACAATCCAGATGTACAACTACAACTATTTCGACCAGGGCTGCTAACCGGTTTTGAACCGAACCGATTCGAACCCGGAATTCCGACTTTCATTTTACTATGAAACGAACCTTGAACCGAACCTCTTTAGAAATTAAAGCTGAAACCGAACCTGTTCCGAACCCAATATTTCGGTTCGGTTCAACAAAACTGACACAAAAATTTGACCTCTTTAGCGACTTCATCTGGTTTTAAGTGCGACTGACTCCTAAAATGGGCTGGAGAGTGGAAAAAAATCTGGCAAAATGACTAGATTTCCTTATAAAATCCCTACCCATAACAGTCTCTGTTTTTAAAGCTCCTCTTAAACTCGAAAGCTCCTTGAATAACACTCAAAAGCAAGAGTCTAACAATATTTTGGTAATATTTTTCTATGAAAACCACGAAATTCCGAAAACCGGTTTTGAACCGAACCGATTCGAACCCGGAATTCCGACTTTCATTTTACTATGAACCGAACCTTGAACCGAACCTCTTAACCTGAACTTGTTCTGTACCTAAAATATCGATTCGGTTCGAGAAAAATGAGGGATGTGAAAACTGGTTGGGTTCTGCCTAGCGACATCGCCTGTTAATTGGTCGGTTTTAAACGAATGAATCTTACAATCGGCAGAAATTTGAGTGCAAAATGTATAAAAACCTTTAAAACTATTTTTTAAATTTCATGATTTTATAATCCTGGACTCCAAACTTCTTTAAATGATTTTGTTTTTGAATTTTTCAAGTTGAATGTAACCGGATTTTGTAACAAAATTGTCATCCTAAATGTAGGCAACACTTTTTTCAAGTCCTGACCAACAACTGGAGGGGGGGGGGGGGGGGGGGAGCCTCTTATCAGCTCAACTGTTTCGCTTATAACTCCGGAGTTTTTTTGTCCAATCTGATTATACTTTTCAGAATAGATAGATATTGGGCCCAGCTTGATGTGTACTAACAAACCTCTCACTTGTGGATCAGACGGTTTTTTTTTTGGTCTAGGATGGCTAGAGGAGGTCTTGGTCTTGGATAAAAGGGGGACGGGGGGGAATATTCCAAACTTGATCTGCCTTCATGCATAAATTTGTGGCTGTATCTCTTATAGTCTCTGAGATCGACGCTTTCATACAGACGGACATAGCTATAGCGACTCGGCTGTTCATGCTGATCACGAATATATATACTTTATGGGGTCGAAAATGTTTCCTTCACCCTGTTACATACATTCGCACAACTTTATGATCCCCCTTTGTCCCATTTTCAATGGGAACAGGGTATAATGATTGCATGAGTTCTACAAGTCTACAACTTTGGACCTAATTGACAAACGATTTGTGTCGTTTTTGGGTGGTTTATAGGTCGATTATAAATTTGTACAATCGTGAACCAAGGCTCGAACCAAAAACCTCGAACCTCAAGAAATCTGCGATCCGAACCTGCGAACCTTGGAGCCTGCGGTTCGAACCTGCGATCCTTAGCTGTTTTGATATATGGCCAGGATGGGACGTTAGAGAAGTGAAAAACCTTGGCTAGAACTCAAAACGATTGCCTACAACAGAATTCGATGGCAGAGAGGTTGATTTCCCATGTCCCATTGGATGGGATTGAAATCAGAAGTAGAGACAAAGGAAGCAAATGAAACGGAGATGAAGAAGAGGATTGTGATGGTATGGTACCTTTTTATTTTTGTGCCTCAGGCCTTATCTCGGCCACATTTCCATTCAATATCTCAATATTCAGACGTTTGGTCTGTAGGAAACAAGAGAATGGATACTAATTTGACTAGTGAGCCAATTTGATGGCCAAATGCTGGGAGTTGCGTGCTGCCGCGGCAAGGAGCAGCAAACTATCAATACAGAATGGCAAACTAATGCTCCTTGGCAGTTAATTACGCAACTCATCAATTAAGAGGGGGGGGCGGAAGGGGAGGCCAGTAGAGGCGAGTGCACACACCCTGGGACTGCCAGGATCTGGCGGGGAGCGCATTAAAAATGTACAAATTGCGCGTCTTAACAATTATTGCCTGACCAATAAGGTGGCCAGCAATTATGGCCCTTTTAGATACCGTCTGCTCCTCCGCCGGCTCCAAACCTCAACCCCAGCACCAGGACAATGGAGGGGCCATTAGTGGAGCGCTTTAATTATTTAGTTTGAAGCGAAAAAAACCCAAAAGAGAGCAAAAAACCCACGACGGAGGGGGGGATGGGGGCGAGTGTAAGTATGTACGGGGGGGGCGAACTTTGCTTTTCGGGTATAGAGAGAAAATGAGTGCGGTTCGGGCGCCAAGTTTTGCGCAAGTCAGGGTCAACAACTGGGCCCCCCCCCCAGGATGCACAGCAGCAACCCCCACAGAGAGAGAGAGAGATACACACACAGAGACGGAGAGACGGAGAGACGGAGTGCAAGGGAGAGCCACGATTCAATTGTAATCGTCTTGAGTGCTTCCTGTCGCCGTCGCTAATCCACAACGGGACGACACACGTCGCCCCCGGCCATTCCCAGGGTCCGGCTGGCCCACACACTAATTGTAAATTAAATGATCCCGATAATATCCGAAAAACATCTAGGCAAACAAATGGAAACCAAAATGAAAACAAAATACTGAAACCCGCGCGGTGTCCTGGGGAAACGGTTCAGCCGTTCGGGTCCATTAACTCGCCGGGGCACGCGTGTCGTCCTCGTCGTCCCGGCCGGTACATGTCAAAGGGAAACTAATGTTTATATTGACTTTTCACAACAAATGCAGCGCCGACACGTGTCCTGGCCGGGGGGAAACTGCTCCTTTCACCTATAGTTTTTGCAATTAACGCTGAACTTCGTTTGACCGCTAATTGTCAAAATATTTACTCAAGTGCGAGTGGGCCGAGGCGGCGGCGGGGGGAGGGAGGATGGGAGGGAGGAAGGAACGTTTCTTTCTTTTTTGCGCACTTAAACTTAATTAATGCCAATTAAATTCCTCTTTTGTCATAAAAACAAAAAAATGCCATTGAACTGGCCAGCTCTCTCACAACCAAATTCGGCGACCAGCTTAATCCTTAAATTCGCCACGTGCGTGTGTCTCTAGTCCTGTGACCGACCCCACTCCTGGCGTTGAAATTACTTTTGAATCATTTATGAGTCATGTTTCCTGCGGGAGCATAATCGATTTGGCTCACCTCTCCGTCCAGCCGTCCATCCATTCACCCTGGTACTCACCTTGAAAATAACTTTTCGTTCTTAAATAACTAACGGACAGCCTTAATATGCTCAGTCGATCCAATTTGCTCAGTATATTCTGCTCGAAGGGTAGCAGCGAGGCGAGCAGATCCAGCTCGGCGTTGAGGCGCTCCCGATGCCGCTTTGATGGATTGCTCTTTGTTACGCCATCCTTGGGCGGCGGCTTTAGGCTGCAACGGAACGAAACGGAACGAAACGAAAGGAAAGTGAAAATTAACAAACACAATTTTCATGCCTCGCTTAGACGAGGTTGGTCGGGGGGGGGGGGGGGGGTGGGGGAGGAAAAGTCAAAGTATGGCAGAATGGAAAGGAGTCGAGGCGCGACCAGCTGACGCCTGAACTTGAAAATAAGGGTCAAAAATTATTAATTGCACTTATCAGTTACCCGGGGAATAGGACACTCTTTTGGTAGAGTTTCACCCTCCGTTTTTTTTTTTTTTTTGGGAAGCACAGTTGGTCAGTTGGTGGTGGTGGTGGTGGTACTATCATATCGATTAGATGCACCCACTTGATTTGTTCATAACCCCAAAAGAGGGAGAGAGAGAGAGCAAGGTAAGCAGAAGGATCCTTTGCTAAAGTTATAAGTCTTGAGGTTCCTTCCCTAGACAAATGTATTTTCTAGTTTTTAGTAATCCAACTTCTACATCATTTAAACTAACAAATAACAGTCAAATTTGAGTTTATTTGACACATAGCAGCTAACTAGAGGATGAGAAATCGGTCCGAAAATGATTTGTTTTCCTCATTTAAAGAACATTTTCCGGTTTTAAACAGTTTTGTCTTAAACTTAGAAAGAACAACCCAAAGTCCCTTCATTTTTTCAAAAATATAGTTAAATATAGAAACTCTGCATAGTTTATCTTTAATTTTGAATAATTTTTCTAGTTTTTATACTCTGTACCGAAGGTACATAGAGTATTATAAGTTTGTGCAAAAGTATGTAACATCCAGAAGGAAGCATCTCCGACCCCATAAAGTATATATATTCTTGATCAGCATCAACAGCCGAGTCGATATAGTCATGTCCGTCTGTCCGTCTGTCTGTCCGTATGAACGCACAGATCTCAGAGATGGTAAGAGATAGAGGTTTGACATGTATGGGACATATGCTTCTAATGTCTGCAGGCAGATCAAGTTTATTTTCAATTTTGGCCACGCCCCCTCCCGCCACCGCAATTTAGAAAAAACGTCATATCTCCCACAGTTTTGAAGATAGATGGCTTGTTCCTTCTGAACATATTTAGTTATTAGGATAACTTATCGATCCGCCAAAGGAATGAAGAAGATCGAATGAACGGTTTTCGAGTTATGATCAAAAGATCAGAAGAAGAAAATTTTCTTGGTACAGAGTATGTTATAGTCGGGCTTGACCGACTTTCTTTCTTGTTTTTTCAAACTTTGTTAAATTTGGAACAGATTTACACTTGAAATACATTGCACAGTGTGTCAAAATAGGGCGACTGCGATTGATTTTAGTAAAACGACACAAAATCTCGCACATTTCCAAAAATTAGAAAAAATTTTAAATTTGGGAAAAAATAATTTTGAAAATTGCACTAAAATTTAGAAAAATGTAAAAAAAAAACACACCGCTTGTAATTCTCAAGTGATATCGAAAATCGCAATATAAAAGGAGCCACCTGATATTCGTCTTGCTAAGTGTTGAACATTTGACTGCGTTCTTTACTGGATCTCACGCGAAAGGGCCAAAATGCTTTTACATGTTGAAGTAACCCCCGATCTCGAGGTCAAATCCCAGACAAGGTGAAGTTAAAACGAGAAAGCCAAGCGCTAACTTCGTCTGTGCCAAAGTTTTGTACATGTGCTCGCTTAAATATTTCCAAAAAACAATAATTTTCCCACAACGAAACATTTTCCGACCGATTGTTCTTATGGGAGCTATATGATAACGTCTTCCGATTTGGACAAAAATTTGTAGAATTAGGTGAAAGTGTGTGAAACCAAGAAATGCCAAACTTCAGGATGCTACCATTTAAAACACAAAAGTTTTTCTCACTAAGACTGTTTTTCCGACCTATCTTTTGTATGGCAGCTATACCATATAGTTGTCCGATTTAAATAAAACTTGGTAGAATTATACGAAATCATAGAAAACCTACGCTTACAAAGTTTGGAGACGTTTCCAGTGAAAAGAAAAAAGTTTTTCATCCTAAAACTAGTTTTTCGACCGATTGTTCCTATAGTAGCTATGAGATATAGTCATCGGATCCAGTCGGTTCCGACATATTAGTAGTGTGCAGCAAAAAGAAGATTTTGAGCAAAATTTCAGCTCGATTGCTTTAAAACTGAAAGACTAGTTTGCGTAGAAATAGACAGACAGACGGTCGGACAAAGCTCGTCACCCTGATCAAGAATATATATAGTTTATGGGGTCGGAAATGAATATTTCTATGCGTTGCAAACTTCTGGTCAGAATTATAATACCCTTTTCCCCGTTTTTACCCTTTTATTTTGTGTTTTTCAGAAAGAAAAATATTTTGGTTGAACCAATCGGGGGGAAAAAAATGAACAAAAATATATAAAAACCGTTTCAATTAAGAGGGTGATGAGGGTTACTACGCATCGAGTTGTTGTACTTTTCACTTCTCCCCTTACTGCCTCCCTGCTGATCTTCGGTACTGAACCATTGTGTGGACAGACAGATAGTAGAGCCGGGATCTTTATGTTGTATGTCTCTGACAGGTTGAGTAGGAGGGGTTGACCAAGAAATCTCCCCTTACTTATAGCGGTCCAGTGGCCCAGAAGATGCTGTATCGTTTCCTCCTCTTCATCAAATCTGCAGCTTCTACAGAAACCGAAATGTTGTATAGGCTATGTGTTACCTTCTGTAAGGTAAATCATTTTAAGATCAGTATTTTATACGG
This sequence comes from Lordiphosa andalusiaca, assembly GCA_035044965.1. Classification (NCBI taxonomy): domain Eukaryota; kingdom Metazoa; phylum Arthropoda; class Insecta; order Diptera; family Drosophilidae; genus Lordiphosa; species Lordiphosa andalusiaca. The sequence continues at coordinate 58,356 of JAWNNM010003016.1, forward strand.
ATACTGGCTACGGAGAAGAGACTTCTGTTATTAATCCATTACCTACTAAAACAATGGCATTGCGGATCACCTGACATTAATGGTAGAATTAACAAAATTACCGAAGATCAGGTTACCTTAGAGACTGCCTTGCTTGCTTTCAGCTGAGTCCTAGGGCCGACTCTCGGTGAAAAACCGAATCGCATTGTAATGACGAGGCAATTGCTGAGAGTTTAGGGATCCTTGCAGTTGCACAAATGTGGAGCAAGTAGTTAGGCTATAGGACTGTATATCCATCAAAACATTATAATGTATTCTGATGGAACTAATTGGTGTCTAATTCAGAACTAAGGCTTATCAAAGTTAAAAATTTCACAATTTACTTAAACGGAATTTGGCTTATAATAAGTATTTCCCTCTGTTTTGGTTGGTGTCCCCCGTCTGCGTTGCTTTGTCCGTCCCGCTCTAGGAAAGATTCCGCGAATCAAATCATAAATACAAAACAAATTAGAACTCAGCTGCAATCTGGGGGGAACACTCCAATTAAATGCCATAAAAGAAGCTTAACCCAACCCAAAATGCGAACCAAATCGCACTGTAAATCTCAGAGCTGATACATGGCTGGTTGGATGGAGGGAGGACGGAGCGGAGCGGACTGAGTGTGTCTCGCAGAAGGGTTGGGCCAATAAAACTCATAAATGCATTTATGATGGACGCGGTGGGGCTTTGCTGGTTTCTGCTGGCCAAAGCTTTGCCGCTAATTCATCATTAACTTGGCCGTAAGCGGATAAGTCGGGCAAATGGGCAAATTTCTGGCATTCTCCCGGGCTCTCTCCCTCCCCCTCCCTCGCTCTGTTGCTGGCAATGTGTTATTTGTTAATCATATTTTGTCTCATCATTTTCATTGACATTATTACAAAGTTAATTGCGCGTAATTAAATATAATTACTTTTGTAATTTATGAGCCGACCCCTTCCATGGCCGCCACCGTTTTCCAACTTTTTTGTCACTGTTCAAAAATTTTGTCGTTTTTCCATTGTTTGTGGAGTGTTTTTTTTGTTGTTGTGACGGCAGCTTTTTGTGCTCCGCTGCACACATTCGCACGACACACGGGACAGGACCTTTTGGCAGGACATAGTTGGCGTTAAGTTAATTGGCTGGAGGATATTTCGTACTGTTTTTCTTTTCGTTCGCCGGGTAATTGTCACTGGCATGTCCGTTTGATGTCAGAACCTGGACTACATGTTAGCTGGATAATCCCAATCCCCGCCGGGTATCATCATCATCATCATCATCGTCGTGCCTTGAAGGTGTTTGTTTGCAATTGAATGGAATGCAAAACTGTCGCCAGTTGAGGCACCAACACAGCCAACCCATCCAACTCACATGATTCATTCCGCGGAATGGCAAATAAACTTTAATTTGCCAAATTTTGCAGCACAAATTATTGGTGTCTGCCGACCCAAAGGCGAAGGCAAGGGCCAAGGGGATAAACGACAATTGGCAACCGATCCGTGGCTGATTATAACTATTGAATCATAATGATGATGAAACCGTTAGACGCATAGGAATGCAAAGGCCCACTTTACGTTTTTGTGCTTTGTTTTTTGGTTTTTCAAGGGCTGCAAATTGCGAGGACGACTACCCAAATTGGGGGCCTCCGAAATTGAGGGCATTGCGGTGTATAGTTCTCTCTTCTCTTCTTTTTTTTTTTTGTGTTGCCTTTGTATTTCGCTTTGTGAACGAATAAAATGTATAATTTTCTTATTATCTAGAGAAGAAGCAACGGTAACGAAACTAAACTGGCCAAGAAAATTTGTGCAGACAAAGCGGTGGGACGGGGGAAGAGAAATAAAATGAATTCCATAAACAACTTTCCAAAAAAAAAAAGCAAAGAAAAGAAGGAACTGGAGCTAGCTAGTCGTGGGGGGGGGGGGAGAGAATAGGTGGCTCAACCTTTTGTCTGGGGCCATAAAAACGTGGGGAACTGCAAAAATGGGGGAGGAGGATGGGGTAAGCAGGAGTAGAACCCAGAGAACAAAGGATAACTGCATGGTGTGTGTGTGTGTGTGTGTGTGAGTAAGCTCCTTGAAAAAGTTCAGCCCCAAAGCCATTCTTAATACACTCAGAGAATTGGTTAAGGATATGTTCTACATTGTTTCAATGGATTCACTTCAAATTTTGAAACTCTTCAAGCACTTTAAGTCTTAGCATGTCGATGAAAGGTCTTGGGGCATCATTCAAAGCCTGAACTATGATTTGTGACTTTCATTTTCATGTCTCTGAAGAGAAAATGGTTCAAAAAGGTACTGAAAATGTAAGGTGTAATCGTACTGTCTAATCTTTGCACATTTAGCCATACACTCTTCAAAAAATATTCGCCCTGGAAATTAGAAATTCTCCTATAAAATCCGTCCTAAGGCGATTCACCCTAAAATTAAGAAAACTTTTTCTCATTTATGGCAAACATTTTCTGAAACTATGAAAATTTTCCATTACTGAGAAAAGGGTGAATCGCCTTAGGACGGATTTCATAGAAGAATTTCTAGTTTTCGGGGCGAATGTTTTCTGAGTGTCGCTGTAATGTCTAATCTTTGCACATTTATCCTTAGATCTAAGCACAAGAAATCTCCCTGATGATGCAAGTTTGTGTAGAAGTAAGTAACTGATAGAAAGAAAGCATCTCCGATCTCTCAGCATCTCTCAGGCGCAAATCGTCATCACATAATGGATTACTAATTCATTAATCTAACTTAAGCATGAAGGAAATAATCGCATTGAGTCTGGTTTACTTTGCCATATTCATGGCAGCTTTGTAGGACCACCCCACATACTGCATTACAAGTAGTAAAAGAAGTGCGCACATCCTGCATTACAAGTAGTAAAAGAAGTGCACACATCCTGCACTACAAGTAGTGAAAGAAGTATGCTAGAGCCGTACAGCCCTCGGATTCTCATTACAAATGCGAATTACTTTTTTTAAATTGTAATGCGAATTGTTAGCAGTCTGTTTAGTATCCCTTTATGGAAAAGCAGCAGTTGTAGTTCATTACTTTTCCGTCAGGAGTAATGTAGACTTTCGCAAGGACACATTTAGACGGGCGCCGCTGGGAGTGTTCCCCAAGAAGAGAGGCTCTCTGTCACTCACGGTTGTATTAGTTCGTCGAGCATTCGATGTGTATTTCCGAAGGTGTTCGGCCCCCCGAGGCATGGCTGGGGAATAAATCACGGGTGCCCGCGACCTATACGCTTCAGGCGCTTGTGTTGTTATTTACCGCAAAGCGATTGCCTTGCGTAATCATAAAATTTCAGCAACAACTTCGTATGCATGTCTCTTCTCTTTCTCTCCCTTTTTATACCCTTGCAAATTGTATTCTAATTTTGCCCATAACTTTGCAACGCATAGAAATATTCATTTCCGACCCCATAAGCTATATATTTTCTTGATCAGGGTGACGAGCTGAGTTGATTGAGCTTTGTCCGTCCGTCTGTCTGTCTGTTTCTACGAAAACACAACAAAAAAATATCAATTTGATCTTAGAATATGAATTTTACATGTTCGAAAAAATCAGCCTATGGAAGCTTTGAAAACTGTAAGCAAACTTGAACTGCCTGCACACAGAGGGGAATACCAAGAGCATTGGATTCTATCTTCCAGTTTAAAAGAACTCAACTTGGGTAAAATTTAATTGATTTTGATGCAGGTTTTAAGCGCATCTCATATTGTGCAATGGATGTTAATTTCCCTTTGGAGATATCGTTCAAAAAACAGAGACATTGTCGAAAGCAGTTCCTTTTGCTAATGGAGTAGTATTATACTATTCGTAATGCAGCGTCTGTGACATAGTAAGCGGAGTTACATACAGTTTACAGTCTTCGGTACTAACTCCACTATTTACACGTATAGCGAACAGGACTCGGCTGCTTACCCCCAGTTAAAAGTAAGCTCTGAAATACATTGCTGGTGGGTTGGTCTGTAAGTAATGCTGCTGTTAAATGCTGCGTGAAAAAAGGGTATACGATATGAGAAAATTTTGCAATTTTCCCAATACCTTCTTCATTTTCCATACAGCAATCTGAATAACACAAGAAATTTTGAATGTTCTACATTAACGTTTAGATATTGAAAACCTGCAAAATTCTAAATGAAATAAGTAGCTCAAAATCAGTAAAGAATAGCTATGTTTTTTTCATTTAAAAAGTTGTTATTCATACGCAACACGTGGGTTTTCTAAATAAAAGAGTAGGATTTCAAATGCTGAATGTTAAGTACAGAAAACCCACACGAAACGTGTTGGCAATGCCACGCGAGTGCTTGCTAGTCGTCTGGGTTGAGATGCTGTATGTGTTTTAAAATTGCAGAAGCAAGATAAGTGAGTGGTGAGTTCAAGAACCGGACAAGGTGAGTCAACAAATAAGTTTAAATTGTAGGCTCCCTTGTCCCTACCTTCTCCTCCCTCGCCTTGAAGTAAATTTAATTAACAAAATTTCGTGTTTTGTTCCACAACGTTTACAAATCATTCGGGGAAGACCAATGAACACTTGCATTGGTTAAACACTTAGCCATGGGCAATGCATACAGAAGCACTTAAGCAGCCCTAGGCACTAGCCAATGCGAAATACACAAACAACTTTTTTCCTTTCAATTCGTCTACTTCTTCTTTATCTTTTCTAAGGGAAAAATCTACTAAAGTTTGGGGCATCTCTGTTAGTCAACATAGAAACAGAGTCAAGAAATTTATTGAATTGAGCTCAACTTTAGCTTTTCCACTAAGACAGAGGCAAAATCTAAGCAGGGGCCTGTCTTATATGTTAAAGATTGCTCATAAAATAGCCTACATTTTCCTTGATTCCAGCTCCCAAAATGTTCTGTCAATTCTATTCAACAATTTGTATAATGTATAATTTTTCTGGGTGTAGCCTCCCCAGCGACTTCGTCATTTCATTTCAGTTTCCCTGCATTATTTTTGCCATTTTCGTTGCTTCTCCATTTTGTTTTCGTTGTTGTTTTTTTTCTTCTGTTTTTCCTCTTTTCTCTTTTTTCATTCCTTTTTTTTCCATTTTCCCAGGGACCATTATGAAATGAATTGCTTTTAAAGAAATTACAATGCGGCGGGTCTGGGTTGGGTTGGGTTTGGGTTTGGGGGATTGACACAAATTGCAAGGCCCTTCGGAGAGGCAGTTGCGGATTTTCATTTTCGGGCCGCCCAGCCACGCCCTTGAAAGCACTGCGACACCGGCAAATCCCGACGCACTAACGCCCACCCCCGCCCACGCCTCTGGCTTGGATTGGATTGGGGTTCAACACGTGCTCGGGATGCATTCTATCACCTGAAGGGTTAGACCCCGGCATTGTCATTGTTGTCTGTGTTGATGTGTTTATAAACAAATGACACGCAATCCTTTGGGGGGCACGTGAGTTCATCTATGTGTGTCTCGCCTGGCCTGGTTGCATGCAAAGAGCATGCAACAGCAACAAAAAAAAGCACACATTACGCATACGCAACGTGGCTTCGTGTTGGCCTCTCTCTGTGTGGTTGATCTTTGCATGCTCAATTTGGCGCCAAAATCGCAGCGAGCCGTTAGCCACACCATGTCAGACACCCATTCACATTCATTCATCAGCATATCACGCTCACTCGCTCGCTCCCACAGCCATCTCTGTTACACATTTTGAGCGGCCCAAGCGGCGTATGCGTGCTGAGTGCTGCCAGTGCAGCGGGTCTTCCGTCTGGCACCACAAAACGCAAAGTGGCGTGTCTCCATGTCCAAAAAAAAAAAAAAAATAAACTAAAAATACAACAACAACAAAAATTGAGCAGCGTAGGCGTCAAAACGCAACAATTACAAAAGCAACAACAACAAAACAGCCACTTTTACTGCATGGCATAATTTTTGGGGTTTTGTTTTGGTTTTTTCCCTATTTTTTTTTCTTGTTTTTTTGCAACTAATTTGATTTTGCATGTGTTTTGGCCATTGAAAGTTAAATTGTGTAGGTCAATCAGGAACTAGTTCTATTGAACTGGGTCTAGGATGAGCGTGAATTCGCCAATTCACGAAAGAGCTGCTGGCCTTACTTAGCTTGCCCATTCAGACTGCTAGAGATGCTTTAATGGGATCAGAGTTTCTCACTCGGAACTACCGCTTGGTTCCGGAAGTCAGCAGACGTCATCTAGAAGCGAAGCGAACTGAGTAATCAAACTTATTGGTACACTTAGACTTTATGTCAGACCAATTCCTCAATTCATATTCTCCACATAAACACGTGGATCACAAAGACTATAAGACCATAGATAAGTATATACCATACCCAGACCAAGTTTGTTGTTTGTTATAACTACATTTCTCACTAAGATTTTGTAGCTACCTCTTGCGAGCGCTGAATGGTCGTGTGCGCTTATATGACACCAAATTAATCGCTGCATAAATTAAGTGCAGCTATATACTTATGTATTCGGTTAAGGATTTTAATCCTAACTACGCAAGGTCACACTTTTTAAATGTGGCGTGAAAGACACAAGCCGAGTTTAGCAGGGATAGTTGGAATTACTAAGTCCAATGAAGCCCAAGTAGGTTGATTTTGGCCACACTATTAGTGATAGCAAAATGTGCACATGTGTACCTCTTGATAAAACTATCGATAACCATGCAGAAAAATATTAATCTAGTGTTTTTTTTAGCCTTTTCCCATTGAAAATGGGAAGAGGGGGCTCATGAAGTTGTGCGAATGTATGCAACAGGGAGAAGGAAACATTTCTAAACCACAGTCAGATACACAATTATCAAGTTGGTGTTAGTTTTCAAGTTTCGTGGTTTGGTATACATCAAGCTAGGCCCAATATCTATCTATTCTGAAAAGTACAATCAGATCGGACAAAAAACACCGGAGCTATAAGCGAAACAATTGAGCTTGAAGTTAGTTAGGTTTAAAGCCTCAGAAATTACTAAATAATGTGTCCTACTTCCAGGATGAGCTACAAAAACCGGCTACAGTCAAATTCAAAAACAAATAAATGAAAACAAATGTACAGGGTATTTTGTAGTCGGGGCACTCGACTGCAGCGCTCATTTTAGGAGCTGCTTAACCTTAGATTTGGAAAGAAATATCTCGTGAAATGCAACCTCAATTGCATATCGAAAGATGGCTCTGCTCTTGTGGCCGCTTTTTGCTGTTCTGACCATCTGGAAGCTCCAGTTTGAGGGTTCGAACCAACATTTACCAATGTTTAAGGTTCAGCATGTTGAGGTTTAAGGTTTTTGGGCGTATGTTTTGGTTCGAACCTTGGTTTAGGCTCACTTTATGCTTGTTTATATGGTAATCGACCTAAAAACGACATATACTATGTATATACACACGAAATTAGACGTCTCTTTGTGCCCTTTAAAGTATGCAACCTTTGTTTCCTTAAGTTATTATTATAATTATTATAAATGAAGACATTGCAAATCTGTCAAAGATATTTGACATTGCAATGTTGGGTATTCAAAGAAAATGTGGAGTTTAGATAAATCTAAAATATTCACTTGAACAACAGGATGATTTTCATATAACATAGCATACTTTAAAGGGCATTAAGCTTGATATAGTTTTGTGTGTATTAACATAGTAACAAACTGTAAGGGAATTGAGTCGATTTTGAGTTGAAATGAGATTATTCAAATCATAATTTACAGTTCAGGTGTGTATTCAGCACTTCGAAATGCTTATTTTGTTAGAATACTTTGTAGAAATAGAAACATTTTCTTACTGCTGATGAACATCTAAGCAATGACAAAGTGTTTCTGTTTATATAAAGTATTTCGACGAAAGAGAAATTTCGAAGTGATGGATACAGACCTTTAAGTAAAGCTCAATACTACTATTCATAGACTACTATGTACGCAAAATGTTTCACAGCAAAAGTTAAGCTCTTGCTTTGGGAATCATTTAGTAGGCTTTGGGGTCGAGGATCTTCCAAAACTGAGGCTTATATAAATAGTGGGGATTCTAAAGGGCATTCTGAGCATTTTTATAGATGTTTACCTTAAATGCTTTGCAGTCGATTGTAACACTCAGTCTTCCCGAACCATCTGCATAACAGAAGATGAAGTCGTTGGGAAATATATTATACAGATTACATTTTATCAAGTCTATACAATTATAATACTCTGTACCGAAGGTACATAGAGTATTATAAGTTTGTGCAAAAGTATGTAACATCCAGAAGGAAGCATCTCCGACCCCATAAAGTATATATATTCTTGATCAGCATCAACAGCCGAGTCGATATAGCCATGTCCGTCTGTCCGTCCGTCTGTCTGTCCGTCTGTCTGTCCGTATGAACGCACAGATCTCAGAGATGGTAAGAGATAGAGGTTTGACATGTATGGGACATATGCTTTTTATGTCTGCAGGCAGATCGAGTTTATTTTCAATTTTGGCCACGCCCCCTCCCGCCACCGCAATTTAGAAAAAACGTCATATCTCCCACAGTTTTGAAGATAGATGGCTTGTTCCTTCTGGACATATTTAGTTATTAGGATAACTTATCGATCCGCCAAAGGAATGAAGAAGATCGGATGAACGGTTTTCGAGTTATGATCAAAAAACTTTCTTTCTTGTTTTTGAACCGAACGAACATTTTAGGTTCGGAACAGGTTTATGTTTGACAGTAATACATCTAAGGGTTCGACTCAAGTTTCGGTTCATAGTAAACTGAACATTGGAGTTCCGTGTTGGAAACGGTTCGGTTCAAAACCGGTTTGCCTGGCCTGGTTCTACACTTATTTCCCCTGCAAAAACCTTTCAAAATGGTGTACAAAAAAATCACAAAAATTGGGAACTGCTAAACTTTCGTCCTACCCATTTCTTGGGGGCTTAAAGTTTCTTTATTTTGTTACCTTTCGGTTGGTGGGAAATCAGAAATAATTTAAATAATTATGCCATGAATAAATGATAAATGATTAGTGCCAATGCCAAATGCGCATCATTAGCGCACAGTAGCCTTCCCAGGCCCAAAGAGGCCGCGCCCACCGACACACACACACAAATACTTATGTAAACGTAGAGTTGGCCCGAAAGCAGGGTGGAATCCGGCCACATTCTCCCCGACCATCCCACACCCCATTCCTTGACTTCGCCTCGGCGTTCGCAGCTGTCAAAAGGTTTTCAAAGTTTCTGGTCGCCCCCGACTGACTACATATGCTGGTGTGTGTGTGTGTTTAACTGTGTGTGTGTGTGTGTCAGTAGTAGATACATTCAGAGGCAAAGCGCACACATAAAAAATTTCACTGCCGTAGCTCAACTCGAGCCCAAGATTCCGCCGCTGCGCGAATCGCAAAAATGTTTAATCGATAAAATAAATGAGTTGCCGCTTGCCGCTCGTCGCTTGCCGCTCGCCGCTTGCCACTGGGCCACCGCGCTTGTTCTTGTTGCCTGGCATAGTTGACGTTATTCTTGTGCCAAACTTTTGACTATTCAGCATGTTTATGTACTCCCCCTCCCCATAAGCCATTTAACGGCCAGATACAAATATTGACAACATAAACTGCAGCTCAACTGGCGGCGGCGGCGGCGCCTCCTTTCGTCTTTGGCGATAACATTTATCACTTCATTACGCAGCGGCGCAAACATGTTGCACTGTCACTCGAAATGTTTCCTTTAAAATTGTTTCTTGCACAATTAATATGCAAATGAGTTCGGCATCATCCTCCGACCGGCATTCCCAAATATGCAAATAATGCGTTAACAACTTAATTCAGAGGAGACGCCGAATGAGTCCGCCGAATGAGTCCGCCGCCTGTGTCCGCCGCCTCCTACCCACTGACGATTAGCGCGGGCCGTGAACCTGGCGAAGAGGAGCGAACCGGTGACCGTCTTTGCTTTTGTTTTTGCGCCTGCTCCTGTTATCTTGACAGAAGCTGGCCGATCGTTTTGTAGTCACTCGGCTACTGCGATTCCCTTTCGGAGGTTGACAAAATTAATGAGTTTTTTTTTGGGGCTGGGAATCCTCTGGCTGCTGGCGGCGTAAATTTATGCGTGAATTTGGCGCAGATCCATTAAGTGGTCCATAGATTAGGGGGCAACTGTGTGTGTGTGTGTATGTGTGTGTGTGGACTCTGTTAAGTGGCCAGCCTCAACGGTAGCCAATTTTAATTTCATGTTTTATTTTCGCTCTTGACAGCTTCTTTTAAATTGTGGCGCTTAACTTGGTTTGTTTTGACATTTTGCCGGCCTTTTGTTGACATTTTATTCAACGAAAATGCAAATTCAATTAGTTGTGACATTTTGCAGAAATGCCAAACTGACAGGCCATGGAAGATGCCAGAGGATGTGGTGGGAAAGGCGCAGATGGGGGGGGAAATTCAAAATTTCTATATATATTTTTGTACCACTTTAAACTCGCTTGGAGTTGGTTTTGAGCAGGGGAAATGTGTAACTTAAAATTTGATGCACAACCTTTTGGCACACACACTACCTGCAGCACCACAGTAGGTAAAAATTTGCAGTTATTTGCTTGAATGTAAGCTATCAGCACTCTTGGGAACTGTATCTAATCAAGGAATATATCGAAATCCAAGGATTATATCAATTTTTAAGATTTATAAGATTTATATATAAATCGAAAATTGGTAATGGCCAATGTCAGCTACCAGGAATAGTCGGTTCTAATACTCTGTACACTCATAAAAAAATTCGTCCTGGAAATTAGAAATTCTCCTATGAAATCCGTTCTAAGGCGATTCACCCTAAAATTAAGAAAACTTTTTCTCATTTATGGAAACATTTTCTAAAATTTTGAAAATTTTCCATTAATGAGAAAATATTTTTCTTAATTTTAGGGTGAATCGCCTTAGGACGGATTTCATAGGGGAATTTCTAGTTTTCTAGGTGTGCCGTAGGTTCACAGAGTATTATAAGTTTGTGCAAAAGTATGTAACATCAAGAAGAAAGCATCTCCGACTCTATAAAGTATATATATTCTTGATCAGCATCAACAGCCGAGTCATGTCCATCTGTCTGTCCGTATGAACGCACAGATCTCAAAGATGGTAAGAGACAGAGGTTTGACATGTATGGGACATATGATTCTTTTGTGTGCAGGCAAATCAAGTTTATTTTCAATTTTGGCCACGCCCCTTGCCGCCCCGGCTATTTAGAAAATACGTCATATCTCCCACAGTTTTGAAGATAGGTGGGTTGCTCCTTCTGTATATATTCAGTAATAAAGATAACTTATCGATTAGCCAAAGAAATGGTGAAAATTGGATGAACGGTTGTCGAGTTATGATCAAAAGACTGTTCGCTGCTGCAGCGCTGCTTTCAGCTGCATCAAAATTCATGCTGAGCGTATAATTTCGCTGGTACAGAGTATGCTATAGTCGGGCTTGACCGACTTTCTTTCTTGTTCTATCACATGCATCATCTTTAGTATCGATAAATCGTTATATCAAAGATATTTAGATATTTATGGATGACGCAAGTGGATCAAATCAGAAATTCAGAAGCCAATTTTAGCTCCCAGGAATACTCGTTTTCTGTTTCACTTGCGTCATCCATAACATCTATAAATCTTTGGTAATATGCACTGGTTCGGTTCAGTGGTTCACACAGTTTCTGAACCAACGTTACGGTTCGATGCAGTGGTTCAGTCTTAGTTTATTTTACATTTCCTTCATGGCCTGTTCCATTTACAATCTACAAACTTTCTTACTTTCGAAAGTAAGCAAGTCCGAAAACGTTGAAAAAGTCTGTATTACGTATTGGATCGCTCTTAATTTCATCCCATCTGAGCGAAAAGGAATTTTTTCAAACATTCAAAAGTAAGCCAGTCCGAAAACGTTTAAAAATAACTTTTTTATGTTCTAGATCGCTTTTAATATCGCCTAATCTCAACAACAAAAGCTTTTCCTTGAGTACATCGTTGCGATTTACCCTGAAATATGCTCGGAAAGTCATAAAATCAATTTCGAAATTATGTCAAAAACTTCTTTCTGTTCTTGGAACGCACTTAATTCCCAAATTTCCGAACAATTTGAGCCCGTTCTTTAGACTAACATTCAAAAATGTCTTTAAATCGGCTCAGAATGTTAATTTTTGTTACTTTTGAAGGTGAGAAGACCCATTTTTCTAGGTATATTATAATTAATGATGTAGTGCAAAATATTAGTTCTGGTTTTTAGTGTTATCAAACCCCAGGTTTTTGTTCTAGCTTACCTTACAAATCAGTTTTCAATCCAAAATACTTTTTAAAATGTTGCCAAGGCATCTTTTCCCAGAACTTATGCATTTGACAATGATGATTTCTAAAGTGAATATGTGACTTCTCGATTATTCTGAACTAGAGATTCCGAGTGAACATTTGAATAGTCCATTATGATCTCACTTTAAGAGCTGTGATCTTGACTAATGTGGGATTGTGATGAAGTAGCACAACAGAATAAGGGGACTATTGTGCCGTAAGGCAAATGGGATAAGCACCAGGGCTGCAAACAGGTTTTGAACCGAACCGGTTCGAACCCGGAACTCCGAATTTAGTTTTACTGTGAACCCAACCTTGAACCGAACCTCTTTAGAATGTAAAGCTGAACCCAAACCTGTTCCGAACCTAAAATATCGGTTCGGTTTGACAAAAATGGTGGACATCCCAAAATTTGACCTTTTGTCTAGCGATTCTATCTGTTATTGGGTTGGTTTTGATCGACTGAGTCTTAAAATGGGCTGCAAAGTAAATTTTAAAAATCCTCGAATAGCATTCAGAGTTACTTATGATGAACGCACAGATCTCAGAGATGGTAAGAGATAGAGGCTTGACATGTATGGGACATATGCTTCTTATGTCTGCAGGCAGATCAAGTTTATTTTCAATTTTGGCCACGCCCCCTGCCGCCCCCGCAATTTAGAAAAAACGTCATATCTCCCACAGTTTTGAAGATAGGTGGGTTGTTCCTTCTGAACATATTTAGTTATTAGGATAACTTATCGATCCGCCAAAGGAATGAAGAAGATCGGATGAACGGATTTCGAGTTATGATCAAAAGACAGATTTTCTTGGTACAGAGTATGTTATAGTCGGGCTTGACCGACTTTCTTTCTTGTTTTATATTAATATTGTGTCCAGCATGGACTGAACCAAGTTCGAACCGAAACCTTCTTCCCAAAACCGCGACCCTGAAATTTTTGAACCCAAACCATTGGCGAATTTTGGTTCGAACCGGCGTTCCGGAGATCCAATAGAAAAAGTATAGGTTTGCAGCCCTGATAAGCACACAAGTCGTTAAGCAACTGCCAAAGAATGAATGTTAACTTAACAGACTAGCTGCAGGAGATGAACTGAATCAAATGTTTGAAAATGGCAAACATCGATAAACATTTAACGTTGAAAAACGATTACAATTTTCAACATTTTTTAACATCTTTACTTGTGGAGTTCTGTTCGGTTTCAAACGAACGCTACTTCGGTACGCGGTTCGGTTTATCAGTTGGGGAACACTGCAATCGAATAGCCCGATGTGAACTTGATGGGGTTTGACGCTCTCTCTGATTTTCTCTCTCTCTTGACATTACACGAACAATTCTACGGCGTTAGCAGTTACTTTTTCATTAACAAAGAGAGCTAGAGTAAAATGAACTTACTTATGTAGTTGTAGTGTGTGCTGTAAGTGTACGACTGCCACTCGAAGACATAAAACAACAACCGAAATACTCAAAGTCATAGAAATTCTAGTTGTATGTTTGATTTGACTGCATATTTTGGCTGTCAGTCACTTCACATTCATATCTGAAGCACGTTTAACATTCGTTTTAAGACCTCTGGGCGAATGTTTAGCGAAACATCCTAGTTGGAATGTCAATTCGTTTCTAATGTAGGGAGGGTAAATCCCAAAAGTAGGTAAACTCAGGGCTTCATTGAAATGATATTTAGGTTAAGCCTTTGGCCAAATGATTCCCCAACTATGGCACAATTGGTCAACTTAACTTCTTCCTTTGTAAAGAAAACTTTGTCCTAGCTAAAAAAAAAAAAAAAATATCCTTTTTTTCGGTCCGACTTTGTCCTCAACAAAGGGAAATGAAATGTATCACCACCTGCCTGGGCCCAGACAGAGAGTGACACCCCCTCCCTGCCTCTTAATCAGCCCCGCCGTCAGGCGCTCCACTTCAGCGCACACTCAAAGGGCAGTGCGTCCTGGTTCCTGGCTGCACCTTGGGGTGGATTTTTATGGAACGCTTTCGGTTAATTTGAAATTCTTTTGTTTTGCTTTGGCCGGGGCCGAAAAACAAAAAAAAACAAAAAAACGGAGAGAAAACCAAACAAAACTAGGCGCGTTCCCCCGGTTGCAGGTGGTCAATTTGTATTATTTGGTGGCTTATGGATTAGCGGCTTACCTCCTGGGGGTCACTGACACGCCCGCCGCAAAACGTCGATGATGTAGGCTGATCCTGATCCCTGGCCCAGACAGGCAAACGGTTTACATTTCCAAATGACCTTAAGAGCTTACTTAAAATGTAAGGCTGAAGCGTTTTAACACCTAACGACATGGCCAACGGCCAGTCGACAGGCCGAGAAATGGCAAACGGCGGCAACAAACTTGCGCAAATGGCGAACGAGAGAGAGCCACATTTAATGGCTGGTCCCATTCCAGTTCCCACTCCCAACACCCACCCATATGGAGCTGCTCCACGGCACTATTTAGGCTTCGATACGCTGCATTACGCAATGGTGTTAATTACCAACACACGGACAAACGGCCGGGCACACAGATACGGATACACAGCGAGATACCGAGACAAAACTCATGGATAGAGAGATAATCGCTGAAGCAAGCCAAGCAAACCAAAGACGGTGGCCGGGGCTAATAGGCGTCCTCAATAGAGAATCGTCCATGGAGCGAGAGAGAGAGCGGGTGAGTAGGGGGAGGTGACATATGCAAGAGGAGATACCATCGCTCGTTTCTCGTAATTAACCAGAGGACCCGCGCGATATATATACATATATATATACTACATACAAGTTGGTGCCATACCCTTAACCCCATGTGAACTGTCGATCTGCAGGGCGCAGGCGCAACTAATGAGCCAGCTACCCTCCACCAACGCCATCACCAGGGGCCAACTGTTGTCTACCACGTTGAGTCCTTTGGTCATTCCGTTTGACCAACATTAAACTGAATGAATTTGCTCTGCCCAGTTTGTGTTTAGGTTTTGTGTAAATTTATGGTGCTATATGACTGAGCCCCGGCCAGATGGTCATCCGCACCGCAAAATTGTATTTTCAATTTATGCCCCGAGGCGGTGAAAACATATGTCGGTGGCGGCAGTGGGTCGGTTGCGGTCGGCCAAGAGTTCGGTGATCTTGTTTGAAATTGGGGGAAGGCGAGAAGGGAGCAAAATGAAATAAGGAAATGTGGGAAATATGAAAAGGTAATTCATCATAATTGCACAGTTTTGAAAGGGGAGAGGGGAAGGGTTTTGAGAGAAGGAGAGAAATTAATTAATTTTTAGCCAAATGAGGTAACGCCCTGACCTTGAGCATTACCTACTCAAAGTTGTGGTTCAAAAAAAGCCAAAATAACATTGCCAGAAATGAGATAAAATGATCGAAAAACCCAAATAACGATACAACATTTAATGTTTTTTTTAGATTTATCACACTTTTCCTCACCAAAAGTCAGTCCGATACGAAAAATAAAGCCAGAAATGAAATTGTAGCACCCAAAAACCTATCAAACGATACCCCATTCGATTATTTTATATCCCTGCAGAGGTTAAGTGTATATATATTCTTGATCAGTATGACAAGCTAAGCTGATTTAGCTGTGTTGGGCAGTTTCTATGCCATCTCCTGCGTCAGTTTTAAAACTATCTTACGGAAACCTTACACAAAAGTCTTTAAATACATATACTGCTGCACATTTGTCGGAATCGGCCGTATTTTATGACTATAGCATATAGCTGTTATAGCAGCGATCGGTAGGAATACTAGTTCTAGTAAGAAAATCTTCTTTGTTTTTCCTGGAAATGATTCCAAAAGCAATATTTATGAGTTTGCTGTGCTATTTCATGATTCCACCCAACCTCGTCAAAATCGGACAACTATATAGTATAGCTGCCACAGAGAAGATCGGTCGAAAAACAAGTTCAAGTGCAAAAAAAAAATGTATTTTTCATGGAAACACAGTATTTTTGAGTAAATTATGTTTATTCATGATCTCGCAAAGCTTGGTCGATATCGGACAACTATATAGAATAGCTGTCATTGAAAAGATTGGTCGAAAAACTAGTTTCAGTGAGAACAACTTTTTTGTTCTTAACGGAAACGCCTCCAAACTTCTCATTTCTTAGTTTGCTAAGATTTTCCATGATTTTACCAAGTTTTATCGAAATCGAACATCTATATGGTATAACTACCATAGAAAGAT
>JAWNNM010003017.1:0-33728 GCA_035044965.1 Lordiphosa andalusiaca
GTTTTCTACACACATTGCATCCCAGAGACCTGCTGAGACTGAAGCGTTTAACAATTGGATTGGTAGGCCTGGTCTAGATCTGCAGAAATTTAGGAGCAGGCGAGCCATCGAAGCCAGTAATTTACTGGTAGCAGAAACTGGGAGACAAAACTGTTTCAAAACGAAGTGCCGAAGTTTTTATACACTTGCAAGTGCTCGCTTAAATAAATAAAAAAAAATTCTCTTTTTCCCATTTTCCGACCTATCGTTCTTATGGGAGCTATATGATATAGTCATCCGATTTGGCCAAAAATTTGTAAAATTATGTGAAAGCTTGTGAAACAAACAAATACAAAATTGCAGGATGCTACCGTTAAAAACAAAAAAGTTTTTCTAACTAAAACTGTTTTTCAGACCTATCTTTTGTATGGCAGCTATACCATATAGTTGTCCGATTTTAATAAAACTTGGTAGAATTATACAAAAACATAGAAAACTTACGAGTACAAAGTTTGGAGACGTTTCCATTGATAAGAAAAAAGTTTTTCTCACTAGAACTTGTTTTCCCAACGATTGTTCCTATGGGAGCTATGAGTTATAGTCAACCGATCCAGTCGGTACAGACATATTAGTAGTGTGTAGAAAAAAGAAGACTCTGTGCCAAATTTCAGCTCGATAGCTTTAAAACTGAGAGACTTGTTCGCGTAGAAACAAAAATACAAGCGGACAGATGGACGGACAAAGCTTAATCGACTCAGCTCGTCAACCTGATCAGGAAATTTATAGTTTATGGGGTCGGAAATGAATATTTCTACACAGAAAGCAAAAAATCCGTATTCGGGATTAAAAACGGGGTGATCCCGGGGCATGCTTGAAGTGATCCTGTTCTTCGGGATCAAAAAAAAAAGTGGAAGGAAAATCAATCTTTTTTCGGGATCAGCTCAAGAATATCCAGGATCACCCCGTTTTTAATCCCGTTTCGGATTGATTTTTTTTTGAGTGTATGCGTTGCAAACTTCTTGTCAAAATTATAATACCCTTTGCAAGGGTATAAAAATATAAATAGTGCAGAGAAACTTTACGGATAATCAGGAGAGAACGAGGGACTTAGTATTACTATAAAAATATTTAACAGCAATAACATACCCAAAATATAGACAAGTTCATGAAGAAGTTTTCACTTTCACCACTTTTCATAAATGAAGAAATAATAAAGACAAGTTCTACAAACTAACTTTGTAGAGTTTAGAGATATAGAAAAGCAAAGGTACTGCAAAACAGCAAAATATCTCATCGAAAATTGTTTTCAAGGATGCCTATCTTTTTGGGTCATATCAAACAATCGCAAAAATAGTTATTAGGACTTAGTAGGCTTTGCATTTAAGTTCTTCACCTTAAAAATTTTGTAGTTTCGTGTTTCGCCTGAGAGATGTTCATTTCCATTCTGGTGACCAACTTGAATGGATGCTCCTGGAATTTGAATTTTATTTAATTTCCAGAGTTGATTTTCTTTTGCTATTTTTTTTGTTTAATATTTTATATTTGTAATCGCTTTCGTCGATGGCCAAGAAAGTTTCGATTGGGGAGAATGGCTGATTTTGAGCAAAATCTTAGTATTTTCTTTAATTTAACATCATATCTATCCAAGGCGGTTTTTGCTTGATTCGCTTGATTCTTCTTGCCTGAAATTTCTTCACTAATAAATTATGTTTAAAGTCCAATAATTTTGTTTTGTTTTTTTGGGAATTAAGTTACCCAAGTTAAATTGTTTATAGTCGAATAACTTAGTTTGGTTTTCATGAAGCTGCTTCTATATTATTCTTCAAACTTCTAAAATTAAAATCAGATTGCCATTTACAATAGGCTTATAAAGTATTTCCATCTCGAATTGTTTATAAAATTAGGCCACATAATTTGAAAACTCGTATTCTTTTTCAAAGGGTTAAATAATGCTAATGTTTTTGATATTATATCTTTATTTTTTATGTTTATATTTATTTTATTATATTTTTTGTATCTTTACTTTTTATTAACAAATGTTACAAACAATCTTCCAAATCTGATCAATAGAAACGGGTCCACAGCTTTCTTAAATAAGTAGGCAAAAGGCTTGAAGATGTGCATTTTCTGCGTTAGTCTGGCAACACTATAACTTTTCACAGCGTTACCAGATAGACTACAAACATGGCGCGTTTGGAAGCGACAGTCCAAGTGAGCTATCGCCATGCGAACGCTCTTAGATTCAGAAAATTTACATTCAATAAAACAAAATGGTAAAAAAAAAAACCTCAACTTGGATTTGAAAATAATGAATTTCTAGTTGGAAATCCTCTAGAGGAGCCTCTTCATCCCATGAAGAAGTCCTGGTTTGATGTGGGGTTTGTGCTAAGAACTGTTTTTTTCGAAGATGAAGATGTTCAAACGGTTAGCGTCAATCAGAAGCATTATAGCTATGTTTTTGAATGCCAATTATTCGTCGAAAGCCTTTAGTGCAATGCTGGTTTCAACAAGACGGCGCTCCACCTCACTAGCCGCGCTACAATTGATTTTTTGAAGTCGTTTGATGCCAAAAAAAATGTGATTTTCAAGTGGTTACCCACATTTGACGCCTCTTTAGGTGGTGCTCACGTCAAGAACTCTGAAAGTTCCATCAAGTTTTCGAATGGACATTTACCTACGGCGACTTTGCTTAAAATAATAATTTTCATTGTCACTTCACTTAGTTCAGTTCTGGCGACCCACTTTAATCCAAAACTACTGGTATAGCTGGGAACTTTCTCGAATCACATGGTGCTAGAAATAGTTCCGGCAGACCCCATAAGGGGGTCATGCTCAGACCTTGAGGTCCTTAAAGAGGCGGGGTGCTAGTTTGGCTACCATTTGACTTAGAAGTCCAGTAGACCAATAATTGTTTGAAGGCCCTTTTGAACACTTCTTCCAAAGCAGAGAACCTTTGGGTGCTTAGAAGTTGAGTAATCTTATACTGCCTGCAAATGAGGTAGAGTTTTTGGGACTCCTGCAGGTATCCTCTGTCCGTCCGTCTGTATCTATGCTATCTCCCCTCCCTCAGTTTGAAAGCTATCTACACCAAACTTTGCACGAAGTCTTCTGGTACAAATACGCTGCACATTTGTCGGAACCGGCTGGATCGGCTGACAATAGCATATGGCTGCCATAGGAACGATCGTTCGAAAAACTAGTTTTAGTGAGAAAAACTTTTTTGTTTTCAATGCAAACGTCTCCAAACTTTGTATTTCTTAGTTTGCTATGCATTCCCATGTTTCCACCAAGTTAGGTTGAAATCGGACATCTATATGGTATAGCTGTCATACAAAAGTAGAGACTGAAAAGTATTCTTAATGAGAAAAACTTTTTTGTTTATTAAGGAAATGTCCTTAAAACTGGAAATTATTCATTTGATATGCTTTCACAGAATTCTACAAAGTTTGGTTAAAATTGGCTGACTATAACATATAGCTGCAGTACGAATGAACGGTCGAAAGAGTAGTTCCATTGAGAAAAACTTTTTTGTTTTAAATGGAATCGACTCCAAATTTCTTACACGTTTGTTTGTTAGGCTTTTTCATGATATTACTGAGTTTGGTCTAAATCGCTCAACTACATGGTATAGCTGCCATAGAAAAGTAAGGTTAGAAAACTTGTCTTAGTAAGAAAAACTTGTTTGTTTTCAGTGTAAGCCTCTTTAAAATTGACATATATTTATTTTATAAGCTTTCACACAATTCTTCAAAGATTTGTCACAATCGGATGACTTTAGGTGATAGCTGCCATATGAATGATCGGTCGAAAAACTAGTTTTAATGAGAAAAACATTTTTGTTTTAAAAGAAAACACCTCCAAACTTTGTATTTCTTAGTTTGCTATGCTTTGCCATGATTTTATCAAGTTTGGTTGAAATCGGACTTCTATATAGTATAGCTGTCATACAAAAGTAGAACCAGAAAAGTAGTCTTATTGAGAAAAACTTGTTTGTTTAGAGTGTATGTGTCCTTCAAATTAGTTAGAGAACGTATATACAAACTTCGGCCGAGCCAAAGTCAACTTTCCTCTATTTTTTTGAAATACAATCAAACCTGAATCTCAAGAAGCTTAACCACTTCCTAGATCAATATGATGACGTCACTTAGGATCGGCTATATCTTCTTCTATGCACAATAGAACTTCGATAAGAGATGAAAGCTGACATTATGTACTTATCTGAGCAGCTCCCTTTACACAGTGTGTATGGTGACACAGCTTAATGCGATCAATTCGTTTTTATACTCTATACCGAAGGTACATAAAGTATGTAACATCCAGAAGGAAGCATCTCCGACCCCATAAAGTATATATATTTTTGATCAGCATCAACAGCCGAGTCGATATAGCCATGTCCGTCTGTCTGTCCGTATGAACGCACAGTTCTCAGAGATGGTAAGAGATAGAGGTTTGACATGTATGGGACATATGCTTCTTATGTCTGCATGCAGATCAAGTTTATTTTCAATTTTGGCCACGCCCCCTGCCGCCCCCGCAATTTAGAAAAAACGTCATATCTCCCACAGTTTTGAAGATAGATGGCTTGTTCCTTCTGAACATATTTAGTTATTAGGATAACTTATCGATCCGCCAAAGGAATGAAGAAGATCGGTTGAACGGTTTTCGAGTTATGATCAAAAGATCTGTATTTCTTGGTACAGAGTATGTTATAGTCGGGCTTGACCGACTTTCTTTCTTGTTTTTACCATGAATATTAGTCAAGTTTATAAGTGATGGAAGTAAGAAGCTTTTCATTTCGCTGCCCAGCACTTCACACGGTAAGTGTGGCGCCACAGCATACTTTCTTAAAGCCTTCTTAAAGCTGGTAGCTTAAAGCTTGGCGCCATGTTTCAATGTTTTCAAACTGCTTACCTAAATCGAAACACTTCACATACAAATGGGTTAAGACTTGGCTCAGATATGACCAGTCAACTGGCTGGCTTTTTTCTGTAGTTGCTTACCATAAATTAAGCATATATTCCCAGCTTTAGTTGCCAACACACACACAGATTGGAAACTTTGGAAATGGAATTTAATTTCCGGATTAGAATAGACATTTCATGCATTTTGTGCTGGCTAAACTATGAAAGGCGTCTCGTCTGGGGTCCCTCAAACGCCTCAATGAACAATCACAACAATATCAAGAGTGGCAGAGACCAGTTCAGGTCAGCAGTAAATGTTGTTGCTTTTTCCCATATATATACATATATTTTGTTGAAAAATTCTGCCTTAAAAGCACAAATGCAAATGGGAGGCGGAGACGGAGGCGGAGGGGGTGGCTTTGATTGAGACCATCACGAGTTATTAATGTAATTTGGTTTTTGGTTAGCACAAGACAATGCCAATTGTTCAGAATGAACAGCAAAATGTCAATATGGCAGACTGAATTTTTCAAAATGAAGTGAAAATTTCCGGAAACACAGGGATTTGTCCCAAATGGCACTGCAAGTTCTCTAATCATGCAAACACACACACACACACACACACACAGAGAGAGAGAGAGAGATTGGTTGAGTTCGGGAGGCGGTGGCCACTTGGGCGTAAGTACGTATGTATGTAGGTGGTTCCCAATCTGGTCCTGGCATGCAACGATTGTTCGCTAAACGGCCGACAAACGATGACGGTGCCAAGGCCCTGGGGTGGGGGGTGGCGTTAGGGGGTTAAAATTGTCGGAAACACCTTGTTTTCGGCTGCCGAAACTCCTTTCCGTCTAAGTCCTTGCAGCTATTGTTGCCTACATACGTACACACATTATGTTCTTTGTTTATGAAACAAAAAACAAAGTAGAAAGAGGTCGTCTGATGAAGCGAGTGCCAGGGAATAGGGAAAAGAGTGCAATAGAGGAGCATAATACATTTGGGTGGGTTGGACAAGAGATTCTGTGGCCTGACAGTCGGTGAAAGTACAGCTCCAGTATCGAAAAAGGTGCTCAAGAATCCAACAGAAACCTTTGAATAGTGAAATAAGTTGCATTTGTGTAACATTTGTTACGTTAAAAACCATTCTTGATTCCGATATATTACATACTAACTTTTTTAGTCCTTGTGGGGATTATATTACCCATTAAAGACAGCAAGGTGATAACACTTTATCATCTTTGTCAGTATGTTTTCGAAAACGGGAAAGCTAAGTTAACTGAGCCGTAGTTTTTATACCCCTGCAAGTGCTAGCCATTTTCCGACCGATTCTTCCCATGGGAGCCATATGATATAGTCAGCCGATTTGGACAAAAACTTGTAGAATATGATAATTGCATGTGAAACGATCAAATGCAACATTTCAGCATGCTACCATTAAAAACACAAAAGTTTTTCTCACTATGACTGTTTTTTAGACCTATCCTTTGTATGGGAGCTATACCATATAGTTGTCCAATTCTCTTCAGACTTGGCAAAATTATAAAAGAGCACAATAAACTTATGAACACAAAGTTTGGAGACGTTACCATTGAAAAGAAAAAAGTTTTTCTCACTAAAACCAGTTTTCAGACCGATTGTTCCCATGAGAAATAGTCATCCTCGGAAGAAACTTAACTTCGGCTCAGCCCAAAGTTTGTGTACCTTTGCAGCACGTTTTCCAACTAATTTGAACAAGTTTTTCTTACTATGCCTACTTTTCTGACACTACTTTTCCATGATAGCTATACTAAATAGATGTCCGATTTCGACCAAACTTGGTGGAATCATGAAAAAGCATCGCAAACTAAGAAAAACTAAGTTTGGAAGCGCTTTCTTTAAAAACAAAAAAGTTTTTCTCACTAAAACTAGTTTCTCCACAGTTCATTCCTATGTCAGCTATAACCTATAGTCATCCGATTTTGACAAAACTATAAAGAATAAAGTGAAAGCTTATAGAATGAATTTATGCCCATTTTGAAGAGGTTAACATGGAAAACAAAAGAGTTTTTCTCACTAAGACTAGTTTTCTGACTCTACTTTTCTTTGGCAGCTATACTATATAGATGTCCGATTTCGACCAAACTTGGAAAAATCATGGGAAAGCATAGCTAACTATGAAATACTAAGTTTGGAGGCGCTTTCTTTAAAAACAAAAATGTTTTTCCTACTAAAACTATTTATATAACCTTACTTCTCCATGGCAGCTATACGATATAGATGTCCGATTTCGACCAAACTTGGAAGAAGATTAGAAAACTAGTAAATAATTAGCTTGGAGATGTTTGCATTAAAAACAAAAATGTTTTTCTCACTAAAACTAGTTTTTCGATCGATCGTTCTATGACAGCTATGTGCTATAGTCATTCGTTACGGCCGGTTCCAACAAATGTGCAGCGTATTTGTACTAAGAGACTTCGTGCAAAGTTTGGTCGCGATAGCTTTAAAACTGACGGAGGAGATAGCATAAAAACAGATGAACAAGGCTACAGACTAAAGGGTCCTGGTACCCTGCTCGAAGAGAGGTGGGAAAAGCTGCAGTTTTATGGACAAAATGCATATTAGAGGGTTTCCTTTTCATTAATCGTCTTATTTTACTAGTGGTAAAGGTAAGCACTCAAGGGGAATACGAGAACCAAAACAGCAGGCGAATAATCGACGCTAGCAATTTGCTAAACACGAATATAGAACCAAAACATCAGGCGAATAATCGACGGTAGCTATTTGTTTAACACGAATAGAGAACCAAAACAGCAGGCGAATAATCGACGCTAGCAATTTGCTAAACACGAATAGAGAACCAAAACAGCAGGCGATCAATCGACGCTAGCAATTTGCTTACCCAGCCTGCTTTTGAGACTGTAAAACAATAGCAAACATGGAACAATAAGCAAGTTAAGCGGCAGGCCAGCTGGAGATTTACTGAAATGGCGGATCAGGTGAGCAATCGACGACAGCAATATACTTTATTAAGACTTTTTGATAGCAAACCGAAATGTGGAAAATAAAGTCAGGCAGATCATAAATTTAAAGCATTTTTAGGTGGCTTTCGATAATGTAGATCCACGAGACTTCGATCAAAAAAATAGAACTAAACTCCCTGAACCGCCCTCGCTAGTATTTCTACTTAGTGCACAAGGCACCTATCCAAGTCACCTGAAACCGACAACAAGCGTTTTTGCTCGGGGCTCGTTTACTAAATATGTTTTGTATCTGGGTGTTAGTATCCTTTGTTTTTAATAACAAGGGAATGAATGAGTTGCCCCCCTCCCCCCCCCCCCCCCCCCTAACACGCGGTAGAAAGAGACAGAGAAAGTTGCACTGCGTCTGGCTGGGACCCCAAGTGAAAGCTGTAATGGCGGTAACGAGGGAAAGCCAAGTTTAACATGAATTATTATGTGCGGAAAAGTTTTATGATGCCGCCTCAACCGCTCCCCCCCGCCCTCCCGTCACACTAGCAAAAGCCCCGGTTAACCTGGCTTGGACTTGTATCTGTTAGATACAATTTGTTTTAATTGCGCAAAGTAGTTGGCAACACTATTAGTGTGGCCAATTAATTTTCATTTAACGAGCAACAGCAGCGTCAGGATTCGCTGGGATTTTTGACCCTCCCTTCACACCGAGACACACATTTAAAACACTTGGCGCTGGGGGTTTCGTCCATTTTTCATTGCTTAAACTGTTTTATATTTCTTGATTAGAAATGATTTGGACACTTTTGAGTTTTGTTTTAGTGGGCAGCCACTGTGGTGGCAACCTGTTCGTATTGGGGGGGCGGTTGCTCAAAGTGGGTCTGCGACTGGGCCTGGCATTGAATGGGTTGCATCGTTTGCAGGGTCTGTGCCGGCTCCACCACCACCGTCTGTACCACGGGAGCTGGTGTGGGCACCACAATTACGGGATTCTTTCTCATCAGGCGACGGCAGCGGCGGCAGGGTTTTGCCCTTCCCGTCAGACCAAACCGAATTGTAGATATGATACCATGCGGATGATGATGACAGCAATCGTAGGTCACATTTACCTGGGTCTGGGACATGGTGGTGTTCGTCTTGTTGTTTGTCGTTTTTCACTTGAGTGTCAAATGCTACGTTTTTCCATTTTGTCTACTTATTTTATATCGCCATTTGTTGGGCGATAAGCAAATCCTAGTGGAATCTTATCGCACACAAGTGATACCCAAATGATGTATCCACTTGGTTTGAATGATTCATTTGAAAGAACGTGCCGAGGAATGATAATGATACAGTTTTTTTTTTTGGCTTGGCCTCCAAATGATTCAGCACTCTTTCTTGTAGTCCTTCTACTTCTTTTGAAACATCCCAATGAATTGGTTGGTTTTAAATTGCATTCTGCTTTGAGTTTTACTTTACTAAAACAAAGAAACAAGGCTGAAATGCTTTCAAATTCTGCAAATGGTTCGGTTCGGGCTTCAAGTGCAGTGCAAAGCTTACTTTTCATTTTGTGGACCGCTTACTTAACTCTTCTGAAGACCAAAAATAGAGGGAAGATACCCTTGCAGCACGTTTTTATACCCTGTTCCCATTGAAAATGGGAAAAGGGGGATCATGAAGTTGTGCGAATGTATGTAACAGGGAGAAGGAAAATTTTCCGACCCCATAAAGTATATATATTCTTGATCAGCATGAACAGCCGAGTCGATATAGCCATGTCCGTCTGTCCGTCTGTCCGTCTGTCCGTCTGTCCGTCTGTCCGTCTGTCCGTCCGTCCGTCCGTCCGTCTGTCCGTCTGTCTGTCTGTATGAACGCGTCGATCTCAGAGACTATAAGAGATAGAGCCACAAATTTTTGCACGAAGGTAGATTTATGCTGTACGCAGATCAAGTTTGTTTCAGATTTGAAAAATTCCACCCCGTCCCCCTTTTATCCCCAAAAAACCTAGACCTCCTCTAGAAATCCTAGACCTAAATAGGCGTCAGATCCACAATTTTCAAGTTAGAGCCTCGTGGTTTAGTATACATCAAGCTAGGCCCAATATCTATCTATTCTGAAAAGTACAATCAGATCGGTCAAAAAACACCGGAGTTATAAGCGAAACAGTTGAGCTGATAAGAGGACCCCCCCTACTTGTTGGTCAGGACTAGAAAAAAGTGTTGCCTACATTTGGGATAATTTTATGAAATTCAAAAACAATTAAATGAAAACAAATGAACAGGGTATTTTGTGGTCGGGAAACTCGACTGCAGCGCCCTTACTTGTTATACTCTGTACCGTAGGTACATAGAGTATTATAAGTTTGTGCAAAAGTATGTAACATCCAGAAGGAAGCATCTCCGACCCCATAAAGTATATATATTCTTGATCAGCATCAACAGCCGAGTCGATATAGCCATGTCCGTCTGTCCGTCTGTCTGTCCGTATGAACGCACAGATCTCAGAGATGGTAAGAGATAGAGGTTTGACATGTATGGAACATATGCTTCTTATGTCTGCAGGCAGATCAAGTTTATTTTCAATTTTGGCCACGCCCCCTGCCGCCCCTGCAATTTAGAAAAAACGTCATATCTCCCACAGTTTTGAAGATAGATGGCTTGTTCCTTCTGAACATATTTAGTTATTAGGATAACTTATCGATCCGCCAAAGGAATGAAGAAGATCGGATGAACGGTTTTCGAGTTATGATCAAAAGATAGATTTTCTTGGTACAGAGTATGTTATAGTCGGGCTTGACCGACTTTCTTTCTTGTTCTAACTAAGAATACTTTCAGAACCTTACTTTTCTATGGGAGCTATACCATATAGAAGTCCGATTTCTACCAAACTCTGTAGAATCATGCAAAAGCTTAGGAAAAGAACATGTAAGAAATCTGGCGTCGATTCCATTTGAAACAAAAAAGTTTTTCTCATTAGAACTTCTTTTTCGAGCGATCATTCGTACTGCAGCTATATGCTATAGTCATCCGATTTTGACAAAACTTTGTAGAATTGTGTGAAAGCATATCATATAATGAAATGCCAATTTTTAGAACATTTCCATTAAAAAAAACAAAAAAGTTTTTCTCACTAAGACTACTTTTTAGACTCTACTTTTCTATGACAGCTATACTAAATAGATGTTCGATTTCGACCAAACTTGGTGGAATCATTTAAAAGCATAGCAAACTAAGAAATACAAAGTTTAGTGGTGTTTCCATTGAAATTAAAAAAGTTTTCCACACTAAGACTACTTTTTAGACTCTACTTTCCTATGACAGCTATACTAAATAGATGTCTGATTTCGACCAAACTTGGTGGAATCAGGAAAAAGCATGGCAAACTAAGAAATACGAAGTTTGGAGGCGTTTCCATTAACAACAAAAAAGTTTTTCTCACTGAAACTAGTTTTTCGACCGATTATTCCTATGGCAGCTATAACTTACAGTCATCCGATGTTGACGAAACTTTGAAGAATTGTGAGAAAGTTTATAAAATAAATATTTGCCAATTTTAAAGAGGTTTATATTGAAACAAAAAAGTTTTTCTTACTAAGATCATGTTTCCAAGCTTACTTTTCTATGGCAGCTATACTATACAGATGTCCGATATTGAACAAACTTGGTGGGACCATTGGAAAGCAAAGCAAACTAAGAAATTCAAAGTTTGAAGACGTTTGCATTGAAAACAAAAAAGTTTTTCACACTTAAACTAATTATTCGACCCATCGTTCCCATGACAGCTATATGCTCATAGTCATTCCATCCGCCCGGTTCCAACAAATGTGCAGGGTATTTGTTCTACGATACTTTGTGCAAAGTTTGGTGAAGATAGCTTTCAAACTGACCGAGGAGATGGCATAGGAACAGACGGACGGACGGACATGGCTATATCAACTCAACTCGTCATGCTGATCAAGAATATTAATACCTTTTAAGGTCGGAGATACTTACTTCTATGCTTTACAAGCATACGTACCGTTTTATAATACCCTTATACCTTTATAACAATCAAGAACTTAGGTAGAACAGTGCCATTAGTGCGGAAAGTGCCAAAATACTTGCTTTAAAAACAAAATTCTTATGTCAAGTACAGTTTTTCCATGCCGAAATACTTGAATTAGGAATTTTAAGTTTACAGAAAATCAAATTCGAAAGGGTCCAAAGTCAATCCCAAATGTTTCACTCTAGTTACAAGGCGGATTGACTGGAGTAGGGAGTTTTCTATTCCAGCTATCGGATCTTTATACTGTCCTAAGCTAGGGAAAGCTCGATCTGAGTTCGATACAGGCTTAATGGACGTTGACGCAGTACGTTCAAGTGGAACATGCGATACCAAGCCGAAGCTTCTTACGCGCGAAATAGCAGCCCACCTCCCGCCCAACCGACCGAGGGGCGCAGCCGCCAACGTGCCACACGAAAACCAGAAGAAAAATTATAAAATAATGTTAACTACGGGCTAGATACATACTTCAAAATACAGCTTCTTAAAGCAAGAAGAGAAAGCTCTACCACGAACATTGAGATTAATTTTGCACACCAACTCTGATGAGTCGATATCCCCATTAATTAGTCAATGTATGAAGCATAACTCTACGGTTATCTTAACAAAACAGTGGAACTATTCTAGTTTTATAACGTCTTATTCATTTCGTAGTCACAATTAAACTGCTTGGCAGTCAACGAAAGTGTATGCTCTGTATGAGTTTTGAAGCTGTAGTTTGCTGGTGACATAGGCGCTACAGTTGCGAACATTCTTTTGCTCATAACTCGGCAACCCTATGTCTGATCTTTGCCAATTCGTTAGAGCATCGATAATGGTACTTTTGTGCAGAGTTGAAAAATTAGATTTACTTACTTTTTGGATTTTACCATTGCAAGACTATTTTGTACTCAATCGAACATCATTTAAACTTGATTTAAGAATGCACTTATGTTATATTTTTAGTCTTATATACTTAAATGTACCCTGTAACCACAATGAGTTGATCTTTGATGGTAAATTTTCTAGGAAGCTTTGATTTCTTTACTTAAAATATTGAAGTTATGTCTAATGCTTAGTTTTCTTAAGTCCTAGTCGCTAAAGCTAAGTGTTTTTTGTTAAATCTATTAAAAATTTATGAACATAAACAATATTTCTTAGTTTTAAATGATTTGGCATATTCAGCAATGCCAAATGTTGGATTTAATGGGCAGCCACTTGTTGATAGGGAGGTGGAGATTGCTGCTGCTGTTGCCAATGAACAGCCGTGTGGGCTGGCTGCACCAGCTGCACCGGCTGAGCCATCACTGTCTGAACCACTGGAACTGGCGCTGGCACCACTATAACTGGATTCCTTCTCATCATGCGACAACAGCGACGGCAAGGACGCGTCCTGCCAGTCAGCCCGAAGCGTACCAAAGAGATCAAACCGTGCGGATGACGATGACAGCACTCGTATTGCACATTAACCTGCATGTTGGCCATTGTTCGTGTGGGGTATTCCTTGTTGTTTAATGGACCGTGTAATACTAAAGTTTTCCCAGCTATTTTTCACTTTATTTATACAGCAATTATTGCGGGGTGGGGGGTTCTTATGTACTGTTGCGATAAGAAAATCCTAGTGAAATCTTATCACTCGACAGCTGTCTGTATGTTGATGTATCCATTTGGCCTGGTGAATCATTTTGGTGCACAAAAGTTGTGTGAAAAATATAAATGAAAAGCTTGAATGACTCATTGAAACAAGGGGTGTGTGCAGCTGCAGTAGAAGCCGAAACTAGTTAGCTAAATGTACCAGGGCTGCAAACCGGTTTTGAACCGAACCGTTTCGAACCTGGTATTCCGACTTTTATTTTACTACGAACCGAACCTTGAACCGAACCTCTTTAGAAATTAGAGCTGAACCCGAACCTGTTCCGAACCCAAAATTTCGGTTCGGTTCAACAAAACTGCCACCAAAATTTGACCTTTTGTCCACCGACTTCATCTGTTATTTGGTGCGACTGACTCCTAAAATGGACAGGAGGGTGAGAAAAAATCTAGCAAAACGTTTAGATTTCCTTGAAAAATCCCTACCCATAAAAGTCTCTGTTTTTAAAGCTCCTCGACTCCAAAGCTGCTTGAATAATTCTCAAAAGCAAGAGTCTGACCTTATTTTGGTAAACATTTTCTATGTAAACCACAATTTGGAATTTCACTAAACTATAAATTATATATTGAATATTTCCAAGTTTTCTACTAACCAATTCCGACCCAAATACCACTCGGATCCCAAACAATTTGGGGCGCTTTTAGGTCGAATGCTGTTTTCAAAACACTCATAGAAGACAAAAATGAGTAATGTTGTATAAAGCATGGATTGAACCAAGGTTCGAACCAAAACCTTCTCCCAAAAACCTCGAACCTTCAATTTCCGAACCTTAACCATTCGTAAATTTGGGTTCGAACCAGTGTACCGGAGATCCGAATATATTTTTTGGTTTGCAGCTCTGAAATGTACATTTTGTTGTTGTTTTTTTTCGGGAAAGGCTGCATCAGATAAACATAATAAACAGTTTGCCTTTTTATTTTCCCTTTTTGTTTTTTAATTATATTTCAATAATTATTCGCAAATCCAACCGAACGTTGTCAAACCAACTAAATCCCTTAAGCCAGCCAACCTCAGTTGGCATTGTAAGCGCATGTTTGACAAACAAAAAAAAAAACAAAAACAAAAATGGTCTTTAGGGTTGTCAAATGTAAGCGCAATAATATTTGTAAATATTTTCTTTAAACACTGGAGAAAGTTTTTTAAAGAGCTTAGCTGGGTTTTCAGTAGTTATTTGCAAACAAACTGTATACAGAAAAAAACGATCACGATATTTAGTATCAATCGGGTATTTTCCAGTATCGAATCGGCCTTCATCTGAAGAATACCCAGTTGATATGATCGAAAATATCACTCGTACATTTCGAACATATCAATGTGAAATGTTTCAGATCAACAATCTGATACTTGTTAATATCCCTGATATATTTTTATATATATATTCAATGCAGTATTTTCACAATACCTGTCCGACATGGCTTAAATATTTCAAATGTAATATATTTTTAATAATATCAAAGGGGTTTTTATAGTACCCATAGGACATGATTCAAATGTTAAAGATATATTTGAATAATAATCTAGGGGTCCCGACAAGATGCTTTTGTTCACAACTTTAAACAACTTATGCATTTATTTATATACACCAAAAAGAGCTGGTTGCCGACGCAGTAGTGTTTCATGAATCTCCCGATTCGACCTTCAGTAGGCTTTTCGCTAATGACTGTCGCTGTTTGAGTGTCTCTCCATGCGCTCACCGCTTTAAGCAGTTGGGAACTGCAATCAGCAATGGAAGCAAAAACAGACAAATCGGAAGAGTGTTCGCTGTCTCGCTTGCTGCGGCAGAGACATAAACATTGTTTTTGCCATTTTCGAATTGGACTTTAGCTGTCTCTGTTTGTTTTCAGAAACTCTGTTCGTCTCTTTCTGCCCTCAGATTTTCGATGTCACTAGGGTATTTTTCATATCATTGTGAGAATTTCGCTTATTAATATAAGATTTTTAGTATCAATGTAATACTACAGCATCATATTGATATTAAATCGTAACACTTGGATATTTAAAAATTGATATTTTTGAAATTATATTGAAAGATCAACTCGATATTTGATCTTATTTTTTTCTGTGTATGTATGTAAACTCAACTTGAATATAAATTCCACCTGGAGGTATAAAGTGTGACTTCGTCTTGTTATACTTAGGTCCATAACCTATTGAAAATATAGATTTTGTTACAAAATTGCTTAGGTAGAGTCATGTACGCACCAGAGTTGAACTAAAAGGAACCAAAAAAGGTTTGTACTGATCAGAGATAATCTAATTGAAGTTTGATCTCTTTGAAACTTAATCTGTGGGGACCTTAATCTGTTAGAAGCTTTTCTGTTTGGAGCTTGATTTGATGGAAGCATGATCAGTTAGGTGTGAAGAGCTTGATCCCTTTGAAGTAGAGATTTGTTTCTCTTAGAAAAAGACTTTAGAAAACTTAATTATTTATTTAGTAACGATTTCATCTCACTTCACACTTTTCTCTGTTATTCGGTAGTTGACCGATTTATCATCTTCTAAATAGCCACTATTTGTCAGATAATCATTGATTTTGCTCTGTTTTATGCTCTATGTAGAAGTTGTGCATTTGGCCCTTTTATGCATATTGTTCGTTTGAGTTCCATTGTCATATTGACTTATACCTACCTACCTGTACCTATAGTATCTGCATGTCCTGTTTTCTCGCAATAAACTGACACGCACGTGTACGCACGAAATCTGATCTCACAACACGAACACGTCGTGTTGAGTCGTGCATGTGTCACGCGCTACTTTCTACTTTCAAGCTCATTCCATGTGAACCTCTTGAGCTGTTTACAGCTTGTTCTATTGGGAGCTTTATCAGTTTGGAGCTTGATCCTTTTGAAGACACATCTATGTGAAGCTTGACCTGATCGAAACTGAATATGTTTGAAGCTCCTTTTGGAGCCACCTCTATGTGGAGCTTGACCTAATCAGAGCTTGCTCAACTAAGAGCTCGATCAGTTCGGATTGGTATATGTTTGGACCTAGATCTTAAACTGGAACCTTTTCTGAAAACATCAATAGGTCGAAAAACTAGTTCTGTTAAGAAAAACTTTCTTGTTTTTTTACTGGAAAAGTCTCCTCTTTAGAAAAGCTTTCCTGTTTTTTACTGGAAATGTCTACTTAATCGGTTTTAGCAAGTCTTACCTACATATACATAATTATACAAAGTTTGATCAAGTCTGATTGACTATAGCATATATCTCCCATAGAAACGATAGTTGAAAAACCAATTTTAGTGAGAAAAACTTTGTTGTTCTTAATGGAAACGTCTCCAAACTACACATATATAACTCTTCTATGGTCTTTCATAATTCTACCCAGTTTGATCAAAATCGAACAACCAAAAAGTACAGCCGTCTTTGAAAACATAGGTTGGAAAAGTAGTATTAGTATGAAAAACTTTTTTCTTTTCCAAGGAAACATTTCCAAACTTTGTATTTCTTACTTTGCAATGCTTTCTGATAGTTTCATTAAGTTTTATTGAAATCGGACAGCTATATGGTATGGTTGCCATAGAAAGATATGTCTAAATAATAGTTTTTGGGGGAAAAACTGTATTGTTTTTAAGGGAAATGTACTTAAAATAAGCATTTATTTATTTTGGGTTATTGTAAATAGTTGTACACAGTTGGATCAAAATCGGTGGACTATGGCATATAGCTGTCATAGGAACTATCGGTGGAATTATTAGTTTTTTATGAGCAAAACTTTTTGTTGACAGTGGAAACGGGTCCAAGCTTCGTTTTTACTTGTTTTGAAAGCTTTTTTTTTTAATTTGATCAACTTGGATCCAATTTGGACAACTATATAGTATTATATGGAAAAGAAGGGTCTAAAAACTGGACTTAGGGAGAAAAACTGCATTGGTTTCTATGAGATCTTCTTCAAATTTGAATGTTTTTTATAATTTTACATAATTCTACAAAATATGAATAAAATCCGAAGACTGAAGCTTATATCTAATATAGGTTGATAAGCTCTAGCTGTTTTGTTTTCAATAGAAATGTTTTCAAACTTTGTTTTTAAAAGTTTTCCATGTTTTTTCATATATACACCAAGTTTGAACAAGATCATAATGGAAACCAGGTGTGGTGCAGCGGGTAGTGTGTGTGTTTTAGCTTTAAAAACTGACGCACCCGTTCACCTTTACTAGCTATTGGCAGCAGCTTTCAAGCTAGTTATAAATACTTTGAAGCAGCAGCTTTCAAGCTTCATGATAAAGCTTCTTCAACATTCTCTGGTGCGGAAATTAGAGGTACACATGCCAAGCGATTGAGAGGAGCTCGGCTTGGCACTTTTTTGGCCAAGTATTTAGTTGCTCAAGTTAGGAAATTATGTATAATCTTTCCTACCTAGCCACTGACTTAACAGAACTCCTTGTACTTGCTGCGCACATTTGTATCCTAGTTGGAGCCTGCGCCCATTTGGTGCACAAATAATGATTCACATATTGTTAAAACGGCACTTAAATACATAATTAAATAAACATTATTATAAATTTGCTGCACATTTATTTGGATAATCAATTGAATAGTCTAAACAATGACATTTAAGGGCTATCAAAATGCAATGACAATATTAACTCATTGTCAACTGCAAAACAACACCAATTCTATGCAATTCTAGGCTGCAGCTCAGTGTTGCCACAAAAAGGGGGGGGCGGCCATCAGGCATTGTGTAAAATCATTAATAAACTGTTTAATTTTCATATTTATGCCATTAACATAACAAATAAATATCCCATTTCAGGGGCTTTGGCAGAGGACGACGACAACGACATTTAAAAGCCATATTGTGGACTTCAATTTAAAAAAAAATATACATATATATAAACTACATTTCACTTATATTCAACAAACATTTGAAACCGATTTCCAATTAACTCGCCGGCTCTACCATCTGCGCTGCTGCTGCTGCTGTTGCACGATGATGACCTCCTCGCGTGGTGGTTGGCGACGTCCGCCTATGTTGATGTCAATGAAGGGTCTCTGGGGCCGCACCACATCCACCTCAATGATGGGTCTTTGCGGCTGGTAAACCGCTGCCGGGGTGACCACCTCGACGCATGGCGGACGATAGCCACCGCCCACTCCAACTTCTATGACAGGACGTGGCATTCTGGGTGGCACAATATCCACCTCAACGATGGGTCCTCCATGGTGATGATGATGGTGATGACGGTGGCGTTCTTCCTCGTAGTAGATGGGCATCTTGTTCGTGTAAGTTCTCGGCGTGGACTAAATGTTTTGGTCATTTGGCAAACTATTTAAAGAAATTTGGTTTTTTGTTTTGCAGCTCATTTGGGTACTTTTTTTTGAGGCTTACTTTACTATCTTGTCAGGTGGACTTGAATTTATCGTTAACAAATATTGATAAACAAAAAAGAACATTTCCAATTAGGGGCGTGTTGTGCGGGGGTGAAAGGTAAATGAAAGACAATGAGGTTGTGGGTTTTTTTTTTGTGAAATTGCGTTTTAGTTGGCAATTTCATCAAAATGAATCATGCGTTTTTTTAGAAAAGGAAAGGGGGAAGAAAATTGATTGAAAACTTATTTGGGACCGATTTCTTAAAGTCCGGTTAGTTAACTTGACAAACAGTTTAACCGAATTTGAGTGTCTCATGATGTATGTGGCTTAACCGGAGGAACAAACTTAAACGCTGCTCATCCATCGGTCAACTTTAACCGCAAGCTCGGCCCCGTTGAAACTATCGATATTTCTTATCGATATATAAACAGCTGGCCGCACACTTGCTTCGTTTATTTTTATTATTCGCTGCAACACAAAATGTTTATAAAAACAAGAAAGAAAGTCGGTCTAGCCCGACTATAACATACTCTGTACCAAGAAAATCTGTCTTTTGATCATAACTCGAAAACCGTTCATCCGATCTTCTTCATTCCTTTGGCGGATCGATAAGTTATCCTAATAACTAAATGTGTTCAGGAGGAATAAGCCATCTATCTTCAAAACTGTGGGAGATATGACGTTTTTTCTAAATTGCGGGGGCGGCAGGGGGCGTGGCCAAAATTGAAAATAAACTTGATCTGCCTGCAGACATAAGAAGCATATGTCCCATACATGTCAAGCCTCTATCTCTTACCATCTCTGAGATCTGTGCGTTCATACGGACAGACAGACGGACAGACGGACATGGCTATATCGACTCGCCTGTTGATGCTGATCAAGAATATATATACTTTATGGGGTCGGAGATGCTTCCTTCTGGATGTTACATACTTTTGCACAAACTTATAATACTCTATGTACCTACGGTACAGAGTATAAAAATTTCAATCAACTTTTACACAAAATAATAACCAGCAACAACCCATCTGTTCACTCGCTCGTTTGGTTAAACAGTATGGTCACCCTGAAGCAGCGATAGGCACTTATCGATATCAGGTGAAACTGCTGCTGAGAAAAGCAAACTCGCCATCTTGACGAACAAATCTGACCGGTGGTTGCTTAACCGGAACCTTTGAGAAATCGGGCCTTATACGATTTCCCATTTGTAAACTCTCTTTAGATACCAAAGTGCCTACTTCTCATAAGTCACATAAAGCTAGAATTATCTCTGTTATGAAGATGTGATATTGGTGCTAAATGTAGCTGGCATTTTGTTCAAAACTTTGGAAAGAATCGCCTCGGAATAGGTAAAAGAATTGCTGATTAATTGCATCAAAAAAATCAAGTTTTTATGGTCATCAAATATGCTTGATAAGATTAAATTCTTCACTGATTTCAGCTTTAATGGAATATTGTAAACTTTATTGATTGAAAGTATCCTTTTATGGCGTAGAGGTAAACATTTAAATAAATAGGTAGTGAAATTTCCGGGATCACCCTGTTTTCAATTACGTTTCGGATTCAATTTTTTTTATAAGTGCAATTGGACTCTTTAAAACATACTTCAATCACAGTAAAATTAAGCATTGCCAATTTGAAACACTTGAGTTTTTCTACGAATTAAAACAAGTAGAAAAGTCAGTTGAGTCCAGCATTAATACCAGTTCCTGCAAAAGTGTATGCACAGTTGTAAGTACATAGTGTAACAGAAAGCATTCATTTCTTTTGTTTATAAGTTAACTATCGTTCGGAAGATCTTTATCAAACCTTCTGTAAAGCCATAGATAAAGCTGACTACTGTTAAAAAGTCTACACTCAGAAACAAAATCCGTTCAAAATCTACTGAAATCAAGACCATTCGTTGACCTCACCTAAGACTTTGCGATAAATCACAGTGAAGAATGCAGCCATGGGGCTCTCAGCACTCAGCGAGCAACAATCACGGCGGTGTTGTTCAAAATGGAGTCTACTTGGGCTGGGATTTGGAACGTCGTTTTCTTCTGAGTGTAAAAGGTATGAAACATTCAACTTCATAGCTATGGAAGATAAAAGTAAATTTTTCAAAATAAGGAAGGCATGCAGACGGTTGTCAGAAGGAAGATATTGTTTGTATTGAAAGTGTATGCACAGTAAATACATACTGCAACAGTAGCACAAAGCAGTCATATTCTTTTGTTTATAAGTCGTTCATACGATTTTTATCAAACTTTCTGTGAATATTTGTTTAAGGCTGATCGCTGAGCATGTCTCAAAGGTATCTATTTATAACTGTGGAAGATAAAAGTATGTTTTTAAACGAGGGTGGCATGAAGACGATGTCAGAAAGGAGATGGTTTTGGTTTTAAAGCTTCAATGAAGTTTAGAAGGTGTCTTTTGACACTTGAATTGTGTTGTTCTTCTGTCCTTCCGTCCGTCCGTCTCTTTCTATGCTATCACCACCGTCATTTTGAAAGCTATCTTCTCCAAACTTTGCACAAAGTCTTCTAGTACAAATACGCTGCACATTTTTCGGAACCGGCCGTATTGGATGACTATAACATATAGCTGCCACAGGAACAATCGGTCAAATCACTAGTTTTAGTGAGAAAAACTTTTTTGTTTTTAATGGAAACGCCTTCAAACTTTGTATTTCTTAGTTTTCTGTGCTTTCTTATGATACCAATAAGTTTGGTCGAAATCGGACATCTATATGGTATAGCTGTCATAGAAAAGTAAGGTTAGAAAAGGAGTCGTTGTAAGAAAAACTTTTTTGTTTTCAAATAAAACCTCTTTAAAATTGGCAAATATTTATTTTATACGCATTTACACAATTCTTTAAAGTTTTGTCAAAATCGGATGACTTTAGGGTATAGCTGCCATGGAAATGTTCGTTCGAGAAACTAGTTTTTTTGAGAAAAACTTTTTTGTTTTCCATGCAAACGCCTGCAAACTTTGTATTTCTTAGTTTGCTATGCTTTCCCATGATTCCACCAAGTTTGGTCGAAATCGGAAATCTATATGGTATAGCTGTCATACAAAAGTAGAGTCAGAAAAGTAGTCTTTGTGAGAAAAATTTGTTTGTTTTCAGTGGATATGTCCTTCAAATTAGTTAGAGAATGTGCTGCAAGGGTATCAAAACTTTGGCCGAGCCGAAGTTAACTTTCCTCTATTTTTTAAGATGTATTTGCATTTCCAATTCTTAGTAGGGAGACGATGATGGTCCTTCGAGCCGGATATTTAGAAAACAATGTTCTCTAAGCATAATCACTTGTTGAATACATAGACTCTCCCACTTGTGGGTGGAATTCACCTCAGATATTCCCTGTATCAAGTACTTTTCCGCTGTCGAACAACAAATTCCATTTGTATTACACACATAAATGCTTCAGGAACGAAAGTAAATACAAATATTTTGCCATATCAGCAAATCCAGAGATTATTGATTACAAATTTATTGATTTTTTTTTGTTTTTTTTTTTCTGTATGTTTGTAAATAATTTCACATATTTTGGTTAAATTTCATTGATCTCGAACTGATTCTACCACTGTGGATAGGGTGGCGGATTGTTGTATTGTTGATATTGCTGATATTGTTGATATTGATAGCCCTGCTGCTGTTGATAGTAACCAGCTGATCCCATGGACATGCCGCCATATGGCTGCGGCTGCTGCTGCTGCTGCTGCACCATCACCTGTCCGGGCACATAGCTGGCCGCTGGCGTTACGTAGACAACTTCGGACCCATAAGCCGTCGGCGGATAATATGAGCCACCCCAGCCGGAGACAAAATCAATCTCGACACCTGGACGAACATGTTGATGACAAGGAGGACAGCCAAATGAATTTTCATAGTAGTGTCGCATGACTGGCGCGCTAACCTGCTGCCAAGCACTGCGCGTTGAATACTGAGGAAAGTTGTGGGAAAATCGCATTGGAAGCCAACCGGCCATATCAATCAGTGTTGGGTGTGGAATGGTCTTTATTCGTTTCCAGTCTGGTTAGATAAGCAGGCTTAGTCATAACTGATAAGCATAAGTTGATCGATAGAGCCTGCATATCTGTGTAGACCACCAAATGGTTGCAGAAACTTGTTTACTTATTTTTTATTTTACAGACAAAAAGTGGCTACAGAAATTGTTACATAAATTCTTCATAGATTTCGATGTTTCCAGATGTTCCCCAGTTGGCCCCATTAATATGGCGGCGGATTGTGGTAGTGACCATTTGGTGGCGGTGGTGGGGGTGCCTGTTGCTGATAGTATACAGTTTGAGGTGGCGGTTGCTGTACCACCATAACAGGTGGGGGCGGCTGTTGCACCACCACAACCTGCTGCGGATGATGATGACGTCTCGGCCATCTGGGTGCTATGGACACATTAATGATGGGGCCACGTCGTGGTGGTCCTCCACAATGATCGTGTGGGGGTGGCATGGTAAGTACTCAAATCAAATTGATTTCTTTTTTCGTTGTAGCAAACTTGGCACGTCCTAACTTGCGGACTTATTTTTGGTAACTAAAAGCTTATCAGTTTCTGTTACTAATACAAAAATGCGATTGTTCATGAGGGGTGGAGCTGGTAGAAATGAACAAAAAAGCAACAAAAAAGCCCACAAGCAAAAGTCCCCCTCTTTAGAAAAGCTCCATTAAGTATTACTCATGCTTAAATCAGCGGATTTTGTTGAAGGTGCGTCAAAAGCGTTTGGCTTGCTTCACCAGGGATGCAAGTTTCGGTTTAGGGGTGTTCACATATTATAGCTACCGGTGTGGTTCTTAGCAGAGTTTAATATTCGACTTCTTAGAAACTTGAAAAACACCTTCGAAATTCATTTGAAATATTCTCTTTTGTAGACTCAGCAACAATGCAATCTTTACAACTGAAATGGGACCACCAAAGCAGTGCTAGAACTTGATTGAAGCATTGCTTAGTTAACCTCTTGAGTTGTATTAACCTAGTACTCTTGATACCATAATATTGAACAGGGATGCAAACCGGTTATGAGCTGAACCGGTTTTGAACCGAACCGAACCGCTTATTCCCGCTGGTGAACCTAACCGCAAACCGAACCGGCTTCCTTTCAGAATTTCTAAACCGAACCGAAAACCACAAATAAAAACGGTTCGGTTCGGTTCAGATCTCTGACGAGTTTTAACGGGAATTGCTTTCCTCTAGCCAAATGATTTTGATTAATTAGGAAATTTGAATCGTTTCCCGAAGATAATTTTCAAACATTTCGATCGACCCTCTACATATTTAGCGCTGTCGGATTGCTCTTTGCAGATTGCTCTAAGGATTTTAAAGATAAAAGATCAAATTTCAAAAATGATCGAATAGCCACTTCACCGAATATTTCATATTTTATGTGCCTTTGTGAACCACTGAACCGAACCGAAACCGCGGTTCATTTAACTCCAAAAACCATGTTATGAACCGAACCCGCGGTTTAGAAACTGTGCGAACCACTGAACCGAACCAGTACTTATTTTCGAGTGGTTTGCATCCCTGATATTGAATACAGCTCACGCATGTCTTCTGGCAAGCAACTGTACTGTAATTACAGCCATCAATTGTCGAGCACATCTCCGTTTCTTGGCTAAGTGCTATATTTTCGCAATTGAAAGATTCGTCAGTCACGGTAATATGTCTGAATATTCTTTATCATTGGTATGATTATGATTTCAGCTGATTTGAGCATAAATTCTGAATCCATACATAAAACTGTGATGCACAAATAAACACGAAAGAAAGTCGGTCAAGCCCGACTATAGCATACTCTGTACCAACGAAATTATATACGCTTAGCATAAATTTTGATGCTGCAGTAGTAGCTGAAAGCAGCGCTGCAGCAGCGAACTGTCTTTTGATCTTAACTCGAAAACCGTTCATCCAATTTTCACCATTTCTTTGGTTGATCGATAAGTTTTTCTTATTACTAAATATATATACATGGAACAACCCATCTATCTTTAAAACTGTAGGAGATATGACGTTTTTTCTAAATTGCGGGTGCGGCAGGGGGCGTGGCCAAAATTGAAAATAAACTTGATCTGCCTTCAGACATAAGAAGCATAAGTCCCATACATGTCAAAGCTCTATCTCTTACCATCTCTGAGATCTGTGCGTTCATACAGATAGACAGAAGGACAGACGGACATGACTCGGCTGTTGATGCTGATCAAGAATATATATACTTTATGGGGTCGGAGATGCTTCCTTCTTGATTTTACATACTTTTGCACAAACTTATTATACTGTGTACCTACTGTACAGAGTATAAAAAGGTGAAGATACAATCAAGCTCAAAAAAATTGACCTTATCTCGACTTTCGAATTTAAATTTCAAGCAAAAGTCGTACTAGATCCAATCCTATTCGTACTTAAAATGAGAAAATTCGGTATTGATCGACTTCTGACATTGTTTGGAGTTGATTTAATCCCGGCTTTAATTCATTTTCCCATTTTCCGACCGATTGTTCGTATGGTAGCTATATGATATAGTCATCCGATTTGGATAAAAATCAGGGATGCAAACCATTCAAAAATAAGGACTAGTTCGGTTCAGTGGTTCATACAGTTTCTGAACCGCCGGTTCGGTTCATTACATGGTTTTTGGAGCTAGCTGAACCGCGGTTTCGGTTCGGTTCAGTGGTTCACAAAGGCACATTATGAAATATTATGATTGTTGTAGTAATAATGTGACTTGTCGTACACTTTTGAAATTTAATTCTATTAATCCATTTAAATATTTTTAAAATCCTTAAAAGAATGTCCAATGCTTATTATGTCGGATTTCCAGGAGTCGTCTATAAGTTCCTAGATGAATACTCTCGAAAATTGAGAATGTTTGCTAGAAAAGAATACGTACTACGCATCTTAATTATTCTATTTATCATATCCCTTAAGTTAGGCTCAGAACTGAATCATAGCTAAATCAGCTCAGAAATGAAAGGGCTGGTCCTGAATTCAAGACATCATTTTTATGAATTTTAGTCATGGATTTTACTCTGACATGTCCCACTACGTCATGACCTTAGTTGATTTTAGGCATGATTTCAGTCAGAGAACTGAACCGAACCGA
This sequence comes from Lordiphosa andalusiaca, assembly GCA_035044965.1. Taxonomy (NCBI): domain Eukaryota; kingdom Metazoa; phylum Arthropoda; class Insecta; order Diptera; family Drosophilidae; genus Lordiphosa; species Lordiphosa andalusiaca. The sequence continues at coordinate 25,890 of JAWNNM010003017.1, forward strand.
ACCGGTTTTATTTGTGGTTTTCGGTTCGGTTTAGCAATTCTGAAAGGAAGCCGGTTCGGTTTGCGGTTCGGTTCAACGGCTGGAATAAGCGGTTCGGTTCGGTTCAGAACCGGTTTGCATCCCTGATAAAAATTGGTAGAATTAGGTGAAAGCATGTAAAACCAACAAATACAAAAATGCAGGATGCTACCATTAAAAACAAAAAAGTTTTTCTAACTAAGACTGATTTTCGGACATATCTTCTGTATGGCAGCTATACCATATGGTTGTCCGATCTTAATAAAACTTGGTAGAATTATAAAGAAGTATAGAAAACTTATATATACAAAGTTTGGAGACGTTTCCATTAAAAAGAAACAAGTTTTTCTCACTAAAACTAGTTTTCCGACCCATTGTTCCTATGGGAGCTATGAGATAAAGTCATCCGATCCTGTCGGTTCAGACATATTAGTAGTGTGTGGCAAAAAGCAGACTCTGTGCAAAATTTCAGCTCGATTGCTTTAATATTGAGACACTAGTTTGAGTAGAAGCACACAGACGTTTGGTCAAAGCTCAGACAACTCAGCTCGTCACCCTGATCCAGAATATAATATAGTTTACTTAGTCAGAAATTCATATTTCTAAGCGTTGCGGAAGTTATAATACACTTTGCAAGGGTATAAAAAGTCTTATCTCCCCCCAATTTTAAAGATAGAAGGTTGGTATTTTAACTGTTGAAGATTTGATGAGCGATTGCCTGCTGAAGTAGCGATAGGCAGCACCTACAAACTTTGTGTGGTACTGAGTTAGTTGCTTGATCGACTTTCTTACTTGTTGAAAGTGGTTGATTTGTGTTATTTAAATGATAAATCAAAGCACGGCGACAGTTTTAATATTAGTTTTTGGTTTGAACGGACAGATTTCAAAGCTGGTAAGTGAAAAGCTGGTTTCAGGATCAAGTTTATATTCCAGTTTTACCACGCACCCTGTATTTGGGAAAGAGAAGTCATATCTTTTACAGTTTTATAGAGCATATTTCGTAAGCAAAATAATTTATCGAACAGTTAAAGGATTGGAAAAGATTGGAAGAATGAAGTCAAGTTATAAGCAAAAGAATGTGCGCTGCAACAGCATGGTCAAAGTTTTTACTGAGCATACACTTTCGCTGGTACAGAGTATATTACAACTGTATTAATTGTTTTAGCTGGCTTTGCCCTTTTTTGTTATTTAATGATTCTTTAGTCACCGTAAAATGGTTGGAAATGCAAGCTAGCGGGCTTAACAAATGACTACAGCTAAGTTTGTTTGGAAAGGGTACTTAGTGAAGTACTCATTGATTGCTGTATAGATCGTTGGTGAAGAGATTTCAAAATTCTTGATGTTTTCTTAATAAAAAGCAATCATTTAGTTTGTAGAGTGTTTACTTTTCTTACCACCAGAAGCGCCACAGAGCGCATATTAGGGCAAACACTTTTGTCTAGAAGATACTGCAGTGCTTTGGACGAGTTGTACGACTTTATTAAGCCTTCAAAACAGTTTTTTATAGAATTTGTTGGCACAAACCTGTACTCCATGTATAAATCTGAATGACATATTCAAAAATCCAACTTAAAACTTGACGTCACACCTTCCAAAATTAGTATCTGAGTTCAGACATCCCCACACCCACCTCAAGTAAACCAAAATAAGTTTGTGTTGTCGGATGTGTGTTGGCTTTCAGTATTTACCTTGATTTTATGCTCATTTCAATATTTGTGTAGGCGTTGACTGATTGCAATCAAAATATTGTACAATGCTTGTCAAACTGTCACATAAACAGATTCCTTCTCAATCAACATTTTAGCATTTAAATCCATCAATTTATTGACACACAGAAAGTGTGTACGTTTAGGGCAGTGCTTGCCAAACTGCACAGCTGAAACTGTGAACCCAGAAGTTTTTTTTTGGTTTTCGTAGGTCTATCTCCCAAATGACATGTCGACACTTGGCAAAACGCTGCCTGCCTCCGTTACGCGTGCATGTCTTGTGACATGTGCAGGAAATGCGTTTTCCAGGACCTGCTTGGTTTTTCGGTTACGGTTTTACGGTTACGGTTTTTTTTGGTTATGTCGTGTGCGCCTTGTTCCTGTGCTGTGCAGCGAGCGCAACGCCCATAAATATTTAAATTGTGTGCCGCCTTCGCCAAACCCACACCCCTTCCCCTTTCCCCCCTTTGCGTGTTGCTCGCCGGCTTATTTTTTGACAGTTATCGATTCGTTGGAGACGTTTTATCTTGCCTTCATTTCCTAAAATATGCATGCACCAGGCCAAGACGAAGCCGGGCGGGGGCATCATTACTTTGGCTACGCGCTGTCAAGTCACCCGCCCGCCCGCCCACAGTCAATATGTGAGCCGGGAGAAAGAGTTATGCGGCATAAGGCCGCTCGCACTCAACTCATTTCCTTTTCCAGGCAGTTAAAAACTTTCACAGGCTGAGCCGAGCCACTTTGTGCATGCTTAACTTTTACGTTGGCAGCCCTGCCCCTCCGTACCCTCCCTCCCTCTGTGCTTTGATCAAAGTGACACACAAGTGGTGCAACAATTTCAAATGCAACATTCTAAGTACTTGTGTATACACATTTATGAGGCATGCCTGACAGCAGAAGCGGCAGCAGCGGCATCAACCAGAACCAGCACAACAACTCAATTAACATTAGCTAAAAAGGTTCACAACTTTTGAACGGCCAAAGAAAACTTGAGCTAAATGTTTGACCTGCCGGCATTTTGTTTATAACGTATTTTGCATTTTTGAACAAGTTTTACTATTACTGGCGCTTTGCTAGCAATTTCTCTACATTTTGAGAATTATGAAAACTTAAATGGCGACTGATCCATTGATTAAGTAGTGCGTATTTCCTAAAGTGCCTGCCAAACAGTTAATGGTTCAATGTTTGTTGTCTGATCTTAGGGAGATTTTCGTATCAATCCTCGTATTCTTACTGATCAGTAATATATATGCTTGATATGGAACGCTAACTCGAACTTTGTGCAGCCATTTCAACAAACACACAGCAACTGTATTCTCTTTGCTCCTTTCGAGTTCAATTCAAGTGTTAATAGAGCTTAATAACTTGATTTTAATTATTGTGTAGTTTAGTATGTATATCCAGGTTTTAGGGCCGATTTCTCGGCTTCTAAATAGCTAATATGTTTCAGGTAAACTTCGATTTGGTGCTGGAATATGTTGGTTCATGTGAAGGAAAGCTCTATGTAGAAGATAAGAAAACGGTTCTTATTTTGTATAAGTATACAACGATCCTTAATAGTGAGCGGTGGGAGAGAGTAAGGAGAAACCGTGGGCAAGGGCGTTACACTAAAATCGTGGGAAGAATGCTAAAAAATGGTGTTAAAGGTACTAAAAATGGTTAGTGGGCGGTTCCCATAATGAAAAGCGGTGTTTACCATTTCACAGGTCAGAAAACCCTTTGCTTAGGCGGTGTTTAAGGTACCAAAATCGACTAGTGGGCAGTTTCCAAATAAAAAAAGCGGTGTTTGCGGTACTGAAAGTGGCTATAATACTAGAAAAAGATATTATTAATTATAAAAAGCGGTGTTAATCATATAGCGAGTGATAAAATCTCTTGTTTATGACAATCAAAATAAGAATAAACGGTGCTTAAGGTACTGAGAAGGGCTAGAGAGCAATTTCGAAATGAAAAAGCGGTGTTAACAATATTGAAGTTGATCAACTGCTTTGTTTCTTCCTTGTTTGGGACTGATAAACAGCTAGTGGGCAGTTTCTTTAAAAAAAATGCGGTGCTTAAGGTATTGTTTAAGGTTTAAGGGTTTTAACCATACAGAGGGGGATAGAATCCCTTCTTTAAAACAGTAAAAAATTGCAATAAGCGGTGTTTCAGGTACTGAAAAGGTCTAGTGAGCAGTTTCTATATGAAATAGCGGTGTTAACAGTACTGAAGTTGATCCATTTCATTGTGGGGCAATGACACAACGCAAAGTTTGCAGTTTCTATATTAAAAAGGGGTGTTTAAAATATTGAAAGCGGTGGTAACCCATGTGAAATATGCTTTTTAGACGGTGTTAACTATATTGAAGATGATAAAATAACTTGTTGAAGACAATAAAAATAAGAATGAGCGGTGTATGAGGTACTGACAAAGGGTAGTGAGCAGTTTCTAAATGAAAAAGCGGTGCTTACAGTTCCGAAGGTGATCAAATCCTTTGTTTGGGACTGATAAAATTATGACAGGCGATGTTTAAAAAAAAGAGGTGGTCTAAGGTTTTGAAAGCGGTGGTAACCTTTGTAAAAGATGTTCGTACTAATGAAAAGCGATGTTAACCATAGAGAGGATGATAAAATCCCCTGTTTAAGACAATCAAAATAATAATAGGAGGTGTTTAAGCTACTAAAAATAAGCAAAGCAAACTTTAATTCTAAACAGACTTTTCTTCCTCTGTTTGCATACCACAATTACAACCTGATTCGTTATAATTTCCTGGTCTGAAAACTTCAAGCGTTAGAAAATGTACAGGAGTAACGTCTGTTTGTGCATAAGCCCTTGATCAGCATGAGAGTTACGGAGAATACTCTGCGGCTCGAATTTTGCATAACCTTATATGTAAATGATGTGGTTTATCTCTTAAGATACTTTAGATTTACTTAAAGATATAGATCTTGTTATGGATTTGCCGCGAATATTTATGGAAATGCGATTTCTAAAAGCTATGAATCTTAAAAATTATGGGGTAAGTCTGTGGGAATTCATACCACAACACAAACGAGTTATAGGCAAACTTGCGAAACATAAAGAGCAAAGCACAGAAGCTTGTAATCGGACTGACTATATTGTATACATTTTGGTTTGATTTTTAAGGCTCTTCAAGAAAGGTTTGGCCGATATCTCCAAAAAAGACTGAACATTTGATAAATTGATCGCATATATGGATCATCAAGAATCTCCATATCGTGGGCCCACCTCCTGTTCTCAGCGTGTTTCAAAACTGGAACAAATTTCCAATGCGAAGATTCTATTCTCAACCTAAGAACCTCAATAAGTCCAAGCTATGACTAAATACAGCATACTGATCTCAAGATTCCCTTCGCGAGAGCCACTGATTCTTACAAGCCCAGTTTTAAGTCAATCGAATGAAAACTAGATTTAAGATAGATTCAAAAGTTTCAGGGCATTTTCAAACAGGGTTCGGAATTGCTCACGAGCGAGCCGCGCGCTCTGCCTCTTTTCGGCTCTCGCTGAGAGCCCGAGAGCCGCTGTTGGAGAGCCGGGAGCACTAAACGTCTCACCGCTCCTGAGCCACAGCTTCTGGCTCAGAGCTGAGAGCCGCAACTCGGTAGCCGTGAGCCATCAACCGGCTCTCGCTTCGTGGGTCAGAGCACTCGGCTCTGAGCTGAGAGCCACAGCTCGGGAGCCGTGAGCCATCAACGTGCTCTCGGCTCGTGTGCCACGGCTATCGGCTCTGAGCCATAGCTCGTGAGCCATGAACTCGGCTCGTGAGCCATAGCTCTCGGCTCTTGAGCCAATGCTCTTGTATCGTGAGCCTTAGCTCTCCACTCGTAAGCCACAAAATCAACCTTAGCACAATGTATTTAGATTTTATAAAATTTTAATGCGCACCATAAACCAAGTATTTGTCCATAATATGTCGATCTTTACTCTTTTAATGGCTATGACTCACGAGCCGAGAGCTATGGCTGACGAGCCGAGAGCTGGTTGATGGCTCACGGCTCCCGAGCTGTGGCCTCAAGCTTAGAGCAATGTGCTATAGCTCATGAGCTGAGAGTGGGTTGAGGGCTCACGGCTCCCGAGCAGTGGCTCATAGCTCAGAGCAGTGTGCTAAAGCTCACGAGCAGAGAGACGGTTGATGGCTCACGGCTCTCTACGGAGGGCTCTCAGCTCAGAGCCAAGAGCCGAGTGCTATGAGCTGAGAGCAAGAGCAGGCTCTCAAGAGCTGCGAGCAGAGAGCAATTCCGAACCCTGTTTACAAACACATTTTGAATCTTTTCCACATAAATAATCGTAATTCTAGTTCAAATCTTAGAGCGGTTTGGTATGTGTGTTGATAATCAGTAAGTCAGTGTTTTGAATGACAGTTTGACAAGCTGTGAACAAACTTTTTTATGTTGCTCAACTTCATGATATTGTTTTTTGTTTGTTTATAAAGTTTTAATTTAATTTTACAACCTCGAATTTTGTGTCTCCAGCAGCAGCTTACTTTGGACCTACAGTTTGAGCAGCATTGTGTGGAGTAAAGTTTGCTTCGGTTCGCAGGGAAAACCATTAAGAACTTGTTAATTTGCATTTTCCCATTTGCAATTTGTTTATTGTAGTTGTTTATTTTTTTATATATATTTTTGTTGTTGTTGTTGTTGTGTCATTAATGAGTTGCCTGCGGTTTGCTTCACTCTATTTGCCCCTTAAAAAGGGACGCCAGCATGTGTGTGTGAGTGTGTGAGTGTGTGTGTGCATGGAGATGACACGTCTGGCAATTTCCGGCTTTCACTTTCTTATGCCGTTTTATAATTGGTTTTCACTTATTGCCAGAAACACCAGAAAAAGCAGAGAAATTAAATAAAAGCTTTGAGAAGGGAAATCCTAAGGATATGCGTGTGTGTGTGTGTGGCCAAAAGGCCATGTCATAATATTCCCTTGTTGCGTAACATTGAGTACTGTGGCTCCTGTCCCGACCCTGGCCCATTCATTCAAGTGTAAAAAGCCACGTCGTCCACTCGAGTGTGCAATTAGGTGAAAATAAGTGGTTCAACAAACGCCTCAGAGTATGCAATCATTTAAATTTCACTTCATTTGTGCTTACAAAATTATTTTGATTTATATGCAGGACCTGTCGAAGGCCACCTGCCTGCCTGCCTGACCGTCCGCCCCCCTCAATAGATTTGTCTAAGCTAAATGCTTTGATTTGCCCATTGCGTGGGCGTTAACAAAAACCGAATTTGAAATGCAAATTTAATTTTAGCCGCGTCCTCGCTTTAATTGCCCAAAAAGGTCCTGGGCGCCTGTTTTGCCTGTTAATTTTGCGCCAAATCAGCAACAACTTTGATTTCGATTCTCGTGCAACATTTTGACTCAAAAAAGGAAAGGAAAAGAGGATACAACTGGGAACGCTGCTCGGCTCTGATTGAAATGTTGGCAACTATTGCGAAAACTACTCACAAGTTTATTGGCAAATTGATGAAGTGTTTCACTTGCCTTTGCATGTGAGTGAGTGAATGTGCCAACGAGCGAGCGAGTGTGTGCCACAGGCTGAAAACAATTTCCATTTTAAGTTGGTCGGCGGGGGGTCAGCCCCTCCCCCACCCCCCGTGCTTATTGCATGCCGCCTGCAATTTGGTGGCGCTGATATGCAAATTAAGTTGTTGCACTAAACGACGTGCCGGGTAACAGCCAAATGCGCGAGTCCTGCTGCCACAAGGTGGGGCCACTCCCCGTCGCCTTCTACTTGGTCTCATTTCGCATTACAATTCGTCACATATTTGAAGCTTGTGTGGGGGTGGGTTGGTGGTTGGTTGGGGTGTGAGGAAAACTTTGTCCGGTTATGCACCGAAATGCAATGGCTTCTAAATTTCATAATCGGGTGCAGTTCTGAGAGTTCTACACTTTCTACACATTCAAGTTCGATTTAGATTTAGAAATACATTTTGATAAGTGGAAGTTCTGAAGTGTCTGCACATTTATCTTCCACATCTCAACTGAGTTTTCGTCAGACTTGAGCTTCAAAAGACCCAGCTGAGCAACACAGTTCAACACTTGTACATGCCACAGAAGCTCTGAAGATACAGAACCATTGACAATATTCAGCAGAAGCATGGATCGCTGAACAGGTATCAGT
>JAWNNM010003018.1:0-26410 GCA_035044965.1 Lordiphosa andalusiaca
ATTTAAAGATTTACCCACGAGCCACGCAGTATGGGACTTAACTAAACTAAAAAATAGACCGAACTGCGATTTCCGATTTACTAACGATGCATTTTTGCGCTGACTATGAGCAATTGTTTGCTATCAATTGACTTACGGCAACATTGACCATTGCGGATATTAACAGCTTCTAAAATTTATGCAATTTATCTAATGGGTATCTATCTTCATTACCAGCAGGAAAACAGATATTATATTTAAAATTTTTAAATGGAAACATCTTAGTGTATTGCGGCTAGTCCATTGAATGCATTTTATAGAGAATTTGATCTACTTTCTTGCTTGCAATGAAGAATTGCATCATTTTTGGTGATTTACCCTAAATGGTCAATGTTGTTCGTCGTAGGCTAAGTTCATGAAACCGAAAACGCAGTTTGGTCTAATTATCGGTAAAGTTTATGGCATATATAGAGTGGTTTATGAATGAATCTTAAAATGGTACTCCATTCGCGGTTTTTTGGCTGAGGAGTAACATCTCTTAGGGACATGCCATCATAAATTTAGTTATTAATAAAAATCTACCGTGCGGTTCTTAAGATATGTAAGACTTTAGGTTTGACCTATTCTGATGATATCTTAACCAATTGTACGAATAACCCGATTTTTTGATATTACTTTCCCAGTGACCCTGTCTGTGTTTGCTGAATTTTGTAGATTTTTATCTTGAACCATTATCAAATAAAGTATAAATCGTTGTCACTGTGTTGCTGGTACAAAAATATCCATAGAACGCGAATCTAGCGTACAGTCGATAAACTGAGCTTGCAGAAGACCCTTCTATCAGAATTTAAGGGTCTCATACAGGGTTTTTTTTTCCAAAAGTTTGATTTCGTCTTACTGAGTAAAGCACTGCCTGTTTCGCCGATGTTAAAAATTCCAACATGCTAAACTTTATATGTGAAAAACAATTTTTTATCACATTGTGTAAAGAGATACGGGCAAATCAATGGGTTTTTTATAGTTTGGGCTCGCATTACATTATAGGTACTCAGAGTCATATCCATGGCTTCAAAAAGAATGCAACGCTTTTTATAACATTTATAACTGGTCGATATCTTTTGTAGCAACTACTTAATAAAGGAAGGGTGTGGCTAGATATGAAACAGACGGACGGACTGGGCTACATCGACTCGGATCAAGAATATATATATAATCAGATGTTTCCTTCTGCTTGTTAAACACATTTCCACGACTTTGGGATACCCGGTTTGTTTTTTTTTTGCTTTCATCTTGTAACCGAGATGCAATGCAAAGTATCGTCGCCCCATATTCATGCGCTTTATACTCGTGTTGCTTGTTAGCGCTCTTTGCGACAAATTTATCAGTTCGCACATTCATTTGATTTCGCAGCACCAACTGAAACCTGCCTTGTGCAAAATCTCAACATTTTGCTTGGAAAATTTCCATATTTCGCACTGAAATTACTTGCCCGAGGTCATTTGGGTAAGCTCAACCCGTTGAAGTGAGTTTTGCAATTATTTGCGACGCCTTTCTCTGCAACAGAAATAAGCATCGTTGCGTTAATTAACAAACTAACTATGAACATGCCAGGGCACTAGACACTGGGCCCTGTTACGGCAAAATAACCCCACAGGCATTTTGAAACAAAAATTGTGCAATTTTGCTAAAAACGGTGTGGAAGATGGTGCGCAGGGCGAGGGGCAAGGACAGAGACAAGAGCGCTCAGCCACAAAACTTCATCAAGTCAAGTCGAGGTTGTAGGTTGCCAACTGGCAAACAGGAAGTGGGAGAGGGCGGACGCAGGGGAGGCTCATTCCCAAAAATATGCTAGAAAATTGCTTGATAAAAGTCGACGACGGCATAAAATTACTTTTTGCATATACCAAAAATGTTACCTTTTAGCATTTGTCAGTTAATTTTCATGAACATTTTTGGCAGCTCTAAAAGGTCACACAAGTTGAAAGTGCTGTTGACAATCGATTGACAAAAATGTGTGAAATTGCAGGGCTTCTTCTTTTGAATGATTGACAAACTTGGGCGTGGTGCAAGACTGTTCTGTCTTCAATGTTTCCCCATTATTTTTGATTTAAATCACTCAAAACACCAGACACAGGCAGACAGCAGTTAAGTCCCAGAGGCACATTCCGCACCCTCACTTCTACTCTGTGTATATAAAAATGTGCTGCACAATCATAAACAAAAATGTTGCTTAGCCATGGCAGCTGTCTGTTTTTTTATGAGGCGCCCTGAAGCTTTATGGTAATGCGAATGAAGGAATGGGCAGGGACTGAGAAAAGTTATTAACGATATGGAAATGCACATCAAATGCAGCAGCAAACTACTTGGGATGGACTTCCAGTCGGGCCATGGCTGTTAGGAAGAATACAAAAATGTGCATCGATAAAGTTGCACTTTAATAAATGTCAAGCGCTGGTGGCCACTTGAAAGTTCATTTCAGAATGCTGCTCAGATACGGCTTAAGGACAGCGCGAATTTAAAGTGTACCCGAACAACCTCAAGCTGCATTTTCAGCACCATCTTAACCCAGTTAAATCTGCCTAATGACCACACTTTATTTGCTCCTTCGCCTCCTCCTTCCCTTGTGCTTGTTTCTGAGCAGGCTCCATGCTTGAACAGCGTAAATGTAGACAAATTAAATGAAATCAACGCTTAACTACACTATTTTGCTTGATGCCGTTTTGCTTTTATTTTTATATAATATTTTATAAATCAAACTCGACAAGCTTAGCAAACAACATCAAAAGGCAAATATGCAATCAACGTTGTTTTGGTGCAAACCAAAGTGCAAACAGGATTTGAGGTTCAAGCATTTTTACAATGTTTTCATCCGTGCGGGTCCAGGACACAGCGTAGCAGATAAAAGGGATTTTTATTGACCACAACCACACAATACATGGAGCTATCATGTCCTTCGGCTAAGTCGATTATGAAATGCAATTTGATTTAGGATAAGCCCTGTTTTCAAAAACTACGTCTTTATTTCGAAGTCAAGTTTGCTTCTGCGTACTTTTTTTTTTAATTTCCAGAATTCCAGCAACATAAATTGCTGCCAATTTTTTTGGAAAACTTTGATGTTTTTACATACTGGAAACCGAAGCGTAGTGTTACAAACAATCACAACCAATAATAAATAAATTAACACATAAAATGACCCCTATTCTTAGTTTTATGTCGTCGCAGAGAGTGTGTTAAATTGTCCGTGCAAATAAGGAAGCATTTCCGACCACATAAAGTATATATATTCTTGATCAGCATGACGAGATGTTTGCATTTGTCAGTGTACGTTTTTCGGAACCGTCCGGATCGGATGATTATAACATATAGTTGCCATGGTAGCGATCGGTCAAAAACTAGTTCTAGTGCGAAAAACTAGTTTGTTATACTATACTCTGTACCGAAGGTACATAGAGTATAATAAGTTTGTGCAAAAGTATGTAACATCCAGAAGAAAGCATCTCCGACCCCATAAAGTATATATATTCTTGGTCAGCATCAACAGCCGAGACGATGTAGCCATGTCCGTCTGTCCGTCTGTCCGTCCGTCCGTCTGTCTGTCCGTATGAACGCACAGATCTCAGAGATGGTAAGAGATAGAGGTTTGACATGTATGGGACATATGCTTCTTATGTCTGCAGGCAGATCAAGTTTATTTTCAATTTCGGCCACGCCCCCTCCCGCCCCCGCAATTTGAGAATAACGTCATATCTTCCACAGTTTTGAAGATAGATGGCTTGTTCCTTGTGGACATATTTAGTTATTAGGATAACTTATCGATCCGCCAAAGGAATGAAGAAGATCGGATGAACGGAGTTATGAGTTATGATCAAAAGACAAATTTTCTTGGTACAGCGTATGTTATAGTCGGGCTTGACCGACTTTCTTTCTTGTTTATTTTTATATTTTGACGTCTTTAAACTAGCCAGTAATCAATATTATCTGCTTTAGCACAACTTTGCACAATATCATCGAAATCGATAGAAAATTCAAACAAAAACTGGCCAGCCAAGTGATCAGATAAAATGAAAGATAAAATGTGGACGAACTGATCCATTTAGCGGACATTAATTACACTATGTCACAAAATCTAAAAAATTGTTGTATCCGGCACTTTAAGCAATTGATCCTAATGTAAAATTTCACGCTGAATTCAAATCTGCTCTAAGATATGTGGAAAATAGAACGGTTTTTGAGATATAGCTACATTTTCAATTTTAGTGTTTTGAATGTTTGAATGCCATTTTGTCTGGTTTTAGTCCACCGATATACATAAAATGGAACAAAAATTAAAGATAATAAAATTATTTCTTAAAAAAACGACAGTTGTTTAAAATCCATTCATAAATGATGTCATGGCACTTCAAAGAAGGATTTTTGAAAAAATTTTGATCAATTTTGTATTTTTTGCTGCCTTTTGTTATGTTTTTTTCAATCTTACCACAAAAATCGCTCAGGTCTCAGATATTGACAGGATTGGGAAATCTCTTACGAATATTTTTTGCCCTTGGTCATCGAAATCGAAATGACCCTATTGGGTCAACTTACGCAAAACTATATTTTCGCTTGTTAAAATCTCATTTGAGTTGGGTGAAAATTGCCTCCGCTTACTGTGAATGGGCTGTTAAAAAACTCATAGTAGAACTCAGATAGTCTACTTGTAATGCAGGTTTTCATATATTTACGTGCTTCCTAGACTGACTACTACACTTGTCTGATTTCTCATTAGATGAACTTTTTCGACATATTTGGATAATGAAAACACAACTTCAGTTAATCGTACTAAAGTTCATGACCCAATTTTTCTATCGTTTTTCTTTTGGTTTAATCAATTTTTATATGTAAGCCAAATGTCATGCGCCTGTCCAGGTACACTTCTAGATATCTGTGTCCTTGGAAGAAGAAGAAGTTAATCTTTCATGTAGAATCCGGGGAAGACGTCTTTCCTAAGCGCGTAGGTCACATTGGCTCACTTAGCTTGTTTATTTCGAAGAAGAAGTCCCTTTTTCTTGCATAGCAATCCTTGGTGCCACACTCGGTCTTAAAGTAACAAAATAATACAAAACCTGTTCGAGCGAAAACATGGGACGATCGGACTTAATGGAAATTCGCTTGATTCAAAGGATGAGTGGTTGATGCATTTTAGGCCCTGGATAATGTTTAGAATCTAAACATAACTGCTTTCAACTGATACTGCAGCATCAAAATTTATGCTAAGTGTCTAATTTCGTTAGTACAGTATGTTATAGTCTAGGCAATAGCCTTGACCGACTTTCTTTCATGTTTCCGTTGTTAAGTGACACAATGTACGCGCCAGCGCGCTGCGTGGATCGGCTGCCTGCTTTCGTTTTGTTGTCCGAAATCACATAGCCCGCCATTGTCGATTTGAACCCCGACAGAATCCAAACAAACCCGCATATTCCTAATTGATCTCGGTCCCGCCGCATTTCGAAAAAAGGAAGGCACGCCCGGAGTTGAGAGATGGTCGTGTGTGTCTTAGGTTAATTCATGACCCTTGGATATTTCCATCCAGTTTTGTTTCAATACGGAGACCTCGTTATAGATCAAATTGGGAATTGGGATATTTTCTCTATTTTGTAGATTTCTCTATTTTGTACTTGTTTTGACAGTTAATCGGGGTTGACTTTAGACCATACAAGCCTAAAAGTAAGATGAATCAAGTTTTGAAATAATTCGAAATGTACTTGTGCATCGGAAAGGTGAAAGTCGTACTTTCGTTTTTACCATAGTATTAAAGCCGTTTCTACATAATTCTAGTACAAAGTTTTGGATTTATTTTCTGAGTGCACTGTTCTTGCAATCTTTGAGAATTCTTTGGGGCATCGATAAATAATCTTGATTACCAAATATTTCCTGCTTCCTTCTGTGCGTTGGAAAAAGCTGGAAATATTCTATATTCTTCTGAAAATACCTGCCTCACATTGGGTTGTGAATCAAGATTGACAAGGCGAAATCTGATCTTGACAAAATAAAGAAAACACCAACACAATGTGATACACCTTAAAATATTCCGAATAGAATAGAAACCCATTTTCACACTGCACCACGGAGCGCCTCAAAGCACGCTACAAATTTGAGCCCAGCCCAGCACAAAAAATAATACCATAAAAGGACGGCCAACGGACAGACAAGGCAATGCAGCGAGGCGACCAGCGACCAGGCAACAAAGTAACAAAACGTGCAATTAAGTGTGATTTTTATGCGCTGCGCAATATTTATGCGCTCCGAGTGCAATAACGCACGCCTACCCCAGAAGTGGGCAGTAGGCACGCCTTCGAGCCACGCCCCTAAATCAGCGACACACAAATGCAGCAGAAAAGTTGAAATTGATGCGTTTGTCGGCACTTCGCCACTCCCGCCGACCGCCCTCCGGCGAGGTGGGAATTTCAAAACTGCCAGCGCCTTGGGATTGTCAGCCATGAACCAGACCGAAACTGGGCAGAAGCATTTAAGGCATCAGCGACAGCTTTAAGCCATGTGCGCCGCACACACACACACACACACATATACATTTACTTGCTGGTCTTAAATAAGCTGCAAAATCCAATTTGCAAGTTTCCAATTTTCATTATTTATTGTGGCAGCCCAAATTGGTGAAGGAAAATTGACATTTATGAGGATTAAGTAAACTGAGATAAATGATGGGAAAATACATTCGGCGAGAAATAAAGAAAATTCAAACTGAAAATTTGGCCATGCGTACTCGATCGGCTTTCAGCGCTCTGTAACAGCTGTACTGATAAACTTAATTGCATAATATGACCATTCAGCTAGGCAAAGCTCGTCATATATAATATATGCTGGACAAAAGGTGAAATGTGAGAAATGAGTTTGAAACAACTAGTCAGGTCCGTTGTCCGTACAAATATGAGCCCGAGCTGTGCTTCTAGTTAAAATATTCATAAGTGCGCTCGTCTTCTGATCGTAAGTGATACTTCACTTTGTGAAGTGTCGTTTTTGGCCCGTTTTTCGGATATTCGAGTCACTTGCGAGTCTTTTTGAACTCGTATTTCAAGATATCACATTTTAAGCATGTGCTTGAGTCATTTTCGAGTCATCTATTAATTGCAAATGAAAAAGTAATCTCTGCTGTATCTTTACCAAAGCTACACAGAGTATAATAAGTTGGTGCAAAAGTTAATAAAAGGAAGTATCTACGATGCCATAAAGTATATGTATTTCTGATCAGCACCAACCGCCGAGTCGATATAGCCATGACCGTCCGTATAAACAAAAAGATCTCGAAGATGGTAAGAGATAGAGGTATAACAAAACTTCTTATACATGCAGGCTAATCAAACTCATTTTCCATTTTTGCCACGCCCCCCTCCTCCCCTGCAATTCGAAAACAAAAACGTCTTGTTCCCAAAGTTTGTGAATACAAAGGTTTTACCTTCTGGAAGTTTACTTATCAAAACTATTTGTCGATTTGGCAAAGGAATGGTAAAGATCGGATGAGTGATGGTCTAGTTATGAGCAAAAGAATGTTCAGTGAAACAGCGTAAGGTAATTTTTTTACCAAATCAGCTCAAAAGTTGACAATATTTTAAAAAATTAGACATCTTTTAGGATGTCCTACGACTTAAGTCTAGTACCCGTTTTCTACACCCAGAGAAATGTAGCACGAATCGGTACGCACGCCTTCTGCTTCAATTTAGAATTTTTGTTCTTATTTTTTTACAACGCAATCGGCTCAAATACAATCAGACAAACGTTCTTGACTTCAAGTTTGATGGCAAGAAAAGTGCGGGTATCCACAAGTGGAGAGAGCGAACAACCAATGAGAACAATTGTCGCTCTCTCTCTTAGAAGCCAATGGCTGTTGACTACAATGTATACTGAGAATTCATCGCTGCTTTGGCTAAACGCGTTGTGGCGGTGTCGGCTGAGATGTCGGTGTCAGTGACATCCCCGATTCTGAGCAGCTGAATTTAAGTCCCAGTTGAGGAAAGTGCAAAATAAAATAGTTTAAAGGCATTTAATACAATTTAATAACAATTTCAGGGATGCAAACCGATTCTGAGCTGAACCGGATTTGAACCGAACCGAACCGAACCGCTTATTCCCGCTGGTGAACCGAACCGCAAACCGAACCGGCTTCCTTTCAGAATTTCTGAACCGAACCGAAAACCACAAATAAAAACGGTTCGGTTCGGTTCAGTTCCCTGACGAGTTTTAACGGGAATTGCTTTCCTCTAGCCAATGATTTAGATTAATTAAGAAATTTGAATCGTTTCCCGAAGATAATTTCCAAACATTTCGTTCGACATATTTAGCGTTGCCGGATCGATATAACTTTTAAAGATGATCTGAAGAGAATTTTACAATTCTTCTGCAATTTCCCGCCGATGTCTTAATTTACCTGTCATAAATCTAAATTTGTCTTTTCATTAGACAATATTTACAATTTTCTGTGGTACTTCTTAACTTTAATTCAATCTTAATCTGCCAATAAATAAGGGCATTCCTCCAGGAACTGATGGACGATTCCTGGGAATCCGACATAATAATCGTTGCAGATTGCTCTAAGGATTTTAAAGATATTCGAATGGATTATGGGAATCAAATTTCAAAAATGGTCGAATAGTCACTTCACCGAAATCATATTTTATAATGTGCCTTTGTGAACCACTGAACCGAACCGAAACCGCGGTTCATTTAACTCCAAAAACCATGTTATGAACCGAACCGGCGGTTTAGAAACTGTGCGAACCACTGAACCGAACCAGTACTTATTTTCGAGTGGTTTGCATCCCTGAACAATTTAGCTAAACAGAGAGGCGTTTGGGGTTTTTGAGGAGATGTGTGTGTTGCGCGATGTGTCTTCCGTGTGCCAAGTTCTTTCAAGAATAGAACTATTTTTGGAATCGAAACATTTTTATTTTTGCAACAAAGATTTTTTAAGATGAGACTATTTCTGCTTCATTTCAAGCTGACTACATTTAAAACCAAGCATTTTCGTGCTTGATTTAAGTATTTTCTTCTTGGATCCAAGAAATTTCGGTCTTACAGTACTTTTGACATCAAATCTTCTTGATTTTATCTCTCAGTGTAATAAAAAATTAATAAATTTTAATTAAACAGATAACTAAACAGGTATTTCTTTATTCAATCGACAGCCGGGTAGGGCCAATCCGCTAGCGCAATCCATCGGAAAGAAAGTTCAGAGTCAAGAAGAAGTCCCGAAATAGCCATACCAAAGAGAGACGTATTCGTTTATTATACCCTTGCAGAGGGTATATTGAAATTGTCCAGATGTTTGTAAAGCATTGAAGGAAGCATTTCCGATCACATAAAGTATATATATTCTTAATCAGCATGACGAGCTGAGTCGATATAGCCATGTTCGTCTGTCC
Source organism: Lordiphosa andalusiaca (assembly GCA_035044965.1). Taxonomy (NCBI): domain Eukaryota; kingdom Metazoa; phylum Arthropoda; class Insecta; order Diptera; family Drosophilidae; genus Lordiphosa; species Lordiphosa andalusiaca. The sequence continues at coordinate 9,393 of JAWNNM010003018.1, forward strand.
TTCTGTTTCTATGCTATCTCCTCCGTCAGTTTTAAAGCTATCGCCACCTAACTTTGCTGGAAGTCTTCTAGTCCAAATACGCTGTACATTTGTCGGAACAGGCCGGATCGGATGACTATAACATATGGCTGCTATAGGAACGATCGGTCGAAAAACTAGTTCTTGTGAGAAATACTTTTTTGTTTTTTATGCAATCGTCTCCAAACTTCGTATTTAATAGTTTTTAATGCTTCTCCATAATTCTGTAAAATTTGGTCGAAATCGGACATCTATATGGTATAGCTGTCATACAAAAGTAGAGTCAGAAAAGTAGTCTTATTGGGAAAAACATGTTTGTTTTCAGTGGATATGTCCTTTAAATTAGTAAGAAAACGTGCTGCAAGAGTATACAAACTTCGGCCGAGCCGAAGTTACCATTCCTCTAAATTTTGTATACCCTGTTCCCATTGAAAATGGGAAAAGGGGGATCATGAAGTTGTGCGAATGTATGTAACAGGGAGAAGGAAAATTTTCCGACCCCTTAAAGTATATATATATTCTTGATCAGCATGAACAGCCAAGTCCGTCCGTCTGTCTGTCTGTATGAACGCGTCGATCTCAAAGACTATAAGAGATAGAGCCACAAATTTTTGCACGAAGGTAGATTTATGCTGTACGCAGATCAAGTTTGTTTCAAATTTGAAAAATTCCACCCCTTCCCCCTTTTATCCCCAAAAAACCTAGACCTCCTCTAGAAATCCTAGACCTAAATAGCCGTCAGATACACAATTTTCAAGTTACAATTTCAAGTTACAATTTTCGTGGCTTAGGATACATCAAGCTAGGCCCAATATCTATCTATTACAATCAGACAATCAGTACAATCAGATCGGACAAAAAACACCAGAGTTATAAGCGAACCAGTTGAGCTGATAAGAGGCACCCCCACCCCCCAGTTTATGGTCAGGACTAGAAAAAAGTTTTGCCTACATTTAGGTTCAAAATAACAAAATAAATGAAAACAAATGAACAGGGTATTTTCTGGTCGGGAAACTCGACTGCAGCGCCCTTACTTTTTTTGTGTTTAAGTTGTTCAAAAGTAGGGCTCGACATTTCAGACGTGTATTTAGTTACAGGTGTACACGTGATACGTGTATACGAACGTGGCTCGTGATTCAGTTCGAACGTAAGTGTACACGTGAATTACTGTTCGTGTATTCGTGTCCGAGTATAGGTTCGAACGTAGTTGTACTACCCGAAACACGTGATTGACGTGTTTAAAGCTAGAGACACACTAGGCTGACGCCTGTTAACATACCAGCCGAAGTGTCTTCGGCATCTGATCCAAACGCGTCAGATGCCATTTAAATTGCGTAGAAAATTTGCTTTTAGAAACACACTAGCAACACGCCATCCTGTTTTTCGGGATCAAACAAAAAAAAAGTGGAAGTAAAATTGATCTTTTTCCGGGATCAGCTCGAGAATATCCGGAATCACCCCGTTTTTAATCCTGTTTCGGATTGATTTTTGTTTTGAGTGTACCTGAGGAGTGGGAGGAGGGGAAGAGAGGTAATTACCTCGTCCGTTCCTCTCCTTGTGTTCATGAAGTTTGTGGCGAAGGGCGGCAGATCACAGTGCACTCATACGAAATCGGCCTAGTGGTTTCGAGCAGCACGAGAAAGCAGTGAGGATCTTCTCGCGACATAATGATTCTGGCAAAATGCTTTTATGGATATAACGAAAAAGAAACATTCACGTGTTACACGTGATTCACATTAGCATTGGAAACACGTATTTCATAAACACGTACCTATACACGTAGCACTCAATTTCACGTGTTAACGTGTATTCCAACTACACGTGAAACATCAAGCCCCATTCAAAGCCGCTTATTTTTGAGACAAAAGAAATAAATGTATTTGGCTCTTAACTTGCTTTTCGTTCATCCGATCTTCCCCTACTCTTTGACGGATTAATAAATAATGCTGATTACTATAAATCTCTAGAGAGTTCGAACCATCTATCTGCAAATCTGTAGGAGATATGAGGTTTCTTCTAGCTCTTTTTACCTCTGGGATTTGATTGTTCATACCGACAGACAAACACACGGACGGGAGGATATCGACATCGACTCGGCTGTTGATGCTGATCAAGGATATATATACTTTATTGGGTCGGAAATGCATTCATCTGGCTGTCACATGTGTTTTAACAAGCTTAATTTACTTGGTGGTTTGTTTCTGGAACAGTGAATATGTTAATATAAGTCATTGTGCAATCATATTCACCAAGTAAATGGTAATTAATAGAATAATTCCACTTATTGACATCCACTTTTGGTTTTTCAGTTATACTTTAATTGTTAACAAAAAACACTTTATACTTGTGTGTATTTTCAAAGTGTTTTTTAAGGACAGACATTTTTTTAAATTAACAGTGAAGAGAAAACACAAAAATATGTCTCACAAAATAAGGCCAGGCCAATAATAACTTGCCTTGACGTGACGTCGATAGTCGTCTGCGTTGAGATGTCGACTGCATATGCGCAGTACCCAGGGTCGTGAACTCGAATCCTAGATAGGAGAAGGCATATTTAAAATAAAAATCCGGTTGGATTATTATTTTTTCATTAAAATATTTAAAGAGTTTAAGGTAATTTATAGCGTAACTTTAAGAAATAAAGTTCTTAAAGCATTAGGAATTTTATGTGCTACATTAAGTACACCCTGACCTTGGAGCCTCTTTCCTAGATTTGTTTCCCTTTTCTGGGTTTTTGTTGCCAAATTTTTGCCCAATTTTTTTTTGTATGCAGAAAGATCATGAGAAGAGTTGGACACTGCCACGCTTGTTAAGGATCAGATGAACTATGGTTGGATTAAGAGATGTACATGGGAATATTAATCAGTTTACAACCACACATCTCCCACAAACTCTGCCAGTTACGCCCTTAACGGGGCCAATAGATAACACTTCACAAAGTTACAGTGGCAGCACAATCCAACCTAACCTAGCTTTAATTAATAAGCCATAATAATCACCTGTGATGTAGTGCACCAAGTTGAAAATACACTTGCTAATTATTTCACAGCGAAATACACACTTTTCACTGTGACCAACTGTCGGCGCCAAACCACTGCCACAATGGGGGAACACAGCAAACACAATGGATGCCACAGCCATTTGCACGAACCCGCAGCAAATTCATTTCGGGCTTAGTTTTTCCGTAATGGTCATTGAATTTTGAATAGCCCACAGCATCGCATAAAACCGACTAAAGTTTTGCATATTGTTTTAAATTTTGTATTTTTTTGTTTGCACATCAATTTAATGCAGTTTACAGCATTTTGTAACTTTTTGCGGATTTCGCAACAGTTCTGTTTGCCATCACGGTAAATTGAGTTTCACCCGCATTTGCATGGAGCAATCTAAGATGGATTGTGGCAAATATCTCTCCAACTAATTCCAGTTACTTATTTAAATGCAAACAACTTAATGAAGATTAATGTGTCAGGCGAGCAGAAAGTAAAAAGAACTTCCTCGGCAGACAAGCAAAATCACTCAAATGCATTGCCAATCTCTATCGACTATGCCATTTATCTAACAATTTGCAATGCAATGCAAGCAAGTCGCCTGGGGAACAGCTAGAGCGAGGAAGGGAGACATAGGGAGATAGTCAGGGGACAGCTTTCATGCATGCATTCATTCAGTCAGTCAGTCAGTCGGACAGACAGTTGCCAGTGCTGCAGTTTACCAGGGCAAAAAGTGTGGATACAAACTCAGCATTTGCCTTTCACTCAATCAGTTTCACAATTGACAATCGCAACGCCAGTTGAGAGCTGCAACGATGATAACGATGACATCCGTCCGGTCGTGGACTCAGTTACACGCATTCATAGGTACAAGGATATGGTTGATAAAGTCAGCCACAGCCAAACTGCATTGGATGATGGTGGTTGATCCATGTCAGTGGAGACGAAGTTGGCCACGAAAACGTAAATTATTAAGAGAGTACAATGTGAGGGGCTTTGATTTCAAATGTGTCCTTATCGGGACATTTAATGAACAAGTTTTCCTTATAGAACTCACACACTCGGTGACCGATACGAGCTATTTGCACCAGCTTTCAAGTAACTAGCCATGAAAAAGCATCCGAAACGTTGCTCTTCGTATTCAGCGTTAAGCTGTAGGTCCCTTTTTCATATGTTCAAATTGTATGCCAACCGCTAATTTAAGAATCAGTTTTTTTCTTCCCAAATGTCAGTTCTAAACTCTAAGTTATCGAACTCTAATCAAATATTTTGTGAAAGGATCCTTTTTGATTTCGTTTGAGAATATTCTGTGACTGTCCACTTTTTTTGCTTACTGTAGACCAGGTATTCATCGTAGTTGAGCACAAATAACAATAATAAAACAAAGTGTTAATATCTAACTACGATACTAAGAAAACGAGAGCTTATTCTGTGACTGTCCACTTTTTTTGCTTACTGTAGACCAGGTATTCATCGTAGTTGAGCACAAATAACAATAATAAAACAAAGTGTTAATATCTAAATACGATACTAAGAAAACGAGAGCTTAAGTTAAAGTCTGTATGGCCCGATTTGAATATACATATAACTCAGCAAAAGAAGAACTTGAAAGCCTTAACCTCAATTGTTAGAGAAATGCCTAGAAATATGCAAAGTTTTCCTTTTATGAAAATTTCAGAGATTATGGATATTGGTCGGAGTTTTATCTTGAGATCGAGGTATTAAAAATGTTAGGGATTATTCAATATATAATATTTGGTTTGCAAACAATTAAAGTAAGCATTTCATATTTGGTTGCTCTATTTCTTCTAGCAACTGATATCTAGAGGTATTTATACAGACAGACATTGACAGACAGGGTCGGAAACAAGGCTGCAAGCTGGTTTTCAACCGAACCGAACCTTGAACCAAACCTCTTTAGAATTAAAAGCTGAACCCAAACCTGTTCCGAACCTAAACTAACGGTTCGGTTCAACAAAAATAGTAAGCATCAGATACTTTACCTTCTGTATAGCGATTCCATCTGTTATCGAGTTGGTTTTGAGCGGGCGGCAAAGTGAATTAAAAATAATCTTAGAATAGCATTCACAACTACTTCCAAAACTTCCCCATCCATACTAGCCTGTGTTTTTTTAGATCCTTGCCTCCCACGCTTTTTCAATGATTCACAAAAGCTTAACATGAAATTGGAAATAACAAAAACTAAGAAATGGTATTTTACTTACTTTATTGTTGACAGGTTTTGCCCCATTTTCAAGTACAGGGTATACAACCTTTATCGACCTGCGAATAATCTAAATCTTTAACAAGTAGACGGCATTAAAAAGTCACAATAGACCGGCTATCGACTTATGTTTTGATAGTTTCAAATACTCTTTAGCAAGTGGCTTGCAATTATGTGCATAAGCCTGCAAAGTGAATTGTGCTCTATTGATTTTGTCCAATATGCCAGTATAATCTGAGCTCGATATAATGGTCATCAATCCTCTTACTATTAGCTGCTTCATGCTGGGCATTAAAGGGGGATTTCCTGTTGCGCAGTTTGTAATTCATTTTAATGGCTAACACACATGAAATGAACCACATAAAATAATTCCATCAAATATTTCAATTTCGCATTAAAGTCGCCTGGCAAAACAAAATACTTTCCACATGCCAGCTGGAAGAGGGGGGGGAGGGGCGGTGCTTTGACCCATAGCTTATCGCTGCATCATAATAAACAAGTCAATTTCAGCTTGGAACCGAATGCTGATGCTGCTCTTCTTCTCCTGCTTCTTCTTGACAAACAAAGCCCCATTTGCTTTGCCATTTACTGCAAAATATTACGTATACGTAATGTGGGTTTCTTTCCAGCTTTCAGCATAGTTGCAATGAAGCGGCAAACTATGACAGCAACAGAATCGGGTGGAGGGGCAGCAAAATGATGTGCCGTGACACTCCGACAGCTGGTGTTGCAAGTTCTGTTGTTAGCCACAAATAAGGGGCAGGCACAAGTGCACTTAATTGTGCAAAAGTGCTGGATTAAAGCCATCTGAAGTGGAACAACTTAAATTGTGCAACCCAAAAACAAAAAATGCAATTACAACAGGACCATTGAGAGTGGCAAAATCAATCTTCGTGCATGCGAGCGATGCGATAATCGAATTACAGAAATGCCAGTGCGCCGTTCAATGGCGGAAAATGGTTCAAGCCAAGTGCCAAATTCAATTTGAGCTCCGACGTTGCCGCCCAGTGGGCATGGCCAGGCGCGTAAGCAGCAATCAATCATGGATATGCAAAGGGCCAGAAGTACCAGCAGCAACACAATCGAGCGGTAAATCAATGACCAGCAGCGACAATACCCAAAGCGATGTGCAAAAGTGTTCCCTGTTTGTTGTCAGCAACTGCAAACTGAAATGAAGATATCCCAGATGGCGATTACTTATGTAGGCTTATGTATGCACATAAGAAAAATACATAAATATATATACAGCGAAATTGGAAAGAAATTAAGTTAAAGTTATTTCTTTGAGCACTTTTATTCCAACAAACGTCACTAATATGCTGTTTCAATCGCGACTTTGGAAACGATAATAGTCAGTAGACCGTATTTTCAGCTTGAATACCATTACTCAACTTAGGCCAAAAAGATATTGCTTCTTTTGAGGATTTAAATGCAGTTCTTGACTCTTTCTGTAGAAGATAAATAGATGGATAGATGTTAATTTTCCATAGACATATTAATATTTGACCTTTCGAAGATACAAACATTCCGAAAGCATGTCTCTTCAAAGTCTACAAGCTTTAAATAAATTTACATTGCCTGTGTTAATCTAGCCAGATTCTTCTTTCCGATTTATATATACAAGTCCTTGAGTACCTCATCTGTTGATAATATGCGTTTCGCAGGCGAAATTCCTTTAGATCATGGCATCGCGCTACAAAATGCTGCAAGTGTTCTTATTTCTTGAGCTTATCTCACAGCAATCATTCTTGGACAACTGTTCAACAATAACACAGTTCGACAAAATTCAACTTTTAGAAAAATCCCGGGATGAGACCCATAAATTCTGATAGAAGGCACTTCTGCAAGCATCACCTCATACTCAGTCATACCCAGTCACCTCATACTCAGTTTTTCAACTGTACCCTCTGTTCGCGTTCAATGGATACTTTTGTATCAGCAATATAGAGTGACAACGATTTATACTTTATTTGATAATGGTTCAAGATAAAAATCTACAAAAATTCAGCAAACACAGACAGTGTCATTGGAAGAGTAATATCAAAAAATCGCGTTATTCGTACAATTGGTTAAGATACCTCCAGAATAGGTCAAACCTAAATTATTGAATATCTTTAAAACCGCACGATAGATTTTTATCAAAAACTTAATTTATGATGCCACGATGGGCTATTGCACGTCCCTAAGAGATGGTACTCTTCAGCCAAAAACCCGCGAGATGTAGTACCATTTAAGTCAAAAAGAAGATCCAAAAATAGACCAAACTGCGTTTTCGGTTCTACCAACTAAGCCTTGGTTGGCAGGCAATAGGTATTTTTGTACAAGGAACTGCCTTAGAACAACATTGACCATTTAGAGTATTAGCAGCTTCTCCAAAATTATGATATTAATCATATAGGTAACCTGCTTCATTGAAAGCGAGAAAATAGAACAAATTCACTATAAAGTGCCTTTAATGGACTAACCGCGATACACTAAAATGCTTCGAACTGAAAATTTTAAATGATAATATCTGTTTTCCTGCTGATAATGAAGATATTTACTCATCAAATTAATTGGATAATTTTTGGGAGCTGTTCATATAATAAATGGTCAAGTAAGTCAATTGCTAGTACAAAAATGTTCGTAGTCAACGCAAAAATGCTTCGTTCTATACTCAGTACCAGATACTCAGTATCCGGTACAAGAAACTCAGTATTCGATACTTGATAGACTCTTAGTACTCGATAAGTTGCTCTACATACTCAGAACTTGATACTTAATCGAGGAGATTCTCAGAAATCGATGTTCAGGAATCAATTCCAAGTACTCAAAGCTAAGTCTTCTCGAAACCCAGTACTCGATACTTGATACTCAGTACTCGATACTGAGTAATCGATTCGCAGTACTCGATACTGTCTAGGAAGATCTCACTTCCCTTTCGCCTTACTTCTAACATTTGCTTTCACAGCTTAGTTCGCTTATTGGGATCAGCTCAAGTTCGGCAAGGCAAAAACAGGCATCAAAATTTTGAAAACTTTCGATCTTTGATTTATCTATTATTGTCACTGCATTGGTTTATGACAATCCCGTGAGGCTTGATTGTTTCGAACAGTGTACTTGCAAAGTTTGATGCAGATAGTTTTATTACTGATGGAAGAGAAAGCTTCAGATTTAGTGCAAAATTACATTTGACAACTCGTCAATCATGAAATTTAAGTAGCTAAAGTCAATATCTAAAAAGGAAAAAAGATTTCTAGTTATTAAAATCTATCAAGTTGGGATAACCGGAAGAACTCCCAAACCATATTAAAGTAGAAATTCCTGCCGGTGCATGCGAGTTTCAAACTTTCTATTCATAAATAGTTTGTCTGGATCTTTCACTTAATAACTAATTAACCTTCTAAGCAAAGTGCAAACAATTAAATATCTATCTTTAATCGCTGACAGATAGTAGTTTCCATTTACGAAAAATGAGGGCATTTAGCTGTGTTTTCGAAATTATCTGATCACCTTTAAATTCGTTTTGTATATCAAATATGAGATAAGATAGAGGAATATGGGATAGAGGCGTGAAAACCCGAGCGCCTTGTCTATAAAGCTTTCTTTTTCAAGCTTTGATAAAAAAAGTCAATTGTCTTTCTGTACTCGAACAAGCTCGGTAACGTTTTTCTTCAAATAATACTAGAACCTTTTTTATTTGGTATAATATTTTAAAGAGGTCAGAACAGCGATGAATCGCGTTCCTAGTCTTGTTATATCCACAAGATTTTTACATTAGCACAAAAAAGTTTAATAGAACGGAACTACCACTTGTTGTATCAGCCTGTTAACGTTTCAATTTGTTGGAAAGTAAAATACCCAAAAAATAAAAAACAAAAAACAAACAATTTCCTGACCAATTTCAGGGCCCAACCACTCACATGGCGCTCTCTCCCCTGCTGAGGTAACTTTATGAATAATTGAAGCGGCTTTTAAGTGGCAGCCTCTTGCCTGGGAGCGCCTTTTTATGCGCTCGAAAAGAGGGTTTCACAAAATAAGCATCATTGAATTTATTATGATTTTTATGCAAATGTTGTTGCACAACCCAACCAAAGGGACTTACGCTGAATGCAATTAATGTGACAAGAAGGCAAGACATTTGCTTTTTATGTACACGCCACTTAGCCTAACGAAGAGCTTTGCGGAGGGATTTATGTTGTGTAAAAAGGTTGGCGTTGATTTTTTGCTTTTCAGCTAATTGTCATTTAAGACAACTTGACATTTGTCCAAGACCCGCCGCAACACGCACATGGGGGCCATCGTGCCCAGACAACAACGGCCTGCCAGAGGCTTAGGATGGAAAAATGTAAGGAAAGAAGCGAACATAGGAGTATCAAAGAGGAGAGGAATAATCGATATTTTTTTTAAATTCTTAAACTGAGATTTGCCCTCATTTAAGACCCTTATCACATGCTTCGCACTCCACTCACTTTATTCCGCATCCAAGCTATCCAAAATCCACACGTGCGTAAGCCAAGCACTTTTCACAATAGTTTATTTCGATAGAATTCAATTGCGTTTTTGCTGTTTGTTGGTTTGCACTCGCCTGGGATGTCTCTCAACATGCCGCTCACATGACTCGCAGTTGCAATGAAAATGAAATTGTTCTTAATTTGCGTGATATGAATCAAAAATGAATTTAACACCGCAAATCAAAAATCAATACACACAGACAGACGGTTACACGCTCACGTATTCTTGCAACAGAGGGTGCGACTTAAGTCCTGAGCCTTGGTAGGTCGGCAGGATATGGCTGGCATATTAAATATAGCTATAACAGAAATGAGAACAAGAATTCTAGATGAGTGGCAAAGTTTAAATTGTGTTTTCCACTTGTATTGCGCGCGTTTAAATGAGGAGAAAAATGGTTAAGACAGTTAGTTTGGTAAAGTCGTTTTAATATCCTTAAGTGGCGATACGCACAGAATGGAAAGGTAAAAGTCATTTTTATCAGCAAAAATATGTACATTTTAAATATCAGGTCAGGGCTGCAAACCAAAAATAATATTCGGATCTCAGGTGCACTGGTTCGAACCCATATTAACCAATGGGTAAGGTTCCGAAATTGATGGATCTGGGTTTTTAAGAAAAGGTTTTGATTCGAACCTTGGTTCAGTCCGTGCATTATACAATACTTACTCATAATTTTGGTGATCTATGTGTTCTCAAAATCCCATTCGACCTAAAACTAGAAAAAACACACAAATCGTATGGGAATCGAGTAGATTTTTTGTTGGAGTTGGTTAGTAGTATTCATGGGAAATTTCAATATATAACTTACTGTTAAGTAAAGTTCCATTTCGTAGTTTTCGTATAAAAATATTACCAATGTTTTGTTAAACTCTTGCTTTTGGGAATTATTTAAAAAGCTTTAGAGTCGAGGAGCTTGAAAATCAAAGGCTAATATGTGTGAAAATTTTTAAAGTTGTTCTAAACGTTTCCCTAGATCTTTTAATCCAATCTCCGGTCCATTTTAGAAGTCAGTCGCACTAATCTTAACTGTATAACACAGGGATGCAAACCGGTTCTAAATCGAACCGGTTTTGAACCGACTCGAACCGCTTATTCCAGCTGGTCAACCGAACCGGCAGGTAGTGAAGGTGGTGCATGTGTTATGGAATTTTTTTTTTGAGCCGCGCACCTCCGAGTCCTTCTGCAGGGGAGTATTTATATTTTTGTAAATTCATTTTTATACCCTGTTCCCATTGAAAATGGGAAAAGGGGGATCATGAAGTTGTGCGAATGTATGTAACAGGGAGAAGGAAAATTTTCCGACCCCATAAAGTATATATATTCTTGATCAGCATGAACAGCCGAGTCGATATAGCCATGTCCGTCTGTCCGTCTGTCCGACTGTCCGTCTGTCCGTCTGTCCGTCTGTCCGTCCGTCCGTCTGTCCGTCTGTCTGTCTGTATGAACGCGTCGATCTCAGAGACTATAAGAGATAGAGCCACAAATTTTTGCACGAAGGTCTGCTGTACGCAGATCAAGTTTGTTTCAGATTTGAAAAATTCCACCCCGTCCCCCTTTTATCACCAAAAAACCTAGACCTCCTCTAGAAATCCTAGACCTAAATAGCCGTCAGATCCACAATTTTTAAGTTAGAGCCTCGTGGTTTAGTATACATCAAGCTAGGCCCAATATCTATCTATTCTGAAAAGAACAATCAGATCGAAATTCATTTTTAATTTTGCAGCTTTCTTACTAGGATGTCCTATTAATGAGTTTATTTCTAACAATATATGACCTCACATATAAACTGTGCCTCATATTATAAAGCTGAATTGTACATTTGGAGAAGGACCCAAGTCCATTGTTAAGAAATAGGCTCATTAAAAAACGAGTGCGTAAGTTAAAGTCGGCCCAGCCCGACTTCGAAATACCCGTTACTCAAGGCAATTAGTGTTTAATAACCTCATGAAGCTCAGATAAGTATGCAACGTTTTTTTAACTCTAGAATTTATTATCCGATCCTTATGAAAATTTGTGAGATTGTACATATTGGCCACATAGTGCATACTGCAAAATCTGAGCTCGATAGCTTATAAATTGTTGGAGATATTCAACATTTTTAATTGCGGGGGCGGGAAGGGCCGTGGACAAAATTTGAAACAAACTTGATCTGCCTACAGACAATACTAGCTTACATCTAAAATTTGGTTGCTCTAGCTCTTCTAGTCTCTGAGATCTAGGTGTTCATACAGACGGACGGACGGCCGGACGGACGGACGGACGGACAGACGGACATGGCTATATCGACTCGGCTATAGATGCTGATGAAGAATATATATACTTTATGATATCGGAGATGCTTCCTTCTGCCTGTTACATACATTTGCACGACTTTAGTATACCCTTTTTACTCTACGAGTAATATGTATAAACACCACAAAACAAAAAAAAGAACAAACTAAAAAAAAAACTAATCCATTTTTGTTCAACATTTGGGAATTTTATTATCTAAATCGAAATGTCTTGAAATCCTTTCAAAACTTGATTACTTACTTACTACATAACTTTTTTCCTCATCGCCCATAAAAAAAATTTTTTTTTCTTCAATATTATATTATCTTAATGCAAATGAAATCTATTAAGGGGAGCTCCATTTCTATATTTAGATTTTGACCTTAAAAAGAGCACCCTAATGTACATATATTTAGTTTGGTTTTTTGAGTCCTCTTCCCATGGGCCACAGTTTGCTCTTTTTCGGGAAATTCTGTTAACGGCGATTTGGGGTTAAATGGGTGCCATTACGATCACCATTTTCTCTCTGTAGACACCGGTTTTCAACATTTTTCTAATTGTTTTATGTTTTCTATGACCTCCTTAACTCTTATGTCCGTCGTCCACAAAATGCGCGGCTTGATGCACTTAAATTTCGATTTATTGATGAAAGAGAAAACAAATAACTAACACAGCTGCTGTTTGTAGGCGATTGGCACATAAAGGTCATTGTCCCTTGCTGAGATTCTTCATTTATATATAAAAATGCGAAAGACAAATTTATGAATTTCGGTAGACAAACGGAAGTCAAAAAATAACCTACATATTTTGGCGAAATTTGGTCAATTCAGTTGAATTTTCCGCAGTTGTCCAGGCAAACCGAGTAGATCAAAAGAGGGCTATCCGCCAACAAATTGGTAGATATACAGCATAATTTAATCGCAAGTGTCCGACTAGTTAGCCAGAAAAACTAGAGGCAGCACTTAAGGTAAAAGGACAAAGACATCGGTTGCGTATCGTCACATGATCCTTAGATCTAATAATCGATAGCGTTCATTCGAGTTAGTTCGCCGTCGAATTCTATATGATAGGAAACAAGCGCCAAACCTGACAAAATTCCTTTGTTCCAAGAGACGATACGAGACTCTCCCTAAGGAACTTAGCGCTGCACAGAGAGAAAAAAGTCGGACTAAAATTGAGTTTGAACGGACTCAACTACTAAAATACTAAACTAAAAATTCCTGAACTAAGTACGTTTTGCTCGAACCACCAATTTTTCATTTTATTTTAACTAATGTGTTTCCTATAATACTGAAATCAAGTATTTTGTACTTGAAAAAGTTCTTGATTTAAGTATGGCGGACTCGGTGGTAGTAACTTAAGACTCAGTGGACTATCAAGTTCGGAAATACTGAGTTTAAGTACGGAATACTTGATATTTTTTCTCTGTGTAGTAGAAATAATAAATAATTAGGCAGTTCAGCCTGCTTTCACTTTTCCTTGGTGTCTGCCGGTTACTACTAAGCCACTTTAACCAACTTTTTCGCTTTGAATGACTGGAGTAAGTCTGGACTGGAGTAAGTCTCCAACCAGCTCGCTCGGGGGGCTGAGGAGAAAATCTCCAAATTGCAAATTTGACTTAAAATTGTAAAAGCTAGTTTTCGAGATCGGCGATATGCTTTGGAACAAAACAATTTAGTACGAAATACAATGTTTGCCTGCTGTTAATCCATACAACCCCAAAAACACAACAACAGCACTACAAATATTATGAATTTTACCCATCACATAGCTTTAATTCAATTTAAGCCAAAACAGAATGACACATAATACTTACCTACACGAAAGAGCCAACAACAATTTTGCCGCATGCTATTATGTTATCGACTTACATAAGCCAAGTCATAAATTTTGCCCCCCACAAACGAGAATGATTGCCAGCCGAAAATCAAATAAATGTTGGCAGAATTACATAAAATTTAACTGACAAAATACATCAACAGCAGCGGCACCAAAATGGGCAAACGGCAAACTAGTTGCCTGGCATTAAAAAGCAATCTGCCAAGAACAGAAAACACATCAGAACAAACATTTTGGTCGTATTCAATTTTGGACAAAAGACAACAGAGAAAGTGCTTAAACGAAAGCGAAAACAATTTGGGAATGGCAGCACGTGTGCACATTGTGATTTGCATTTGGGTGTGGATGAAGTGGATGATGCGGATGTGTCAGCTGGGTGTAACTTTATACAAGCACCTCAGCATTTTGCTGCCACTCTTGGCACACAATAAAAATGGGTTTCTATCAGCTGTCCCTCTGCCCCCTACTCCGACGTCTTCTCCCTTTTGGAAACTGAAAAGAAAACTGTCCCCCAGTGCCCTCGGTGGCCTACCGAAAAACTTCTGCTGGCCCTCAGCTTTTGTGGCCACTTAATGTATTTTTGTTGCAGCCGCATGTCCTGGCCATTTATTTTCAGTTAAATGACAGCAAATTAAGTGGCCAGTGCAAAAGTTTTGCCTCTTTTTTATGGTGTATTGATAATAATGACGGCAAATAAAGGAGCAAAAAGTGTGTGCACACATTAATTTTATCTGAAACGGACAGCTGCTGTTTTGTATACACACATTGGCCAAGAGAAGAAGAATGGACCATAAACCGAAAACCTCAATAAATAAATTTTGGGAATTCAATTCAGTGCAGTTTATTTGCTTTCATTAAATAAATGGTTAGAATTGGCTTGTCAGTGAATTTGGTTTTCGAATTGGAGCTCCAAAAAGTATGCTATGAATAGTTTACTACTGTCTCCTGAACTTCTGTCTGGCTTTTGATCAAATCTTATCAGACTTGATCATTTAGTTCAACGACGAGCACTTAATGGCTAGTTGTACTCTCGACGACTGATTGGCTTCTTCTTAATACACAATTTAATGTAAACAAGAACAAACAAAAATTGATTTAAAGCTTAAAGTGTTGGCGCCATCCGCTGGACTATTTTGTATTGTCAGTTTCCACCTTTTATCGTCAGAAAACAGCATCTTCACTATTTGAACTTCTGCCAAAACAAAATATGGCCCTGCCAAATAACAAACCTTGCACAGACTCTAACAGAATACAATTACTCAGACAAATACAAGGCGACTCGCAGGGCTAAGATAAAATTTATAATTACACACGCGATTTTAACTACATCACTAAAATGTGTATACAAATGTAGGACAGCGCTCAAAGGCCGCTGCTTAAGCTAAAAAAGGAGGATAATCTCGACCTTCACATTCTTATCGTCATCGTCGTCGTCTTCGTTGGGTGAATTCCTTCGCTTGTGCTCTCCTTTCCACCTCAAATGTCGATTATTTGCTGAGCTGTGATTAATGTTGATTCTGTGCTCTTCTTTTTAGGCCGGCGGATTCACCTGTGCATAAGAAGCGGAAATTCCTTTTTCCTTTTCATTTTCCTTGAGCAATTAATTAAATTGATTGAATGTTAAACAATTTGTCGCGAGCGCAAATGAAACAAAATCCAAACAATGTGAGAAAACAAAAAGGCATCCGTTTCCCGTCGTCCCCCAACGCAGCTCAAGTGCACTTAGCAGCTGCTGCAGGGTGGGGCAGCACCACCAGCAGCAGCAAGTAAATGCTTCGACTACGCTGGCTGGTCACGTTGTGTCAATAGACGTCGAGAATGCACTTTGATGCCAAATTGTTGCACTTGTTTTAACAATTTGTAGCTGCCCAGTACTTTAGTTGTATTTCACTCTGTTGTTTTAGTTTTGCACCAGGGGAAGTAAGTTAGCCTGGCTTATTGATGAACAGCAGGGTAAATACAAAAAAAAGACTAAAGTGAGAGGACGTGAAGCAGTGTTAATAGTTTTCATTGGATGTAAATTAAGTTCAGGGAGTTTGCATATTGATGTAGTGTAATTTGCACAAGAATGAACAAAAATTAAACCATAAATAAATATAATATCCTAAATAATCGTCTAAAAGTCGCATGCCTTAAAGATAAACTTGATCCTATGAGTCTCCAAACTAAATAGAACAATGGTAAGTGAAAGAAAGTAATATGGAACAATTAATATTACCGACTGTGAACAACTAAATAAATACTTGGCATTATAAAGCCCAAAGGACCAAGCCGATCTCCCCTTAATCATATTTTCACACCACAGAGAGGGACTTACAGTTTAACGCAAACGGCAAAGTTTAAGCTTTTTCAAGACTAGATACTTCAAAGCCTGCTCCAAAACCTTATTATGGGGACCTGATATGTAAGGTTTAAAAGAAAAGCACACACACTACCAGCTGCACCACCTCGATTAAGCAAGTTTTGGAACGACTGCAGAAGGATTCTACACTCAACAAAATATCAGGCGAAACCGGCTTGTTCGGTCACACTCTCAAACTACCAAATGTATTTGCTTTGAATTTAACTGCCTTTGTCAACATAATCATCATATGCCGAATGTTAGCGGCCTGTAATTATCCTTATGCTAAGCTCACACACACACATGAGTTCTTTCTCTCTTTTCGAACTCTTTTACATTGCCTAGGCTATTGGTATTCTTAAGCTTGCTGAATAAATCAGTTCTATCCACTCATTCAGCCGCAGCCTTTGTAGACGTGTTCGGTTTTTCACACACACCCATCCTAGATTAAATGTCCTCAGGTCAGGAGAACGCTCCTGATCCAACACGACTAATATTAAGAAATTCTGATTTAAAAAGAAGTCAAAGGATATTTAGACGATGAAAAAAATAATTTAAAATAATTTAAGAAAATAGTAGTTCAAAGCTCCATGACAGACTTTTACACTCAGAGAAAATATATAGCTGCCATACGAACGATCGATAGAAAAACTAGTTCTAGTGAGAAAAGCTTTTTTGTTTTCAAAGAAATCGCCTCCATCCTTTGTATTTCTTAGTTTGCTATGCTTTCCCATGATTTCACTAAGCAAGGTCTAAATCGAACATCTATATAGAAAAGCTGTCAGAGAAAAGTAAAACATAATTGTTTTCTGTTAAAATGTCCTTCAAAATAGTAAGAACA
>JAWNNM010003019.1:0-23679 GCA_035044965.1 Lordiphosa andalusiaca
CATATATTACGTAGTGAACATTATTTATAGTTCCGTCAAAGAAATGGTGAAAATGGGATAAATGGTTGTCGAGTTATAATCAAAAGACTTTTGAGTAGCTTAGCTTATCTGCGTCCAGCTTGTTTTGTGTACACTCAGCGAAAAAAAAGAAGGGCAGAAATCTAAATTGATCGGAATATATTATGCCTAAAAATTTCAAGCATTCATTAAATCCAAAATGAGAACGAATGTTCTTAGAGTAAACCGACTGCACATCGAATTGGGAATAACTATATGTAGAATGGTATGATCGTAAGCCAAGAACATTTATACTTGTTTGATGTACTCTGAGTGTGTTGCAAGAATTTATTGGATTTGGTTTGAGAATATGTTAAATTTCAATTGTTTAAATTATTAAGAAATAAACAAAAACTAAATGTCTTCGGTCTAGTATTTATTTCAAAGAAGATTTTTGCAGTGGAATTAAGTACTCGTATATACTTAATAGCCGTGCTGAATTCAAGTATTCAATATTTTCAATATTTTTGATTAATTTTTCTGAGTGTATGGTTTTTGTTTACGAAATCTGATCTCCTAATGCTTTAAGGAATCACGTGTTTTGATTTTTGATTCACCTCTCATTTGACCTCCTTACCATTCTGAGAGCAACATCTGCTGTCATTTTCTATCCGCAATTTGAGCACATCTCTTGATTGACCTTGTTTATAGTTCTTAGGTTTCAAATCCGAAATCAACTAATTGATGTTAAAGTTGTTGATAAACTTTGCCTAATTGAAACACAAAGAAACCAAAAATGAAACAAACTGTGGGCCAGAGTTTAGCTCATCAACTGATTGATTAAATGTTCATTAGGATTTTTTATTGTTTAATTATTTTGTGTTACAGAAATGCGCCATTTAGAGTATTCCGGTAATGGCATTCTGTTGAAGAGAAATGTGATAAGTATTTGAGATCAATTTAAAGTTGTTCTAAACTCACAGCCAGATCACCCAGGCCAGCATTCAATTGTTTGATATAAGGGGCGGCAGCATCGGCAGCAGCTGCAATTGTCTTGGCACTGATTTCCTGATTTCCAAAATGAAGATGAAAATATAAGAAAAATATGTTTTTTTAAAGACAATATTAAATGGAATACTTACACCACCCTCGCCAATGATGGAAGAGCCATCCGACTGTGGAAGAAGTTGTAAAATATATGTAAAATATTTTATTTTGATTACTTACCACCACGCTGCGCGATTGAGGCTTGACATTCAAACTAGTAATGGTATTCTGGTAGAATAAAGAAGAGTTAGTTAAAAATAAACTAAATAAACGCATTCTCATAACTTACAGCCAGATTTCCGAGAGCTTCATTAACCTTGGAGACATAGGGAGCAGCTGCATTGGCAGCAGCTGCAATGGTCTTGGCACTGATACCCTAATCAATGAATTTCAATATAAAGTGTAAGAATACTTGTTTAGCAGTTATACCACTAAATAGCTTATAAAATAATATTCCTTAATTTTCATTTATACGAGAATCATCTCTCCAGTAAAGTCATTTCGGAATCTTTTAGACATAGGTGCTAGATTGAAATGCTTTAATAGCTAATGTTGCCAAAGCAAAACGCAGAGTCAGGACAGCGCTGATGTTTGCTCAAAGACCTCGGTCACTTTAAAGAACTTTCGAGTACCAAACAAATAAGGGAAACGGTCAAGCCCAACTTTAATATACTTTGCACCAACGAAAGTGTATGCACACCATAAACTATGATGCTGCAGTAGGAGCAGAAAGCAGCTGCGAACATTCTTTTGCTCATAGCTTCATCATGGTTCATCCGAGCTATATCAATACTTTACACGCAGTAAAACTGAAATGTTTGTTTGTTTCTATGTAAAAGTATTCTCTTAGCTCTAAAGCTATTGATCTGAAATATTGTTTAGATATTAGTTAGATAGAATATTGTTGTTCTTAAAACAGCGCTTGCCTAATATATATTTGTTGGAACCGCTAGGATCGGATGACTATCTTAAAGTATCTTAAGGAGATATTAATGGATCCAATTAGAAACGATTTCCTAATTAGGAACGATTTTACAACGGAGAGCTCCAGCAGTGCATTGTATAAGTACAAGAATGCAAGAAGTATGCAGTCTTTATTCTACTCGTGCCATAATTTTGCTTTGCTTACTCAATAATTTCTAATTAGTTAGTCTCTCTGTTGACATTAAACTTACATTTTACAGGCGATTACCATGTATGTGGGGCCCATACAGATTCAATAAATTTGACACCCGATAACACTGGACCTTCTGTTATCGAAATATTAGTACGACAATAAGTGTGTGTTTGACTTAACTTCATAATTTGGGTGTCTGTCACACCACATACGCTCTTCTAGCAAGCTAGGTAATCAGGAATAGCAGACACTCTTGCAGTTTTCTACCTTACACAGCCTAGTTTCTGTTTTTAACTTAAGTGAATTCAAATGGAGTATATATTCTCTATTTTTTATAGAAATATTCATTTCCGACCCAATAAACCATATATATTCTTGATCAGAGTGAAGAGCTGAGTCAATTGAGCTTTGTCTGTCTGTTTCTACTCAAACTAGTCTCTCAGTTTTGAAGCCATCGAGCCGAAATTTTGCACAGAGTCTTCTATTTGCCTCAACCTACTAATATGTCTAAGCCGACAGGATCGGATAACTACATCTCATAGCTCCCATAGGAACAATCGGTCGGAGAACTTGTTTTGGTGAGAAAAACTTTTTTTTTTTGAATGGAAACGTCTCCCAACTTTAAATTCACAGGTTTTATATGCTTCTTTATAATTCTGCCAAGTTTGATGAAAATCGGACAACTAAATGGTATAGCTGCCATACAAACGAAGGGTCTGAAAAACAGTCTTAGTTAGAAAATCTTTTATGTTTTTAATGGTAGCATCTTAAAACTGTATTTGTTTGTTTGATTTGATTTTACGCAATTCTACAAATTTTTGTTCAAATCGGATGACCATATCATAAAGCTCCCATAAAAACGATCAGTCGGAAAACGGGTCGTTGTGGGAGAAAGGTTGTTTTTATACTCTGTACCGAAGGTACATAGAGTATTATAAGTCTGTGCAAAAGTATGTAACATCCAGAAGGAAGCATCTCCGACCCCATAAAGTATATATATTCTTGATCAGCATCAACAGCCGAGTCATGTCCAGTCCATGTCCGTCTGTCCGCTGTCTGTCCGTATGAACGCACAGATCTCAGAGATGGTAAGAGATAGAGATTTGACATGTATGGGACATATGCTTCTAATGTCTGCAGGCAGATGAAGTTTATTTTCAATTTTGGCCACGCCCCCTCCCGCCCCCGCAATTTAGAAAAAACGTCATATCTCCCACAGTTTTGAAGATAGATGGCTTGTTTCTTCTGGACATATTTAGTTATTAGGATAACTTATCGATCCGCCAAAGGAATGAAGAAGATCGGATGAACGGTTTTAGAGTTATGATCAAAAGAAAAATTTTCTTGGTACAGAGTATGTTATAGTCGGGCTTGACCGACTTTCTTTCTTGTTGTAAATATTTAAACTAATTTGAAGGACATTTCCACTAAAAACAATCACTAAGACTACATTTCTGACTCAACTTTTCTATGACAGCTGTACTATTTAGATGTCCGATTTTGACCAAACTTAGTGGAATCAAGGGAAAGCATGGCAAACTAAGAAATATAAAGTTTGGAGGCGTTTTCATTGGAAACAAAAAAGTTCTTCTCACTAAAACTAGTTTTTCGAACGATCATACCTATGGCAGCTATAACCTATAGTCATCCGATTTTGAAAAAAAACTTTAAAGAATTGTGTGAAAGCTTGTAAAATAACTATAAGACAATTTTAAAGAGGTTTACCTTGAAAACAATAAAGTTTTTTTTACTAAGATTTTTTTTTTAATCTTATTTTTCTTTGATAGCCTTACTAAATAGATGTCCGACATTGACCAAACTTGGCAGAATAATGGAGAAGCATAACAAACTAACAAATACAAAGCTTGGAGACGTTTGCACTACAAACATAAAGTCTTTCTTACTAGAACTAGTTTTTGAACCGATCGTTTCCACCGCAGCTATATGTTAAGGTCATATGATCAGGCCGGTTCCGACCAATATGCAGCGTAATACAAGACTTAGTGGAAAGTTTGGTTGTTGAAAGTTTGGCAACAAACAGACGGACAAACGGACATGGCTATATCGACTCAGCTCGTCATGTTTATCAAGAATATATATACTTTACGAGGTCGGAGATGCTTCCTTCTAATATACCCTTTACAAGGGTATACAAATAAACATTGGATGATTTCGGTATCCATTTGGAATGGCTCAATTAAAGGATCAATTAACTATCAATTCCAATTGGACCTTCTTGGATCTTGGATTGATAGAATAAATTTAGATATTTGTACATAAATGGTTAACTTTTGTATAGCGAACTCTGTTCGAATTGAGTTCTAATTTTCTTATATACAAAGTTTTAGCTTAAGTTTATACTTACGCCTGCCTCACCAATAATGGAAGCACCAGAGGACTGTTGAAGAAATAAATAGAAATTAATGAGAGTCAAAATGTCTCTTTTTTTTTTTGCTAACTTACCGAAACACTAAGAGCCTGAGTTTGGGTCTTCAGTTGCACACTTAGGCCGGTGATGGCGTTCTTTGATAGAGAAAATATTGAATTTATATTACAGGTATGAAATTATATAGTTAGCTTACAGCCAAATCGCCCAAAGCATTGCCCATACCACCCAGAACATCACCAATTAGATTGTAGGACTCTGGCTTGACATAATCATTCTCCACGCTTAAGCTGGTAATGGCATTCTGGAATAATTATAGATAAATATAATAATAATACATTTTTCATTTCAAATTAACTTACAGCCAGATCACCCAATCCATTGGCCATATCGCTGAGTATGTTCTGAGTCTCGGGCTGCATGTAGTTATTCTCAGCTTTTACACTGGTGATGGCATTCTGAAAGTAATTATTTTAGTTTCGATTCTTTG
The DNA here is from genome assembly GCA_035044965.1 of Lordiphosa andalusiaca. Lineage (NCBI taxonomy): Eukaryota > Metazoa > Arthropoda > Insecta > Diptera > Drosophilidae > Lordiphosa > Lordiphosa andalusiaca. The sequence goes on from JAWNNM010003019.1 coordinate 5,038, forward strand.
TATATTCAACTGTAACTTACAGCCAAATCTCCCAGAGCATTAGCCATATCACTAAGTATATTCTGTGTGGCAGGTTCTACATATTCAGCTTGAGAGGCTCTAGCTGCATTCAGCAAATTCTTCCATTCCTTCTCACCAGCCACAGCCACTTTGGACACCTCACCCATTAGGTTACCCAAACTAATTGTCCCCGCCTGTGACTGTTGGGCCAACAGAGTGATGGCCAAAATGGTTAAAACTTGATAGCTTTGCATGTTGATGTTTCTTTTGTTTATACTGGGTACGAACTAAAAGTTTTCAACGACTCCATGGCTGCATTTATAGTCGTCTGTTATCTTAGAATATACAATAAATAATCTAATTTTGTAATTTTAAAAATACAAAACCATCCACTTGAGTATACAGACTGATCGATTGGTTCAAATTGATTATCTGTCCGGGGAGTTTCATACATTTCATAATCTGAATAAAGTGTCAAACAAAAATAACAAGTGTTTGCGATAATAAAGTAAGTGTGAACTTGAATTTATTTATGAGTTAATTGTTTAAGTCCTTCGAAATGGTTTTATCAACATTTTGATTTGCTGCTGCAACATTGTTGGCTACATTTTGTACCGCATTGGCGACATTATGGGCAACCTGTGTGGCATCACTGGCAACATTATTGACAACATTCGTTGCAGCCTTGGCAACATTATTGGCAAGACTGTTGCTGGCATTAGCTACTTGAGTGGCATCGCTAGCAACATTGTTCTCAAGCTTGTTGACAGCATTGGCTAGATTGTTGACAACATTACTGAGCTCTGTGGACACTTGGTTAGCAACATTGGCCGCATTTGCCCTGCTACAGGCACAGAAACATACTTCAGTTGTACTGTCCACATTGTCAACAACTTTCATTTTAATTTTATTGGTATTCTTCACTGTTTTGTGTGCCTTTTCTGAGTTGCTGTTGGTTTGCTGAAACATAAAAATAAATGAAAGTTTAAGTTTCATTTCAAAGTTAAACTTACTTTAACACTCGACACTGGCTGTTGCTGGTCTTTGACTTCACTACTAAAAAAATGTTCCTTTGGGAATTACATTCAAGAAATGGTCACACTTAATTTTTTTGATTTTAACTCACCGCATTTTGGTATACTTCATTTTCATATTGGTTGGCTGTTTCCGAAATTTCGTCTGCCAACCTAATGGAGGCATCTTCGTCAGTCTGCAAGTATTCATACCTTAGTTCACAATTCATCCAAGCTTTATGTATTCCTACCGGATTGTCCAACACACTTTTGGCATACACTTGCTGACCCACCAGGGCCAGAGCCCACAAAAAAACAGCTAACAATTTCATTTCTGATACTCAACTAAAGCAAAATTTGGTCAATTCGAAGTGTATTTATACGTGGAAAAAGTTTTGTGCATTAAATTAGATATAATATTTGATAATATCTAACAATGGCTTGGTCTGTTATCTAAATAAGGTGCAATGATTGATCAATTTTTAAATGATTCACTTGGCGGATGAACAAAAGCAAATAAACCTCTGGAATTTGATGGCTTTCGTGCTGGTTCAAGCCCAGGCTTAATATGGGGAAATTGATATTTGTAGAGGCTAGGGTATATGCATTTTATAAAGATGTTTGAAACACACACAAAGAGATGGCTACTTATTTTGAAAATAGCTGCTAAGTGTCACATAAACTTCGAATTTATTCTGTTTTTGAAATCTTTCGGATTTTGCGCCCACTGGAAATCACCCGAAGCTTTGTGTGTCTTACCGTAAAGTTATTTGAGTATACTAATGAAAGAAAAGCCCACAAGCCGTCAAATCAATGCTAGATCCAATTCGTCCAAATCCACTGCGCAAGCATAAAATCATATCTAGCATGGACAGTTGAGCGATGCTCATCATAAAACGTGATTTGGGACTCGATGCATACAAACTGACATACCTAAACCCACTAACCACCATTCAACCAAGAGCTACTTTCGTTTTCCAAGAATCAGCTTTTGATCCCGAATTTTTGAATTCATGAGTTTTTGTTCTTTGCTTAGTTTTGCTGTCGATTCGGAATACAAGAGAATTAAGAATATTTGACTAGACTTACACGGTGAAGCAAGCTTCGTGATATTTCTCTGAATAGGCGGAATATTCAAGGCAAAATTAATAAGTTTTGTAAAGAAAACGTTTTCGCATCTCACCTGATTCTCCCGCTTACAAATTTTTCATTCTTCAATTGAATACTCTGAGGCAGGAGGTGGGGTGAACTGAACATTTCAACTCACATCAAGATTTTGCGTTCTCCAAAAAAAGTTCTTGAATTAAGAAAATCCGTTCATGATTCGTTTTTGACACCGAATGTGCTCATATTGAGACCAATGTTCTCGGTTTTAACCCTCTGTGTTCTACTACCAGCAACTACTACCAGAGCTGTAATGTAATCAATACTTACCGTATTTCATTACTTTTCATTACAATAATCTCGATTATTGAAAAAATTAAAAAAACCATTGCTGATTACGATTTTTTTAGTAATCATAATTGTAATTTGGAATTACGATTATTCAATGATTATTTCAAATTTAAAATACTTTTATACAATTACTTGAATAATTGTACCTGTAAAGGGGTAATTGTTAAGTAATTGTACTTGAAATGTTGAATTATTCATGTAATTGTAGGTGAAAAATATGATTTTTCACCAATCGAGATGTGAAAACGCAGAATTTAATTGTATGCTGATCATGGTAGTAAAATCAAACTAATAAGGACAATATTTAAATTAAATTATGATCCTTTCAAGTAATATTTAAAGTAATTACATTTTGTAATAATCACTTATAATCGTAATTCCAAGTTGCAATTACGATTACTAAAAAATCGTAATCAGGAATTGTTTTAAATTATCTGAAAAATTGTAATGGGAATGGTAATGGTAATTGTGTTTACAGCTCTGACTACTACTACCTACTACTACTACATACTAATACTACCTACTACTACTTCCTACTACTACTTCCTACTACTACTTCCTACTACTACCACCTACTACTACTACCTACTTATACTACCTACTACTACCAATGATACTAAGATAATAATTGCAATAAAATTTTAAGCTGGTTCTATCAATTAGTTTATAATTTGGCTCTTACCCTGTTTCCATTGAAAATGGGAAAAGGGGGATCACGATTTCGTGCGAATGTATGTAACAGGGAGAAGGAAACATTTCCGATCCCATAAAGTAGATATATTCTTGATCAGCAAGAACAGCCAAGTCAATATAGCCCTGTCTGTCCGTCTGTATGAATACCTAGCTTCTACATTTTCCATGCAGCAATCTGAATACCACACGAAAATTTGGGCTTTCTACATTGACGTTTAGATAGCGTGCAAAAATTCTAATCGAAAATGTGAATAGAACAGAATAGATATGTGTTTCATCTAGAAAGTTCTTATCAACATGCTACATATAGGTTTTTCTTAATTAAAGTTTAGGAAAGTCGACACGAAACTTGTTGTTGATCCATTTGCTTATCGTCGCTTGTCACTTCCCTTTATTACTATGACTTGCGGCAACACCGCGCGAGTGCTTGGTAGTCGTGTGGGCTGAGATGCCGACATTTATGTTTAAGCTGCAGAGACAAGGTGAGTGAGTTATGGGTTCGAACCCCAGACAGGTGTTAAAAAAAAAGAGTATGTCTTAGGCTTTTCAGAAAGAAGACTTTCCCCTCCCGTGACCCTTTCTCCCCTCCTTATCCACACCACATTCTCTTGGGCAAATAGTGTGGTGATAGCAGCTGAATTTAAAAATCAAATTGAAACCGTGGATCAACCGTGGATTAATGAACTAAGACCGCTAGATTAGAAACTGTATGAACCGTTGAACCAAACCAGAACCTATTTTCAAGTGGTTGAAAATTGTTAAAGCTTTGACGAATATTTCACATTACATTAATTAAACAAATTCCTAACTTGTAGGCAGTTTCTCATATCTAGCTAAAAATGTGCTGAAAAGTTAAGATGTCTTTGCCGATATTTTTAGGGCAAACTACCAAAAATTAAAAATGTAGTTCTTTGATTCAATTTATTCTGTTGGATCTATTTTAATTATTAAAAAAGATGGAATTATACTACAAAAATTGTAACAAAAATCGTTAGTTTTTTAACAAATTTTGCAGCTCTGCCTAAAATACATCTTCGCCTTTGAGTGGAAAATAATGATAAGGATTTGGCATTCCATTTCGTAACTTGGTACTTCGCCAAATCGTTTTCGTTCTGAATCTGTTCGGCTGGTTTAATTGATCCTTAGAATTTGCATAGTTTTGAAAATTAAAATTCAAAAAGTATGCTGGTTTGTGATGTTTTTTGTGATGTTTTTCGAAATTAGTTGAACATGTTTTACAATCATCTTGGCCTTTTGTTTTGGAGTAGGTGAATCGAACGAGAGCATTTGAGGCTGGTTGTATTTGAAATGATTTGGTATCATGACTGCCATTCATAATGGTTACAAAACGTTCAAAATTTGACTGTGAGAAAGATGCAGTAATTAATTTAAAAGTTACTTTAGTTAGAGAAAATATCTGCATACAAATTTGTTGGTCATTTGGCGTTCCAACTGCCTGCTTATTTGCTTATTATGTTCCATTTGCAGCATGGATTTCCTGAATTCAGAGCTCAAATCATGTGACTGGCAAAGAGAGAGCAGCAAAAAAGTGATGACATATGCAACTTGTAGAAATACCATTTTGTATACTAATCAAAGAGTAGAGGGGTAACGTTTGAAACATTCGTCAAGCCAGGAAAATGAATTTGTTCTACTCAAATTCGATTTCAAGCTTGTTTTTTAGTCACCTTCTCAAGAGTTACTGCTTTGGGGTGTGGCGCCAATTCGTCGATACTATCGATAGTTGGGAATTTAGCCAACCATCGATGGTTGTGAAACACTATCGAAACTATCGCAGCAGAAAACTGCAGAACACTATTCACACCAAATTCTCACACTTTCTTACAAAAAACTTACATTAATTCACCTACACATTATCGGTAAGTCCAAATGCACACTGCCAAATACTGTGAATATCTGATAACTGATGGAATTTTTTCGATAGCACTATCGATGGTGCTCACTTTCGATTGTTTCGCTACACTAGTAAGAAGGCTCCACTGAATGAAGGATAAGAAATATGCATATATATATTTCAATCAAAAAATCACCGATTCAACAAACCGAATTCGGTAATTATTTTCGCTTCCTTTAAATTATTGGTTTTTGTTGTACTTGTGTTCATTCCCAGCTCTTCTTTTGCTGCTTTGATGGATCTTTTTTTCACTTAAGGTTGAGATGGTTTTCTTTTGGACCGCCCATCAATTTCCATTGACGATTCCGTAGTCATTGCTTTCAAATTTGGCCAGATTTGGAATTTTTGCAACGCTTTCCGATTCCTAGAACTTATCTTTTTATCATGACTTTCAACAGAATTCGAAGCTGGCGAGCGATTGGTTTGATGTTTCTGTTCATTAGCCAATCTGCTCTAAAATCAACCACATAAATTAACACTTAGAGTAATGAAATTTTAAGCAAACTTACCATTTCCGATTCTAGCTTTTTCGATATCTGTAGCAGTTCCACATTCAAAGCTCGAGCCCGCCGAGCTGCTTTATTTAGGCTCCGGATAATCTTCCGCTCTGATGTTAGGGTTCGATTTATGTCCATAGACATGACGACTATACAAATTAGGAGAAAACAAAGACCTTGTTGAAGTACCCTCATGACTTTTGCATATATTTACTGGTACAAGATTTTAAGTTCCTCAGAAGGTGTTTCTCTGTGAAATCAAGTGCAGAGAATCAATTGGATTTAGTTTGTTTGTACTCTGATTCATTTTTTTAGGTGAGCAAATTGCTTAGCCAAATCTTTTTTTACGACTTTGGGGCGCTGGCGATAATAATTATAATATTTGAAATAAATTTACGAATTTCCATTTTTGTATAAAAACTTACGTATTCTGCAGGAAATGTTATAAAAACTAACATTATTGCCAGGTAGATGATGTGGAAAATAGACATGTTTTGTATGAACTGTGTCGTTTGCAGTGTTCGACTTTACCTAGAATGAAATTATTTTAGTGGTCGTGGACTCAGATCAGTCACGTACACTGAGAAAACCAAAAACAGTCGCTCTTACAGAAAATAACACCTGAAATCGTCCTAAAATGAAGAAAATCGCCTCGAAACAGTGGTCAAAAGCGATTCACCCCATATTTAAAAAAAATTATTTCTAATAATGGCATTGAGACCTTTTGAAATTAAGAAAATATTTTCTGAAATGTAAAAAACCTATCTAGATTGTAGAATAAAATTTCTAACTATAAGGATAGAAATGGGAGTGAGGATATAGGATAGCAAATGTTCTTTCTGTTGGTTCGCTAAAGATCTCTTTCTAAAAGTCACATTAAGATATGTAAACATTATTTTATTTTCGATCTTAACCTTGTCTGGGAATTGAACTGAGGACCTCGGGGAAACTTCAACACGAAAGGCATTTTATCGCACTCGCCAAATAGGAAGGTAGGTAGTTAAGTAGGAAGTTCGAACTTGAGAATTAAAAGCGGTGTCTAATTATATATTTGTTTAATTTTAGATCGATTTCCTACATAAATGTCTCTATATTTTAGGGCAAACTTCTAAATGGTTTCTAAATTTAAGAAAAACAATTTCAGCAGGAAAACAGTTTCTATAATTTAGAAATTGTTTTCTAAACAATTTAATTTTAGGGTTATGCTTTCTTAGTTTTGGGGGAAAACCGTCTAGGAACAAAAAACCTTCTTTAAATTAAGAAAAATATAGAGGAAAGTTGACTTTGGCTTGGCCGAAGTTTGTATTCCCTTGCAGCACGTTTCTCTAACTTATTGAAAGTACGTTTTCACTGAAAACAAACAAGTTTTTCTCACTAATCTGATTTTCTGACTTTACTTTTCAATGACAGCTATACTATATAGATGTCCGATTTCGACCAAACTTAGAATTGGAATCATAGGAAAGCATTGAAAACTAAGAAATACAAAGTTTGACGACGTTTTCTTTGAAAACAAAAAAGTTTTTCTCACTAAAAGTATTTTCTCGACCGATCATTCCTATGGCAGCTATAACCTATGGTCATCCTATTTTGACAAATCTTTGAAGAATTGTGTAAAAGCTTATAAAATAAATGCCAATTTTACAGAGGTTTACAGTGAAAACAAACAAGTTTTTTTTACTAAGACTATTTTTCTAACCTTACTTTTCTATGGCAGCTATACTATATAGATGTCCGATTTCGATCAAATTTGGCAGAATTATAGAGAAGCATTGAAAACTAGTAAATACGGAGTTTGGAGACGTTTTCATTAAAAACAAAAAAGTTTTTCTCACTAGAACTAGTTTTTCGACCGATCGTTGCTATGGCAGCTATATGTTATAGTCATCCGATCCGGCCGGTTCCGACAAATGTGCAGCGTATTTGTACCAGCAGACTTCGTGCAAAGTTTGGTGGCGATAGCCTTCAAACTGACGGAGAAGATGGCAGAATATATAAAAAGAATATATAATATATTATATATACTTTATGTGATCGGAAATGCTTCCTTCCATGCGTTACAAACATCTGGACAATTTCAATAAACCTTCTGCAAGGGTATAAAAAATGGTCTTAAAGAGAATTTTTAAAAACTTGAAAATAAATATTTTGGGTGTTTAAGCTGTTTTTCAGGGACCGTAAATAATGATTATTGGCAGATTTATCATCGTCAAAAATCATCAACTTGGAGTACCCGTATGAAAAAATGTCTCATAATAAAAAACGATTATATTTCGATAATCTATGCATTTCCGCAATGATTTATATTTTTTGATTTTTATTTTATTGCACAATCGATCATTTTGTGTAAAATGAATGTAAATCAAAAATAATCATTAATTTTGATAAAATCTTTTTTTTATTTAGATTTTCAAACTTGGCAATGGGTTTTATTGGCTCAACTTGATTCACTTGCTGGGGATATGCATCAATCCTGTCAAAATTCCTTATACACTTGTATGAGAAAATATTTATAATTATTATTACTGAGTTTTATTTTTGAAATCAAATTTAATCATTATTAATTGAGCTAAAAAATCAAAATCAAAAATAATCATTAGTGTTTGATTTTAATAAGAACTCATAATCGCTGGTTTTTTCTCATTTCAATAATATTGCAGATAGTTATTCGTCTTAGAACGTATCGCTTTAAATTGAAGTATTTCCAAGACGCAAACATTCTTCATATTTAAAGTACAAAATGGTATGAGAAAGAGAGAACGGCAGTGCGAACAATTTTAGAACGAAGATTTTAAAAAATTTGATTCGATTTTGAATTTTTAAGAACTTTGCTTTCAAAAGCGAGCTATTTTCAATCTCAGTATAGTACTTTATGGCGAGGGGAGAAAGGTAAAGAAACTAATAGAGGAGAGCAAGCACATTTGAGAAAGATGTATTGGGAATCTTAACAAAACTTATTTGTAACAGACTTTTGATTTCTTGATCCACAAAGAACTAAGTTTTCGGACATGATGGAGATGATGGTAAAATCTTCATGTCGCCACAAGACACAGATTCAGTGGAACGGCTCGGAATAAAACTTTAGAAAACTACAGAAGTACCAAAATTTAATCAGCTGGTACTAAAAAATGAACCCAGATTTATTTTCAAAGTTCTTCCTTTTGCCTCGAAGGGCCTTTAAATATGAGGTTCATTTTAAATCCCATTTTATATGATCCATTTAGTGTTTTCTGCCAGGTCGACTTCGTTTGGAGAAATCAATGTAGATGGAAAAATTGGCATGTCTATTGTCCGTTATCTTTCTCTTCATATAGTCACCAAAGTTTGTCTGCAATACAAATCAGATAAATTTTGCGGTTCCCTGAACCTCCCTACAAATTGTCTTACAAACTCTTTTAAAATTCGTTTACTCTGCTTTGCACTGATAACATGTCCTACGGCCATATCGCTGGCCATATCTTACATAATGCCCTCCAATTGCTGATCATGGCTCTGACCCGTTGATCGATCGATTAGAATAAACAATAAAACGAGCAAAGGAAATGTTGCTGACATACGCAGACGCAGCATTTTGCGGCAACTGGGCGCAAAAAAAAAAAACCAAAACTGAAGTGTGGCCGAATCATTTCGTTCCATTGAAATTGTGTCAGCTGCTCTAAGCTCAAGTCAATCCCAGGGAGATTTTTGCTCCATTTCAGTTTGCATTTATTGTGATTTTTATGCATTGCGCCAGCGATTTAATAGATTTTTGCATAAAACGCTTCCCACCATTTACCGTTACTCACTTGCCTAATGTAAACAAGTTATAAAACGATCATAAAAAGAAGGACAGAAAAAAAAAAAACAGTATGGGGAGCGAAACTATGACCACATAAAAATGCTATAAAATATGCAAAGGGATTTTGCTTTTTGTGCGAATCGTAAAAAAAAAGGACAACAAATGTACTCGGGGAGTTTGCCTGCACAGCGACCTCAAAATCAACAGGGTTACACCTTTGGGGTGCCCTTTTCTTTTGATGCCCTTTCCATTATCGCAAAATCAAAATGCGTTTGTCAATGAATTAGAATCGCTCCGATGGCGATTTCGCTCGTAAAGTATATTTTGCCATTGTTATGGCGGCCTTTTATGGGATGTAATAGTACTTTGTTAGCATGTGGGGTAAAATGTTTTACATATTTTCACATATTTAATATTTTAGTATCGACCTTCGCTTCATTTATTTCAGTTAACTAACTAATTTTATAAATTGCGCCTTTTGCTTTGGCTATGTTTTATTTTGTACTTACCTCTACATCCACATCCACATGCATACCACTTTTCACCACTGTGGTGAAATCATCCCCAAAACTATGCCAGCAATTTGCGCACGTGTGGGCTCTGTGTGCTGTATCTACAAAGCGAACATTTGACGCGCTGTGGTCACAAGGCAGCGTGGCCGAGCGGTCTAAGGCGCTGGTTTTAGGCACCAGTCCGAAAGGGCGTGGGTTCGAATCCCACCGCTGTCAGTGATTCTATTTTTTTTTTTTTTTTTAATTTTAAATTATGTTTATTCATTTATAATTTTCTGTTAAATACAGGAAAACTGTACAGAGAAACCAGAGAATTCACTGTCGTCTTGTGCCTCAAAGCAACTATTTAATTTTATACCCTTGCAGAGGGTATATATTGAAATTGTTCAGACGCTTTGTAACGGCTAGAAGGAAGCATTTTTCTGATTGATTTCATTTTTTCAGTGTATATTTTAACTAAAAAAATGAAATTAATCCGAAACAGGATTGAAAACAGGGTAATCCCGGATATTCTTGAGCCGATCCGAGAAAAATTGATTTGCCTCACACTTTTTTTTTAATCCCAAAAAACATTATCACTTTAATCCTGTTAGGGGATTATCTAGTTTTCAATCCCGTTTCGAATTGTATTCAGATTTTTTTTGTCCGTCTTGTCCGTCCGTCGGTTTCTATGCTATTTCCTCCTTCAGTTTGAAAGCTATCGCCACCAAACTTGGCACGAAGTCTTCTGGTACAAATTCGTTGCACATTTGGCGGAACTGGCCGGATCGAATGACTATAACATATAGCTGCCATAGGAACGATCGGTCGAAAAACTAGTTCTAGTGAGAAAATCTTTTTTGTTTTCAATGCAAACGTCTCCAAACTCCGTATTGACTAGTTTTCAATGCTTTTTCATGATTCTGCCAAGTTTGGTGGAAATCAAACATCTATATAGTATAGCTGCCATAGAAAAGTAAGCTTAGAAAAATAGTCTTAGTAAGAAAAACTTTATTGTTTTCAATGTAAACCTCTCTAAAATTGGCATGTATTTATTTTATAAGCTTTCACACAATTCATCAAAGTTTTATCGAAATCGGATGACTATATGATATAGCTGCCATAGGAACGATCTATCGAAAAACTAGTTCTAATGAGAAAAACTTTTTTGTTTTCAATGTAAACCTCTTTAAAATTTGCATTGAAATATTTTATAAGCTTTCACACCATTTCTTAAAGTCTTGTCAAAATCGGCTGACTATAGGGTATAGCTGCCATAGGAATGATGGGTCGAAAAATTAGTTTTAGTGAGGAAAACTTTTTGGTTTTTAAAGAAAACGCCTCTAAACTATGTATTTCATTGTGTGCTATGCTTCTCCATTATTCTTCTAAGTTTGGTCGAAATCGGACATCTTTATAGTATAGCTGTCATAGAAAAGTAGAGTCAGAAAAGTAGTCTTAGTGAGAAAAACTTTGTTGTTCGTGGAAGTGTACTTTAAATTAGTTAGAAAAGTGTGCTGCAAGGGTACACAATCTTCGGTCAAGCCGAAATTAAATTTGCTCTTTTTTTAGTTTGAAAAGAAAACCACTGTCTATATAGAAAAATATTCTTAAGCAACCCGTAAGTTTTATGAAAATATGAAATTCTGACAAAAAAATTAAATTTTATTTACTTATTGATCCTATACAGAGCAAAACAGGGATAGCCGTTAATGATCCATTGAATTATTTTGATATCCATTTGGAATGTATATATTGTAATGTCCTATTTTGGATTTTCAAATATGCATTGAACCCTAAATTGATCTTAGATTTTTATCCAATGGAGTTGTAAGTCGTTAAAAGGATATGAAAATTGATTATGCATTCTCATTCAAAGGGCTTCTATTGAATTTTTATTTGTATACTCTGTACAAAAGTTTGCATCACCCAGAAGGAAGCATCTCCGACCCCATAAAGTATATATATTCTTAATCTGCATCAACAGCCGTGTCGATATAACCATGTCCATCTGTGTGTCCGTATGAACGCACAGATACCAGAGATGGTAAGAGACCAGTGTTGCACAAAAACTTCGTTTATCTGCAGGCAGATCAAGTTTATTTTCAATTTTGGCCACGCCTTCTCCCGCCCCCGCAATTTGGAAAAAACCTCATATCTCCCACAGTTTTAAAAGTAGATGGAAAATCAGAAAACCTTATCGCTCCGCCAAAGGAATGGTGAAGATTGGATGAACGGTTGTCGAGTTATGATCAAAAGACTGTTCGCTGTAAATTACAGCGATAACTTACACAAATATACTTTTTGTTGCTGTTTTGAAACTGTCAACAATCACAAAACTGTTAACCTGTGACGTCACAGTGGAATTTTTTGCACTATTTTCTATTCATTGGATCATGAAGTCAGTCGCTCCGGCTTTCGCGGCACTGTCTGTACTGATCGCCGATTCGGGTTAAAAAACGTTTGCCAGCGATCGTTCGGAATGTGCAACGTCACCAGACACAATAATTACAAACATAGACTTGTCGTTGGAATGTACTTTGGTTGTCTAATAATATTTGTTGCGCACATTTGCCGGGTGTCAAATACAAGGCAGCGTGGCCGAGCGGTCTAAGGCGCTGGTTTTAGGCACCAGTCCGAAAGGGCGTGGGTTCGAATCCCACCGCTGTCAGGAAAAACATAACTTTCTTTTTATTTTCTGTTATTATATTTTATTAGGCCATATATCAAAAAGCTTCAGAACTCAGCAGCTATACAATTCCATTCAAGCTATGTTCGGATGAATATATATAGTAGTTCAGATAGGTTATCTGTAATGTTTGTGAGTTAAGATTCCCATAAAGTTTTTTATACACTTGCAGAGGGTATATTGTAATTGTCCAGATGTTTGTGACGCATTTCCTTCCACTTAAAGTATATATATTGGTGATCAGCATGACGAGCTCAGCTGATTTAGCCTTGTCCGTCCGTCTGTTTCTATGCTATCTGCTTCTTCAGTTTTCAAGTTATCGTAACCAAACTTTGCACAAAGTCTTCTGGTACAAATAAGCTGCACAGTTGTTGAAACCGATCGGATGACCATAACATAGAGCTGCCATAGGAACGATCGGTCAAAACTAGAAACATGAGAAAAATCTTCATGTTTTTATTAGAGACGCCTCCAAACTGCGTAAGTACTAGTTTTCTTTGCTTCTGCACAATTCTGGAAAGTTTGGTCGAAATCGGACATCTATATAGTATAGCTGCCTTAGAAAAGTAAGGTTAGAAAAATAGTCTTTGTTAGAATAACTTTTTGGCTTTAAATATAAACCTCTTTCAAATTTGCATATATTTTTTTTTTTAAGCTTTAACACAATTCTTCAAAGTTTTGGTCAAAATCGGATGACTATAGGTTATAGCTGCCGTAGGAACGATTGGTCGTAAAACTAGTTCTAGTGAAAAAAAAACCATTTTGTTTTCAATGCAAACGTGTCCTAACTCCGTATTTACAAGTTTTCTATGCTTCTCCATGATTCTACCAAGTTTGGTAAAAATCGTACATCTATATAGTATAACCGCTATAGAAAAGTACGTTTACAAGCATAGTCTTAGTAAGAAAACCTTTTTTGTTTTCAATGTAAACCTCTTTAAAATATATTTATTTTTCAAGCTTTCACACAATTCTTCAATGTTTTGTTTTGAAATCGCATGACTATAAGATATAGCTGCCATAGGAATGATTGGTCGAGAATCTAGTTTTAGTAAGAAAAACTTTCTTTTTTTCAAAGAAAACGCCTCCAAACTTTGTATTTATTATTAAGTAGTAGCAGTAGTGCTATGCTTCTCCATTATTCTCCAAGTTTGGTTGAAATCGGACATCTATATAGTAAAGCTGCCATAGAAAAGTAAGGTTAAAAAAATAGTTTTAGTGAGAAAAACTTTTTTGTTTTCAGTGAAAATGTTCTAGAAAACCCATTAGGAAGTTCTCCCTAGTGCCAAAAATTTGGCCTTTCAGCCCAGTGTGCAGTGGTTGAGTTTCTGCTATTTGGGTTAATAATGGCAACCAACCACCTCCACGTAAAAAGCATCCTGAAAAGCATTCTTCACATTCCTTGAAATACAATTTAACGGCACGGTTCTATGGAATGGGTTGCAGTTCGTCCACTTTGATCTGCAACACTTGTTCGACCTCTCTGACGTTTTCAAAATGATTTTTCTTATGTTTTTCTGTTTGCTTAATGGTGTGGTCAATTCTCGTAGGTACCTCTGAGAATTATCAATGATGTCTCATATTTTTATGACGCCTTGCAAGAATTTATCAGCTGTTTGACAAAAAACGAGTTGGCAGGTCCATTCTCATTCTCAGAGCGCATTTTCGGTATCTCAGTGCATGCTCTGAGGGTTTTGCAGTAGGAGATTTCAAGAATTGTAGTGTATAGATACAACAAAATGTAAGCAAACTACTTGAAAATGTAGGTTTTTCACATGTTTCTCAAGGATTTCACCCCCCTCCACCCACAAGGGAGTGTTTTGTGAGGAAGTTTTCTTTCTGAACAGTTGAAATCTATTTTGTTTCCCTCAATTCGTCTGGGATTCGAACTCACTTACCTTCTCTCTGCAATTAAAACACAAATTTCGGCATCTTAGCCCATGCGACCATCAAGCACTCGCGCGGCATTGCCGCAAATCACAGTAATAAAGGGAAATAACGTGAAACGTTTCGTGTAGATTTTGTGTACGTAGCATTCTGCATTTAAAATCCTAAACTTTTATTTAGAAGTAACTTTCGTAGTCGATAATCATTTGCCTTCTGCTTACATTAGAAACAGAGTTAAAACAATTTATTTTTGCTTATTTCATATACATCATGCAACTAGTTTCGACTCGACATAAATTAAAGGTCTTAAAAAAAAAACCGTATATATTTCCATGTCAGTTGTTTCTTAGAATTGAATCTGCATATCTTAGATTCGTGTGCATAAAACTAACATCTACATTAGCACACTTATAATTGTGATGGCGATAAAATAACTGTCTTAAGAAACTAAACAAATATTCCCTTATTAATTTGCTAAATAAATCCAGGAATTAAGGGTAATATTCGCTATAAGGATGACCAGTTTTTATTGATAAATCTCTATAATACTCTGTTATAACATTAACACGATGAACGTCAACGAAGCGAGCTTCAAAGCCTAGAAGAATACGGGTGCCGTTAATCGGCTGACGAGTATGTATGATTATAAGTACGAGCTTATATAACACAAGACAGCGTGGCCGAGTGGTCTAAGGCGCTGGTTTTAAGCACCATTCCGAAAGGGCGTGGGTTCGAATCCCACCGCTGTCAGATGAGTTTTTTGTTTCATTATTTCTAACATTTTGCCCTCAATTCGACTCCACACAACAAAAGCAACGGTGCAACGCCCAACCCCACGCCCATTTCCACGACACAGACGTTTATCTGGCGTTGACATTTCCTTTTCCCGCGTGCTCTCGGCTTCTAATTTGCCTTCTGCCTGAACCCTTTCGGTGGTAACATGTTGATCTCGTTAGCAACCCGCGGTGTAATTCAAAAACCAAAATGAAAGGGAAATGTCCGGAAATTAAAAGGGTTTGCGGTGGATTCAACTAGCTAACCCTAACCCCTGGCCCAAAACTGAATGGACCTTTTCAAATCAACCGAAAAGGATTGTGTATCAAATGTCACACAATTGCAGTTGAAAGTCATTAAATTCATCTGTTTCACTGACTGACTGACGATGCTGTAATTATGTGACTTTAACAAAATTGTTACATGAGATATTTGTTATGTTTTTAATTGCAATCGATTGGCCGGCTTTTTGGAAGCTTATGGTAAACTCCAAAAAGAAACAAAACTTTTTTCTACTTTTGAAAATTTTGCAGTGAAATAACTTTGAAACTTTCTTGGTTTTAGACAATTTTTTTTCAAACTTAGAAAGGACAACCCTAAATAAAATTTCTTAATTTCATCAGGCCCCACTCTATTTTTTTTTACCAGCACAGACCTATTTGAAGTTCATTTGTCTAAGGTGAGAAATGTTATTATAGAACTAATTCCCTATTTAAATTTATGCAACCTTTTGGGTATATTAAGCCACCCTGTTGACCCACAAAGATGAACGTACACTCATATTGAAGCTATAGAAATTCTGTATCGCTGTCTCTTTGTGACATTTTCCAAATATCTATATCCATTCAAAAGCTAAGATTTTTTCAAGCCACTGTGCAACGAAACGACTGATCAAACGACTGTAGAATCGAAATTGCAAGAAGAAGATTTAAAGATTTCCAGTCCTTAGTCCTTTGAACCTCCTTGCAACACAATTGCAGACCAAATGCGGTTGTCTTTGGAAAGGTACTTTATTTAAAACCAAATTCTTTGATCAATGCAAAAGAACAGAAGCAAGGATCAACAAGGAGTAACTTTAAGATTTAATACTTAGCTGGCTTCAGCGCCACTTCTAAGTAGTTTCTCTCAATTTCTATTGTAGTTATAAACTGACTGAACAACCAAACACTTTCCCTATTTGTCCATCAACTTAAAAGGATGAGTATAGCTTTCCTGTTTAATATTTCATTTTCTCTTTGATCCACTGATCGAAGCCCGTCACATTTGTATAGACAGCTGGCCAGTCCTTCAGCCCGCACTTGCGGCCAAAGGACACAATGCCGTCCAGCACCCAAGCATTATTACGGAAATGCATTAATGGTCCTCCAGAATCACCCTGACAGGTGTCCTCATCAGCCTTTCCACCGGCGCATATTTGGGTAGACACAAGTTTGACCATTTTCTGAGCATATTTTTGGCTGCACTGCGTGGCATTCACATAGTTGACTGCTAGTTTTTGTAGAACAGGACTCCCGAAACCTTTCCAAGTTGTTGCTCCCCAGCCGGCTGCCATAAACCGCTCCCCCTCATTATTGCTATTCGGACCCACCACCGAGGGCAAGCAAATCGGACGAACTGCCTTGGTGAAACTCACATCCTTTTCCAGACGCACTAGGCCAATGTCATGGGCGCTAGTATTTGAATATTTGTTATACAAACTGTGGACGTGGATCTCTTTAACGGCTATACTTTGAGTTGCGGGTGCACAGACACCTTCAGTGTCACAATCCTTGGTACTGTTCGTATCGTGTTCGCCCAAACGTACTGATACCCTGCAAAAAAGCGAACGATACATTAACATTTTGTCTTCCGCCTCCACATCGAAATTGGTTACTTACAGTTTTCCAACTTGTTGAAGAATACGTCCCCTTAGGCAATGTGCCGCTGTTAAGACATAACGTGAATTGATCAATGATCCGGCACAAGCGGTTGCGATACCTTTGCCATCAGTTCGTTTATATTCCATTAAGACCATCCAAGGAAATTCATTGAGACTAGCATTCGCTCCGCCTAATATCCGGAAATTTGCGGCCAGACCACCACAATTTGGTGGCTGTGGTAGAAGATCAGTTAAGTGTGAGTCTTGTTGACGAGACGTATTATTCAACGATGTGCTCTTTAGTTGTTTGGATTTCCGGATAACTGTTCGGTCTTCACCAAAGCTCCAGGGCTTGTCCTTTGGAATGCCCAATTTGATTGATTTTTGTGATTGTTGCTGACGAGAGGTATTATTCAACGATTCCCTCTTTAGTTGATTAGAATTCTGTATCACTTTTGGGTCTTCACTCCAACTCCAAAGCATGTCATTTGACATGGTAGGAAGTTGATGTAGTTGATGTCGCAGTACAGCTGCTGAAAAACTAAAGTCCTTGTCTCGTGGACAACAGACTAATGGATAAGTATCATTTAGTGTTCCACAATGAAAGCTTTTCATGAAGACCCTCTCTCTGATGGATAAATGAACCCGCTGGAGGACTGAATACAAAGTTGAACAGCTTTGGATGTCTACACATAGGCCAGCCACATTATGGGGGGTCTGACAAGAGCCATCTGAAATGGATCAATAACATGGTACATAATATAGACACTGAAGTTTGGAGATTCTCCAGCAGATGCATTGGGTTATCCAACCGGTTTCCAAGGCACAGCTTGTATTTTGAAGAAATGTTGTGCATTTTCCCGGTGAACTATGGGAATTTCTGGCATATCAATTGAATTTTGAAGCACATACCTTGAGCTTGGGAATAATTGGCCACAAATAAACAAAACAGAAATGTCACAAAAACTTTCATTTTTAATTTTTAATATTGATCACAGCTAATATTGTGGATAGATCGGCTGGTCCTTGTGTTTTGAAATGAATTGAGAAGATGCGTACAGTATTTATACACCCCAGAATGTGTGTTATCTAAAAGCCGAAATACATCTGAGTAATAGGAATAAAATTAAAATAAATAATTTATCTTTGAAATGAATCAAAGGGCGCAATTGAATAAAAAAAAATGCTGGCATTTCAGTTTCTCAAGTGTTGGATAAATTCTGTAAAACTTCAAATAGTCACCTCAAAGTGTCAGAATTCGATACAGTGATAATATGGCCTTTAACTTGTTATTATAAAGCATCTAATACGGGTAGACGGACGGACGGTGAGATGGCAGTATATGTATGCTCCATAAGCAGATTCAAGAAGTCACACCTGCTAAAACATCTTAGATAAAGAAAAAGATAGATAAAAATAGAGGAAAGTTAACTTTGGCTCTGCCGAAGTTTGTATACCCTTGCAGCATGTTTTTTCACTAATTTAAAGGACATACCCACTGAAAACAAACCAGTTTTTCTCACAAAGACTACTTTTCTGAATCTTCTGTTGTATGAAAGCTATACCATATAGATGCCAGATTTCAACCAAAC
>JAWNNM010003020.1:0-13828 GCA_035044965.1 Lordiphosa andalusiaca
GATCGGTCAAAACTAGAAACATGAGAAAAATCTTCATGTTTTTATTAGAGACGCCTCCAAACTGCGTAAGTACTAGTTTTCTTTGCTTCTGCACAATTCTGGAAAGTTTGGTCGAAATCGGACATCTATATAGTATAGCTGCCTTAGAAAAGTAAGGTTAGAAAAATAGTCTTTGTTAGAATAACTTTTTGGCTTTAAATATAAACCTCTTTCAAATTTGCATATATTTTTTTTTTTAAGCTTTAACACAGTTCTTCAAAGTTTTGGTCAAATTCGGATGACTATAGGTTATAGCTGCCGTAGGAACGATTGGTCGTAAAACTAGTTCTAGTGAAAAAAAAACCATTTTGTTTTCAATGCACACGTGTCCTAACTCCGTATTTACAAGTTTTCTATGCTTCTCCATGATTCTACCAAGTTTGGTAAAAATCGTACATCTATATAGTATAACCGCTATAGAAAAGTACGTTTACAAGCATAGTCTTAGTAAGAAAACCTTTTTTGTTTTCAATGTAAACCTCTTTAAAATATATTTATTTTTCAAGCTTTCACACAATTCTTCAATGTTTTGTCAAAATCGCATGACTATAAGATATAGCTGCCATAGGAATGATTGGTCGAGAATCTAGTTTTAGTAAGAAAAACTTTCTTTTGTCCTAGAAAACCCATTAGGAAGTTCTCCCTAGTGCCAAAAATTTGGCCTTTCAGCCCAGTGTGCAGTGGTTGAGTCTCTGCTATTTGGGTTAATGGCAACCAACCACCTCCACGGAAAAAGCATCCTGAAAAGCATTCTTCACATTCCTTGAAATACAATTTAACGGCACGGTTCTATGGAATGGGTTGCAGTTCGTCCACTTTGATCAGCAACACTTGTTCGACCTCTGTGACGGTTTCAAAATGATTTTTCTTATGTTTTTTGGTCTTTTTTTTTCTGTTTGCTTAATAGTGTGTTCAATTCTCGTAGGTACCTCTGAGAATTATCAATGATGTCTCATATTTTTATGACGCCTTGCAAGAATTTATCAGCTGTTTGACAAAAAACGAGTTGGCAGGTCCATTTTCATTCTCAGAGCGCATTTTCGGTATCTCAGTGCATGCTCTGAGGGTTTTGCAGTAGGAGATTTCAAGAATTGTGGTGTATAGATACAACAAAATGTAAGCAAACTACTTGAAAATGTAGGTTTTTCACATGTTTCTCAAGGATTTCACCCCTCTCCACCCACAAGGGAGTGTTTTGTGAGGAAGTTTTCTTTCTGAACAGCTGAAATCTATTTTGTTTCCCTCAATTCGTCTGGGATTCGAACTCACTTACCTTCTCTCTGCAATTAAAACACAAATTTCGGCATCTTAGCCCATACGACCATCAAGCACTCGCGCGGCATTGCCGCAAATCACAGTAATAAAGGGAAATAACGTGAAACGTTTCGTGTAGATTTTGTGTACATAGCATTCTGCATTTAAAATCCTAAACTTTTATTTAGAAATAACTTTCGTAGTCGATAATCATTTGCCTTCTGCTTACATTAGAAACAGAGTTAAAACAATTTATTTTTGCTTATTTCATATACATCATGCAACTAGTTTCGACTCGACATAAATTAAAGGTCTTAAAAAAAAAACCGTATATATTTCCATGTCAGTTGTTTCTTAGAATTGAATCTGCATATCTTAGATTCGTGTGCATAAAACTAACATCTACATTAGCACACTTATAATTGTGAAGGCGATAAAATAACTGTCTTAAGAAACTAAAAAAATATTCCCTTATTAATTTGCTATATAAATCCAGGAATTAAGGGTAATATTCGCTATAAGGATGACCAGTTTTTATTGATAAATCTCAATAATACTCTGTTATAACATTAACACGATGAACGTCAACGAAGGGAACTTCAAAGCCTAGAAGAATACGGGTGCCGTTAATCGTCTGACGAGTATGTATGATTATAAGTACAAGCTTATATAACACAAGACAGCGTGGCCGAGTGGTCTAAGGCGCTGGTTTTAAGCACCATTCCGAAAGGGCGTGGGTTCGAATCCCACCGCTGTCAGATGAGTTTTTTGTTTCATTATTTCTAACATTTTGCCCTCAATTCGACTCCACACAACAAAAGCAACGGTGCAACGCCCAACCCCACGCCCATTTCCACGACACAGACGTTTATCTGGCGTTGACATTTCCTTTTCCCGCGTGCTCTCGGCTTCTAATTTGCCTTCTGCCTGAACCCTTTCGGTGGTAACATGTTGATCTCGTTAGCAACCCGCGGTGTAATTCAAAAACCAAAATGAAAGGGAAATGTCCGGAAATTAAAAGGGTTTGCGGTGGATTCAACTAGCTAACCCTAACCCCTGGCCCAGAAGTGAATGGACCTTTTCAAATCAACCGAAAAGGATTGTGTATCAAATGTCACACAATTGCAGTTGAAAGTCATTAAATTCATCTGTTTCACTGACTGACTGACGATGCTGTAATTATGTGACTTTAACAAAATTGTTACATGAGATATTTGTTATGTTTTTAATTGCAATCGATTGGCCGGCTTTTTGGAAGCTTATGGTAAACTCCAAAAAGAAACAAAACTTTTTTCTAGTTTTGAAAATTTTGCAGTGAAATAACTTTGAAACTTTCTTGGTTTTAGACAATTTTTTTTCAAACTTAGAAAGGACAACCCGAAATAAAATTTCTTAATTTCATCAGGCCCCACTCTATTTTTTTTTACCAGCACAGACCTATTTGAAGTTCATTTGTCTAAGGTGAGAAATGTTATTATAGAACTAATTCCCTATTTAATTTTATGCAACCTTTTGGGTATATTAAGCCACCCTGTTGACCCACAAAGATGAACGTACACTCATATTAAAGCTACAGAAATTCTGTATCGCTGTTTCTATGTGACATTTTTCAAATATCACTTACCATTTCATTCCATTTTCACCCAATTCAAAGAGGTGTAGAACACAAATTGCAGGAAGAAGATTTACAAATTTTCACCTAAGTTCTTTGAACCTCCTTTGGGGTTGTCTTTGGAAAGGTACTTTATTTAAAACCAAATTCTTTGATCAATGCAAAAGAACAGAAGCAAGGATCAACAAGGAGTAACTTTAAGATTTAATACTTAGCTGGCTTCAGTGCCACTTCTAAGTAGTTTCTCTCAATTTCTATTGTAGTTATAAACTGACTGAACAACCACACACTTTCCCTATTTGTCCATCAACTTAGAAGGATGAGTATAGCTTTCCTGTTTAATATTTCATTTTCTCTTTGATCCACTGATCGAAGCCCGTCACATTTGTATAGACAGCTGGCCAGTCCTTCAGCCCGCACTTGCGGCCAAAGGACACAATGCCGTCCAGCACCCAAGCATTATTACGGAAATGCATTAATGGTCCTCCAGAATCACCCTGACAGGTGTCCTCATCAGCCTTTCCACCGGCGCATATTTGGGTAGATACAAGTTTGACCATTTTCTGAGCATATTTTTGGCTGCACTGCGTGGCATTCACATAGTTGACTGCTAGTTTTTGTAGAACAGGACTCCCGAAACCTTTCCAAGTTGTTGCTCCCCAGCCGGCTGCCATAAACCGCTCCCCCTCATTATTGCTATTCGGACCCACCACCGAGGGCAAGCAAATCGGACGAATTGCCTTGGTGAAACTCACATCCTTTTCCAGACGCACTAGGCCAATGTCATGGGAGCTAGTATTTGAATATTTGTTATACAAACTGTGGACGTGGATCTCTTTAACGGCTATACTTTGAGTTGCGGGTGCACAGACACCTTCAGTGTCACAATCCTTGGTACTGTTCGTATCGTGTTCGCCCAAACGTACTGATACCCTGCAAAAAAGCGAACCATACATTAACATTTTGTCTTCCGCCTCCACATCGAAATTGGTTACTTACAGTTTTCCAAATTGTTGAAGAATACGTCCCCTAAGGCAATGTGCCGCTGTTAAGACATAACGTGAATTGATCAATGATCCGGCACAAGCGGTTGTGATACCTTTGCCATCAGTTCGTTTATATTCCATTAAGACCATCCAAGGAAATTCATTGAGACTAGCATTCGCTCCGCCTAATATCCGGAAATTTGCGGCCAGACCACCACAATTTGGTGGCTGTGGTAGAAGATCAGTTAAGTGTGAGTCTTGTTGACGAGAGGTATTATTCAACGATGGGCTCTTTAGTTGTTTGGATTTCCGGATAACTGTTCGGTCTTCACCAAAGCTCCAGGGCTTGTCCTTTGGAATGCCCAATTTGATTGATTTTTGTGATTGTTGCTGACGAGAGGTATTATTCAACGATTCCCTCTTTAGTTGATTAGAATTCTGTATCACTTTTGGGTCATCACTCCAACTCCAAAGCATGCCATTTGACATGGTAGGAAGTGGATGGTTATATCGCAGTACAGCTGCTGAAAAATTAAAGTCCTTGTCTCGTGGACAACAGACTAATGGATAAGTAACATTTAGTGTTCCACAATGAAAGCTTTTCATGAAGACCCTCTCTCTGATGGATAAATGAACCCGCTGGAGGACTGAATACAAAGTTGAACAGCTTCGGATGTCTACACATAGGCCAGCCACATTATGGGGGGTCTGACAAGAGCCATCTGAAATGGAAAATAACATGGAACATAATATAGACACTGAAGTTTGGAGATTCTCCAGCAGATGCATTGGGTTATCCAACCGGTTTCCAAGGCACAGCTTGTATTTTGAAGAAATGTTGTGCATTTTCCCGGTGAACTATGGGAATTTCTGGCATATCAATTGAATTTTGAAGCACATACCTTGAGCTTGCGAATAATTGGCCACAAATAAACAAAACAGAAATGTCACAAAAACTTTCATTTTTAATTTTTAATATTGATCACAGCTAATATTGTGGATAGATCGGCTGGTCCTTGTGTTTTGAAATGAATTGAGAAGATGCGTACAGTATTTATACACCCCAGAATGTGTGTTTTCTAAAAGCCGAAATACATCTGAGTAATAGGAATAAAATTAAAATAAATAATTTATCTTTGAAATGAATCAAAGGGCGCAATTGAATAAAAAAATGCTGGCATTTCAGTTTCTCAAGTGTTGGATAAATTCTGTAAAACTTCAAATAGTCACCTCAATGTGTCAGAATTCGATACAGTGATAAAATGGCCTTTAACTTGTTATTATAAAGCATCTAATAGGGGTAGACGGACGGACGGTGAGATGGCAGTATATGTATGCTCCATAAGCAGATTCAAGAAGTCACACCTGCTAAAACATCTTAGATATAGAAAAATATAGATAAAAATAGAGGAAAGTTAACTTTGGCTCTGCCGAAGTTTGTATACCCTTGCAGTATGTTTTTTCACTAATTTAAAGGACATACCCACTGAAAACAAACCAGTTTTTTTTAACAAAGACTACTTTTTTGAATCTTCTGTTGTATGAAAGCTATACCATATAGATGCCAGATTTCAACCAAACGTAGTGGAATTATGAAAAAGCTTAGCAAACTATGAAATACAAAGTTTGGAGGCGTTTTCTTTGAAAACAAAAAAGTTTTTTTCACTAAAGCTACTTTTTCGACCGATCATTCCTACGACAGCTATAGCGTATAGTCATCCGATATTGACAAAACTTTGAAGAATTGTGTGAAAGCTTATAAAATAAATACATGCCAATTTTAGAAAGGTTTGCATTGAAAAGAAAAAAGTTTTTTTTACTAAGACTGTTTTTCGAAGCTTACTTTTCTATGGCAGCTATACTATATAGATGTTCGATTTCGACCAAACTTGGCAGAATTATGGATAAGCATAGAAAACTAGTAATTACGAAATTTGGAGACGTTTGCATTAAAAACAAAATATGTTATACTCATCCGATCCGGCCGGTTCCGACAAATGTGCAGCGTATTTGTAGACTTCGTGTAAAGTTTGTGTCGCGATAGCTTTTAAACTGACGGAAGGAGAACAGACAGACAAGGCATGATTTAGCTGATCAAGAATATATATATACTTTCTGTGATCGGAAATGCTGGACTATTTTGATATGAATTGAAGGCAATTTTTACTTTGTAGGAACTACTTAACCTTAATTCTAGTCGTCTCTTTTCTTTGAGAGTGTCTCGGAGAGGTTCTTCCTATTTCGACATGGCTTTGTGTGCTTCTCAACGTCGTCATGCAAAGTCGAACGTAATATTTATACAAAAAGCGAGAACATGGGTCTTAAAATGTGTACAAACATTTAAAACAAAGGCAATTTCCGTTCTTTCTCACTTCTAGTGGAATGTTCTCATCCTTCCTTAATGAATGCCCTTCGAAATCATTTTTCATATTACATAAGAATAGACTCTCCTGGCTAAGATTGAATTAAGCTAAAGACGACAAATCAATTATCAACTCTGAAGAAGTGAATGCAGATTCATGACGGGTAATCTAAGAGATCGGAGGGCCAGTGCAGAAGACTTACAGTATAACAAGTGGAACAAAGTTGGGTCAAGTCATCCTTAAAGTTTATATCGATCCGTCATCGCTAAGAATGTTGAGTGTCGAACAAAATGTCGTATTAATATTATCTCAGGCAAACGATTCAAATTTCCAAATAAATAAGCATCATCAATAGAGGAAAGCGATTGACGTCTTAAAGCTCGTCAGAGAACTGAACCGAATCTAACCGATTTTCATAGTGATTTGCGGTTCGGTTCACCAGTTTGAATAAACGGTTCGGTACGGTTTAAAATCGGTGGTTAAATTGCTTAATAACTATTTGCTATGCGAATGCCTAACAATTTTTGTTATCTCTAAATATCAAGTGCTTTAGTCACTGATAGGATCATGCTATAAACATGATGAATTTTTAGACTAAATTTGTAGACTCTTGTTGTTTGATATTAGATATGCTCAGTATGGATAGACCATAATATTGTATCTTTGTCTTGTTAATGTTATTGCAATTAAATAGAAATAAAAGAAAAAAAATAAATTAAATACAAGAAAAAAAACTTGCTTAAGCCCTACAGTAACATACTCTACACCAGCGAGAGTCTAAGCTCAGTTTGCTGCTGCGCAACAGCAGAATCACACACTCTTATGCTTATAACTCGACTCGACTTTCCACTGGCTGTTACATATTTTTGCTCAAATAGTAAAGTCATATTTCGACCCCAGAAATGGGTGTTAAGGCCTCGCTTAAAAGGAACCACTTTCTTAACACTTCACTTGTTCGTCCTATTCTCGAGTATGGATCATGTGTTTGGTCTTCGCCTTACTAATTTAACCCATCAATATAGAATTGAATCAGTGCGAAAACAATTCTTATTGTTTGCTCTACGTGGTCCATTTACCAACTTCCTCTAAGAAACTACAATCTTAGCATGTTTCGTACTCAATTTAAGAAGAGGATCGTCAGCCGTGTTTTCCATTTCTTCGATTCTCTCCAGGTTGCCATAACGTTGTTGACGTAAGTGCGAATATAATGCTTTAACAGTTGAGCTAGTCAACCTCTAAACGAACTTAAATTGATCGCGAGTCACACTACGTTTAATATATGATTTATAAGATATCATTTTTGTATTTAAAGTGGCTACCCAACTTTAGATTCCGTCATTTACAAAGACGTAGTTCACAACACATGAATAGTTCGCATTTCTCAATAAACTTTGTGACCAGTTTTGCGGTTGCCCTGCAACGATTACATGAACGTATTAAAACCAGGGCTATTGGTTTCCTAACTGCAGTTAAAACAGGGCTGCAAACCGGGTTTAAAACGAACCGACTTACATTTTACTGTGAAACGTACCACTTGAGAAATATAAGCTCAACCTGAACCTATAATTTTGGTTCGGTTCAACAAAATTGATTGACAGTGAACAAAAATTCATCTACTGCCTAGCAACTTCTTCTGTTATCCGATTTTTTATGTAATACTGAGTCTTATAATCGGCAGGAGCGTTAAATAAAGCAGCTAGCAAATTGATCAGAACTACTTATAAAACTTCCACAAATAACAAACTCTGTTTTTCAAGAACACCATATGGAATTTTACTGACCAGTAAATCATATTTTTTGTGTACTCCGATATATTCTACAAATCGCTAATGATAGATGATAATGCCATAGAAAAGTTAGGTTAGAAAAATAATTTTAGTGTGAAATACTGTTTTGTTTTCAATGTAAACTTCTTTAAAATTGGCATATAATTATTTTATTTTTATTTGTACACAATTCGTGTTTTTCAAAATCGTATGACTATAGGTTATAGCTGCCATAGCAATAATCGGTCGAGAAACTCGATTTAGGCAAAAAAAAAAATTTCTATTCTTAATGTAAACGTCTCCAAACTTTGTATTTCTTAGTTTGCTATGCATTCCCATGAGTCCAGTAAGATTGGTCAAAATCAGACATCTATATAGTATAGCTGCCATAGAAAAGTGAGGTTAGAAATATAGTCTTAGTGAGAAAAACATGTTTGTTTTCAATGTAAATCTCTTGAAAATTGGCATATATTTGTTTTCTAAGCTTTCACACAATTCTTTAAGGTTTTATCAAAATCGGATGACTATACGTTATGGCTGCCATAGCAATGATCGGTCGAGAAACTCGATATACTGAGAAAAACTTTTTCATTTTCAAAGATATCGCCTCCTAACTTTGTATTTTTATCTATCTATTTCATTACCTAAAACTAATTAATCAGCTGATGGAGTATATACTGCCATCTGACCCACCGTTCTAATTCCAAGATTAAAGCCATGTTTGTATTGCATTCTGACACTTTGAGGTGACTATTTGAAGTTTTACAGAATTTATCCAACACTTGAGAAACTGAAATGCCAGCATTTTTTTTTATTCAATTGCGCCCTTTGATTCATTTCAAAGATAAATTATTTATTTTAATTTTATTCCTATTACTCAGATGTATTTCGGCTTTTAGATAACACACATTCTGGGGTGTATAAATACTGTACGCATCTTCTCAATTCATTTCAAAACACAAGGACCAGCCGATCTATCCACAATATTAGCTGTGATCAATATTAAAAATTAAAAATGAAAGTTTTTGTGACATTTCTGTTTTGTTTATTTGTGGCCAATTATTCCCAAGCTCAAGGTATGTGCTTCAAAATTCAATTGATATGCCAGAAATTCCCATAGTTCACCGGGAAAATGCACAACATTTCTTCAAAATACAAGCTGTGCCTTGGAAACCGGTTGGATAACCCAATGCATCTGCTGGAGAATCTCCAAACTTCAGTGTCTATATTATGTACCATGTTATTGATCCATTTCAGATGGCTCTTGTCAGACCCCCCATAATGTGGCTGGCCTATGTGTAGACATCCAAAGCTGTTCAACTTTGTATTCAGTCCTCCAGCGGGTTCATTTATCCATCAGAGAGAGGGTCTTCATGAAAAGCTTTCATTGTGGAACACTAAATGATACTTATCCATTAGTCTGTTGTCCACGAGACAAGGACTTTAGTTTTTCAGCAGCTGTACTGCGACATCAACTACATCAACTTCCTACCATGTCAAATGACATGCTTTGGAGTTGGAGTGAAGACCCAAAAGTGATACAGAATTCTAATCAACTAAAGAGGGAATCGTTGAATAATACCTCTCGTCAGCAACAATCACAAAAATCAATCAAATTGGGCATTCCAAAGGACAAGCCCTGGAGCTTTGGTGAAGACCGAACAGTTATCCGGAAATCCAAACAACTAAAGAGCACATCGTTGAATAATACGTCTCGTCAACAAGACTCACACTTAACTGATCTTCTACCACAGCCACCAAATTGTGGTGGTCTGGCCGCAAATTTCCGGATATTAGGCGGAGCGAATGCTAGTCTCAATGAATTTCCTTGGATGGTCTTAATGGAATATAAACGAACTGATGGCAAAGGTATCGCAACCGCTTGTGCCGGATCATTGATCAATTCACGTTATGTCTTAACAGCGGCACATTGCCTAAGGGGACGTATTCTTCAACAAGTTGGAAAACTGTAAGTAACCAATTTCGATGTGGAGGCGGAAGACAAAATGTTAATGTATCGTTCGCTTTTTTGCAGGGTATCAGTACGTTTGGGCGAACACGATACGAACAGTACCAAGGATTGTGACACTGAAGGTGTCTGTGCACCCGCAACTCAAAGTATAGCCGTTAAAGAGATCCACGTCCACAGTTTGTATAACAAATATTCAAATACTAGCGCCCATGACATTGGCCTAGTGCGTCTGGAAAAGGATGTGAGTTTCACCAAGGCAGTTCGTCCGATTTGCTTGCCCTCGGTGGTGGGTCCGAATAGCAATAATGAGGGGGAGCGGTTTATGGCAGCCGGCTGGGGAGCAACAACTTGGAAAGGTTTCGGGAGTCCTGTTCTACAAAAACTAGCAGTCAACTATGTGAATGCCACGCAGTGCAGCCAAAAATATGCTCAGAAAATGGTCAAACTTGTGTCTACCCAAATATGCGCCGGTGGAAAGGCTGATGAGGACACCTGTCAGGGTGATTCTGGAGGACCATTAATGCATTTCCGTAATAATGCTTGGGTGCTGGACGGCATTGTGTCCTTTGGCCGCAAGTGCGGGCTGAAGGACTGGCCAGCTGTCTATACAAATGTGACGGGCTTCGATCAGTGGATCAAAGAGAAAATGAAATATTAAACAGGAAAGCTATACTCATCCTTTTAAGTTGATGGACAAATAGGGAAAGTGTTTGGTTGTTCAGTCAGTTTATAACTACAATAGAAATTGAGAGAAACTACTTAGAAGTGGCGCTGAAGCCAGCTAAGTATTAAATCTTAAAGTTACTCCTTGTTGATCCTTGCTTCTGTTCTTTTGCATTGATCAAAGAATTTGGTTTTAAATAAAGTACCTTTCCAAAGACAACCGCATTTGGTCTGCAATTGTGTTGCAAGGAGGTTCAAAGGACTAAGGACTGGAAATCTTTAAATCTTCTTCTTGCAATTTCGATTCTACAGTCGTTTGATCAGTCGTTTCGTTGCACAGTGGCTTGAAAAAATCTTAGCTTTTGAATGGATATAGATATTTGGAAAATGTCACAAAGAGACAGCGATACAGAATTTCTATAGCTTCAATATGAGTGTACGTTCATCTTTGTGGGTCAACAGGGTGGCTTAATATACCCAAAAGGTTGCATAAATTTAAATAGGGAATTAGTTCTATAATAACATTTCTCACCTTAGACAAATGAACTTCAAATAGGTCTGTGCTGGTAAAAAAAAATAGAGTGGGGCCTGATGAAATTAAGAAATTTTATTTAGGGTTGTCCTTTCTAAGTTTGAAAAAAAATTGTCTAAAACCAAGAAAGTTTCAAAGTTATTTCACTGCAAAATTTTCAAAAGTAGAAAAAAGTTTTGTTTCTTTTTGGAGTTTACCATAAGCTTCCAAAAAGCCGGCCAATCGATTGCAATTAAAAACATAACAAATATCTCATGTAACAATTTTGTTAAAGTCACATAATTACAGCATCGTCAGTCAGTCAGTGAAACAGATGAATTTAATGACTTTCAACTGCAATTGTGTGACATTTGATACACAATCCTTTTCGGTTGATTTGAAAAGGTCCATTCAGTTTTGGGCCAGGGGTTAGGGTTAGCTAGTTGAATCCACCGCAAACCCTTTTAATTTCCGGACATTTCCCTTTCATTTTGGTTTTTGAATTACACCGCGGGTTGCTAACGAGATCAACATGTTACCACCGAAAGGGTTCAGGCAGAAGGCAAATTAGAAGCCGAGAGCACGCGGGAAAAGGAAATGTCAACGCCAGATAAACGTCTGTGTCGTGGAAATGGGCGTGGGGTTGGGCGTTGCACCGTTGCTTTTGTTGTGTGGAGTCGAATTGAGGGCAAAATGTTAGAAATAATGAAACAAAAAACTCATCTGACAGCGGTGGGATTCGAACCCACGCCCTTTCGGAATGGTGCTTAAAACCAGCGCCTTAGACCACTCGGCCACGCTGTCTTGTGTTATATAAGCTCGTACTTATAATCATACATACTCGTCAGCCGATTAACGGCACCCGTATTCTTCTAGGCTTTGAAGCTCGCTTCGTTGACGTTCATCGTGTTAATGTTATAACAGAGTATTATAGAGATTTATCAATAAAAACTGGTCATCCTTATAGCGAATATTACCCTTAATTCCTGGATTTATTTAGCAAATTAATAAGGGAATATTTGTTTAGTTTCTTAAGACAGTTATTTTATCGCCATCACAATTATAAGTGTGCTAATGTAGATGTTAGTTTTATGCACACGAATCTAAGATATGCAGATTCAATTCTAAGAAACAACTGACATGGAAATATATACGGTTTTTTTTTTAAGACCTTTAATTTATGTCGAGTCGAAACTAGTTGCATGATGTATATGAAATAAGCAAAAATAAATTGTTTTAACTCTGTTTCTAATGTAAGCAGAAGGCAAATGATTATCGACTACGAAAGTTACTTCTAAATAAAAGTTTAGGATTTTAAATGCAGAATGCTACGTACACAAAATCTACACGAAACGTTTCACGTTATTTCCCTTTATTACTGTGATTTGCGGCAATGCCGCGCGAGTGCTTGATGGTCGCATGGGCTAAGATGCCGAAATTTGTGTTTTAATTGCAGAGAGAAGGTAAGTGAGTTCGAATCCCAGACGAATTGAGGGAAACAAAATAGATTTCAACTGTTCAGAAAGAAAACTTCCTCACAAAACACTCCCTTGTGGGTGGAGGGGGGTGAAATCCTTGAGAAACATGTGAAAAACCTACATTTTCAAGTAGTTTGCTTACATTTTGTTGTATCTATACACTACAATTCTTGAAATCTCCTACTGCAAAACCCTCAGAGCATGCACTGAGATACCGAAAATGCGCTCTGAGAATGAGAATGGACCTGCCAACTCGTTTTTTGTCAAACAGCTGATAAATTCTTGCAAGGCGTCATAAAAATATGAGACATCATTGATAATTCTCAGAGGTACCTACGAGAATTGACCACACCATTAAGCAAACAGAAAAACATAAGAAAAATCATTTTGAAAACGTCAGAGAGGTCGAACAAGTGTTGCAGATCAAAGTGGACGAACTGCAACCCATTCCATAGAACCGTGCCGTTAAATTGTATTTCAAGGAATGTGAAGAATGCTTTTCAGGATGCTTTTTACGTGGAGGTGGTTGGTTGCCATTATTAACCCAAATAGCAGAAACTCAACCACTGCACACTGGGCTGAAAGGCCAAATTTTTGGCACTAGGGAGAACTTCCTAATGGGTTTTCTAGAACATTTTCACTGAAAACAAAAAAGTTTTTCTCACTAAAACTATTTTTTTAACCTTACTTTTCTATGGCAGCTTTACTATATAGATGTCCGATTTCAACCAAACTTGGAGAATAATGGAGAAGCATAGCACTACTGCTACTACTTAATAATAAATACAAAGTTTGGAGGCGTTTTCTTTGAAAAAAAGAAAGTTTTTCTTACTAAAACTAGATTCTCGACCAATCATTCCTATGGCAGCTATATCTTATAGTCATGCGATTTCAAAACAAAACATTGAAGAATTGTGTGAAAGCTTGAAAAATAAATATATTTTAAAGAGGTTTACATTGAAAACAAAAAAGGTTTTCTTACTAAGACTATGCTTGTAAACGTACTTTTCTATAGCGGTTATACTATATAGATGTACGATTTTTACCAAACTTGGTAGAATCATGGAGAAGCATAGAAAACTTGTAAATACGGAGTTAGGACACGTTTGCATTGAAAACAAAATGGTTTTTTTTTCACTAGAACTAGTTTTACGACCAATCGTTCCTACGGCAGCTATAACCTA
>JAWNNM010003025.1:0-20203 GCA_035044965.1 Lordiphosa andalusiaca
TTCGATGTCTCAGTTTTTGTCATTGGGACATATCAGAATTGAAGAATGTTTACTGTATGTTTACTTTTACTTGTACAAATAAGCTGTAAGGGACTTTTTAGAAGACAATGTTGCAACCAACTTCATTTTGAAGCTTCATAATTAGTCCTTCATTTTCAGTATGTGTCATTTTGCTGAAGTGTAATCAACTTAGTTTTGCCGGAAAGTACTACCAAAGCTAACTGTGAAGGCTGAATGCTCTTCTATCAGCTTGTCCATGTATATAGAACGGACAGACCTAGGTATGGTTCAACGTAATCGATAGAAAATACACCTATGTATCCCATATATTCGGAATCTGGATATCGATTGATGTTAAAAAATATTACTTTTAAGTAAGTGTATATTTCCAGATCAATTTATCAAATCTTCAAGAATTTCTAGAAACTTCAATAAATTTGGTAGCTAGATTTATGGGAACGGATCAACTGATTCTTGGGAATAAGAAGAACAGTTCTGTGTACCGAAATCTTTACATTCTGCATGCTCAATGGATAATGGATCTTAACGTTTCATCCAACGGAGCTTTAAATCATCCAAAAGATAAGAAAAATGGAAATTTTATCATAAAAAGAAAGGAAAATATAAACTATCCATTCCAATGGGTTCTATTTGAAAGAAAATTTTCAATAGGCAGTTCTTGTTAGTCTAGAATTCAGCATTTGTAAAATTGATAAGCAACTCCCAAATAGTTCCTGAAATTAGGCTCTAGGATTAAGCCGAAGAAGGCTGGAAATATCTAGGGGTCATGAAATAACCCAAGACCAAGATGGACCTACTTTATGTCGGAAATCTACCATCTCTCCATAAGAAAAGTGTTAGAACCAGTTTGGAATTCTACGACATAATTTCAATTATCCTTTGCACACTTTTTGGAGCTAATAAATTTTGAGCTTGAACAGTTTTCAATTAGAGCCCTGCATGAGTGGAATCAAAGTGCCCTTTGATTCATGTTTAAAAAATAAGGTTCTAGTAAATCAAGTCTGAAAATATTTTGAATCGAGTTAGTCAGCTCAAATTTATAATGACTCCAAACAGATCAAGCTCCAAACAGATCAAGCTCCAAACAGATCAAGCTTCAAATAGATCAAGCTCCAATCTGTGCTCCAGTGGTTCATTAGATCATATCAAGTCAAAAATTAAGTCAACACAAAAAAAATTTGTTACCATATTTCCCAACTGCGCAATTCGCTGTACATCGCTACTTCCTCGAAGAACGCTGCTTCATGGTCGAGCTTAGATACGAGTTAAATATATATGCTTCCAAGGAAGTTTAATTGGCGCAGTTATGTAGAAACTGCACACCGCTGAATTGCTGGCCCCCAAAACCCACCCACTTATGCTCCTGATACAGCCTTATTGGCTTCCAGTCGATGCATAACTACATCAAGCGTAAATCTCCCATGTATAAAAACCTTGAAATTCTACCAGCTGATATAAAGACCATTTTCCGGCCTATACCATCCGTGTCGCCAATAAACTGGCGACAAACAAAATACGAACACTCAAAAGGTCGACAATTTTCGACTGCCCACTCAGTCGCGATTTTCACAACATGTTTTTTGCTGTCTGTGTCTACTTTAACAAGATTATCGGTTGAGTTGCCTTCGGAGGTTTTGAAGCATTTATGACGTGTCAAATTGGATGTGCTTTTATTAAATTTAAAAACACTGCAGCACTTTCTGCAGCCAACAAAGTTGGCGACCTCATTGCATTGATTGTCCAAAATTTTTCCAAATATATCCCAAACCTTACTTCTTCCGCGCTTTTGGGAAATCTTCAGTTCTCCTGAAATGAGCTTGCTTTTGATGCTTTCTGACTCGGTGGAATTCGATGAAGACTAATTTAAATTAAGGAAAACATTGAATAAGTAGAGTTACCTGTGGTGTCCTACCAACCGACTAAACGTTTAAACGTGCTATAAATTAAACTACCATTTACTATAGTTACTTACAGATTGGTTTAAGTCCAGTGCAGTCTCATTATTTAAATTATGCTCCATTTCTTATTTATGCTTTTTAATAGTTCTTGATTTTGCAATTAAATTAAAATTTTTAATGAAAACAAGTCAAGAAACTAATGACATTAAGGCTCTGAGCTGTTTGATCTATTCATATTGACATTGAACCCTATGAGCTATTGGAGTTGAGCATGAGCTGAGCTGAGCTGAACTATTTCAAACAGATCATATAGCTCATGCCTCATGTCATGAGCTATAGCTCATGCCTCATTTCATGAGCTATAATTCAATGAGTCAATAATTTTGTGAACTATGACTAGAAATTCATAGATAGATCAAATCAGTAAGAAAGTCAAGGGGAACTTTGATTCATCTCATGCAGGGCTCTAGTTTTCAAACCTGCAGTGTTTAGCCGGCTCGAGGTCATGTTATGCAGAGACCTCAAGCAGAGACACAACACCACAGAGGAGGATTTTGGATCGTACTTTTCTTAAATTTATCAGCTTTCTTGGAGTCCTAAATGTTTAAATTTTAAAATGTTTTTTCTAATTTCCATAATATTAAAGGAACAAGAACAATACATACTTGGAACCTTTAGTCAGGAACTTAATAAGTACCAATCGATGTGAAACTCTTTACGTAGTTCTTTTGTTTTCAGAGTGACAAGTACACTAGTTGCTTTTTGAATTTCATAACCGAACAACTTTTGAAGTGCAATGAAGATTTTGTTGTACTGGTAAGGAATTCATTGGTGTAAATTAAATTTCGCTCCACACTTTTGAAAATGGCGCCTGTTTGAGAATTCAGCATGCAGCTGAATACAAACGTACCTTAGTTTCACGCCGGCGCACTACTCGTCTAACATTTTGGCGCCAAATCGTCAGCTGTGTGGCGCCTAGAAGTGTACTACAGCTGTACGAAAGCCCAGCAGATGCTGCCCAAGTGTGTGTGTGTGTGCGCGATGGTACCTTCTTGCAAACAGAGCAGCCATCATCGTCCTCGTGTTTGGGTACGAGTCCGTTTGGGGTTCTTTCGGGCCAGCGAACGTTGCGGTTCGTCATTCAGTGTCCAAGCGCGAAGCCGAACACCCTCGCCGTTTTTCCCAAAGTCCTTTCGTTTCCTGATGGTTGTTTAGCTTTAGAGGAATTTCGCTGGCACCGCTGGCTTTAGTGGTGTTTTGAACGTGTTGGTCTTTGGGTCGCAACTAACTGAATAATCTGTGAACCAATTTCGAGAACTAATCAGTTGATCGTACAATTTACCAGTGAAACTTAACCAACAATTGTGAAAAACTTAAAAAAAATTTGAAATTGATTCTCAGAAAAGTGAGATATTATGCTGCATAGAGAAAAAAATGTGTCGTGTTACCCACATGCAGATGCAGCCAGGCAGCTGCAAAATCTTTCATTTTAAGTGATTAATCGTGGTCGTATGTTACCCAAGTGAAGTTCAATTTCAACCACAAGCCCTGCACAAGACAGCTCACCAGGCAATATATAACAAAAATTCCGCTGACAACCGCAACAGGCGGTGGACCAAAAATTGCATTCGACACAAAACAGGAAAAAGACGGTAAGTTTTGAATAAGTTGCCGCAGTTTCAAAGTATGTTTGATTTGAATAAAAATTGATGAAAGGAAGGAAATTGCATTTTAATAAATAAGTCAAACATTGAGGTTCCATCACTGGAATCAGTCAAAGATCAAGAAAAGTTGGGGAAAGAAGTTACAAAAAATGTCCTTTCAACTTGCGCTTTTTCTTTTTGGCCGCAAATATGAGAGACAAATAAACACAGGACCTTTTTTTTTTTTTTTTGTGGAGGAATGAGAAAAAAGTGTAGCCAGCGGCATTATCTTTTAGTTTGGTAATTTAAATGTAAAGCAGCGCGCGGAGCAGCATAGAAAACCAAGACGAAACGATGCTGACAACAAGAGCATTTAGGTTAATCATCCGCCATGTGGCCTCGAGTCAGCATCGCCGCAGCCGCTTGTTTTGCATAAATTAGTACGACTTTTTCCTCCTCATTTTGGACGAGGGATGACAGTATACAAGGCAGGTAAAACCACTGCTAGTTGGTCGTCCTTTGCCATATAAATCAATTTTAATTTAATTTAATCACTTTATCGTTCTAATAAATCATGCGCCTGGCCTCGTGGCTGCCGCCAACGCCGCTGCTGGCTTGATTGT
Organism: Lordiphosa andalusiaca; assembly: GCA_035044965.1. Taxonomy (NCBI): domain Eukaryota; kingdom Metazoa; phylum Arthropoda; class Insecta; order Diptera; family Drosophilidae; genus Lordiphosa; species Lordiphosa andalusiaca. Next base: position 4,186 of record JAWNNM010003025.1, read on the forward strand.
TATTAACAATAAGGCAAAGCAGACAAACTGCAAACAAAACAGAATTCAAATATAAAAATTTTTAGCGGAGGGCAGAAGACGTTGACAACAATGTCGGCGACGTGGGAAACAAAAGGAAAAAAACTTTCTTCATTAAAATTTTTAATGACTTTCCTCTCTATTTGCGCAAGGTAATGAGAGTCAGCAGCGCTGCCACTATGTTTTTGTGCATTTTGTGTACATAAATACATAACTTTTTTTATTTTGCCAAATGCAAATTCTATTTGTGGCTCAGCAAAACAGCCACATCCTTACCTCAGCTGCAGCTGTTTCTTTTATTCGTTCGGAGCAACTTTAATATTTGATTGCGCGTTGGCCAAAGTTTAATTGCTGCCTGCTGGTCTTTTGATTTTTGGCCTGTTTTATGCGTCTCTTAATTAAATTTTTTATTGCATTTATTTTTTGTGCGGAAAAACCAGCTTTGAGCCAGGTAAAATATGCAAATAGAAAAGTGTGTTTTTGAAAACGCATTTCCTTGCTTTGAGACTGGTTAAAGCTAGAGCATTTGTTGTGAAAGCCCATTGTTGGTGGGTAGAGGCAGCCTTACTGAATATCGGCATTTTCTAGTTTAAGGTTTTTTAAGCTCCGCGTGAAACTAAATTGTAAACACTTTAATTATTAATTATTTGTGAACATCGTGTGACCCTCAACACATTTCGATGGTGTTTTGTACTCAATCAGCCGAGTTTGGTATAAAAAATATAGCCACATTTCAGAAGAAATTCAACTATGTGTCTTGTATTACTTTTCATCAGAAAAAAGGAGCTCGAATTTGATAAAATAATGTTTTAGTGAGAAATGTTTTTAATTATATTTATTTAAATCAATTAACTAGCTTAATCTGCCAGCTTTGCGATGCAAACTCAAATTCCTGCAATATTTCGAATTAGCAAAGGATTCAATAAACCACAAAACAATTTGAGAAAAGCAAATGTGAAACTCAATCAATTTCATATGAGATTTACCTCACATTTTTGGGTAGCTAAAACAGCAAAAAGGACTTTAGAGAACTCATTGAACTGTGTTAAACTGCTTTTTTAAAAATACTGAACTGATTGATCTGTTTTTTCTCACATATTTATATAAATACACTCATAAAACATTCGTCCTGAAAACTAGAAATTCTCCTATTAAATCCGTCCTAAGGCGATAAAATTGGAACATTTTTTTTTTCTTTTATGGAAATTTTTTTTTGAAACTTTGAAAATTTTCCATAAATGAGAAAAAGTTTTCTTAATTTAAAGGTGAATCGCCTTAAGATGGATTTTATAGGAGAATTTCTAATTTCCAAGGTGAATTATTTTATGAGTGTATATAAATATGAATCGACTTCGGCTCCACTTTCAACTTAACCCAGGAACTTTACGAATTTCACTATGTTGAGGTTAGGGTAGGGTAAGGAGACTAGTCTTCTATTTTTTGTATTATACTCTTAAAGTGCAAAGCAAATTGCCTGACTGTACCTGCACAATGTTTGGGTTCTTTTCTGTATTTTAGATATATGGGCAAATTGAGATCAATTGAACTCACCATTTTTCGGCGAATCGATAATCAACACTGAATCAGTATTACTGATTACTAAATATGTCCAAAAGGTACGAACTTTCTCACTATAAAATTGTGGCAGATATGATGTTTTCTGTGGTGGCCGGAAGGGGGCGTGGCAAAAGTTGAAAATAAACTGCTAATATAAGAAGTATTTGTCCCATACTAGTCAAGCCTCTATCTCTTAACATCTCTGAGATGTGTGCGTTCATAAGGACAGACAGACGGACATGGCTATATCGACTCGGCTGTTGATGTTGATCAAGCATATATATACTTTAGGCATCGGAGATGCTTCCTTCTGGCTGTTACATACTTTTGCACAATCTTATTATATTCTGTGGACCTTGGGTACAGAGTATAAACATCTGAATTACTAATTTGGTCCAGAAGGAATCCTCATAGAAGTTTCTCAAATGTCAGTCAATCTCTGAATAGTCGGCTATCAGAGTTAACTTACGAGTTTTTTGACGACTCCCTCGCATTAAACTGAGCAATTTTTTACCCATCTTATATAAGATCTCGACAAAAAATAAAGCTTTATCTAGAATATATGTTCACAAAACAATAAAATTCAAGAAATCCGGGATATCCAGGGTTAAATCAATCACAATCGTTGTCAGAAGTCGGTCAATCCCGGATTTTATCATTCCAAGTACGAATGGGATTGACTTAATCTCGTATATCTCGGATCTAGTACGACTTTTGCTTGAAATTTCAATCCCAAGGTCGAGATAAAATCAAATTTTTTTTTCAACTTGATATTATCTCTGCATTTTTTTTATTCCGTGTACTTCAGAGGGTTGGAAGTTGTTCTTTCTGGCTGTTGAAAAGTATCAAACTTAATATACTTCGGGTACTTTTGGTACAGAGTATAAAAATTAAAAAGTTTGCATATCAACCTACAATTTTTAAGGTGGATACCACACAATTTTTAATATGAAGCCCATTTTCAAAATGTTTTCTCTATCTGTGAAATGCAGAAATGCTGTCCTAATTATGCTTCTTTAGCATTTGCATTTTCCGAAAATCTGTTCTCCGTTTACAACTAACAACCTGACTGTCACAAAAGTTAGATTTTTCGACTCAATATCCGAACTCTATCTGATTGGTTGTCTAGGCAGCCAGCACAAATTCATTTTAATAATTTTCATACATTTTTTTCATTACAAAAATAAGTACAAATTGAATTTAAATGGTCAATGGAAGCTTTTGTGCAGCTAGAAATTTCAAACTCTTCTCTGTTAAGATTAGAATTGTTAAGACAAATTTACATTTACTCGTTATATCCGAAAAAAGTGTTTCATTTTGTAGACAAATAATTTATTCGAAACAGCTTTTATCGAATTTTTTTTTATTAATAACAAAACAATTTTAACTAGATAATGGTCGTTATTTAATTTAAATTATTTACAAATAAAACTTCATAAATAACATTATATGTTACAACAAATTATTATCTAGATGATTTGTAATTCGAATAATGTCAACTGATTGATGAAGGTATATATAAGATTAAAGACAGTTTTAACCTTCGGCCATTTCGTGCGCCTTAATGTGGTGATGGCAGCTTCAACTAAATTCATTTCTGCCACCTCAAGTGGCAATGTACAATTATAAGGGCGAAATGTACATTTTGCCCAAAATGCGAAAAAGAAAAGGACAATGCAAAATGCAGTTGTAGTGAGGACAGCACATTTAGGTGTGAGAAGAGCTACCCATCGCATTTTGAGCCAATTAATCGTTTTCCTTATAGCTCCGTAGTCGTTCATTCGATTTGCACCGGTCCTTTGGCGGATCGATGAATCATATTGATTTCAAAATATTTCCATCTACTACACTGTGGGAGATATGGCTGATGGGTCCACCTTATACTTCTACTCCCATTTAAGGTAGCATTATAACTTGCATCTCACTTACAACAACCTGAACTTAAATACTATTACAAGTCTCACATTTCTAAGCAGCTTTGCACTAATTTGATCCTAATTGATGCACAGTTGCAGCCGCAGAGTACTGTTTTAATTAAGATATTCTCATTTGAATGGTGAATTGTTTGTTTTCGTTGCATTGATTAAATAATTAAGGACCATTTCAGACAATTAAATCAATTTACCAAAAGCAAAAGTCACATACGACACATGACTTAACACAATAAACAGTTTCTTATCTCATTGCTGACAAAAGCCTTCCAGGTTCTTTACTAATAGATTAGCAATTAAATGCCACGTACCATTAACGAGTAGTAATATGCCGGGTCAGGGGTGTTGTGTGTGTGTGGGGTTGTACGTGTGTGGCTGGCCGTGGATGTGTTTGCGTGTAGTTTATGGCATGGCTTATGACAGGCCTCCTGCCGTGTGCATTACGCACAATGGCAATACCAAACACAGATACACAAGCAGACACACACACCCACACAGTAAACACGCGCCCAAGTAAAGCTGAAAGCTCGCTAAACTATTTATTTGCATATTAAATATTTCAACGGCACTGGGAAGAGGAGGCCTTACTTACATCTCACACATAAAGGCGGCGGGTCGAGGCGGGGGGGGGATGAGAGCCAGCCGTTGGCTTTGCATAGGTAGAACAGTTGTGCTCTGCCACCGGAGCAATGTAATTGAAATAGTTTGCCAACTGCATGCATGTTTCCTGTGTGTGTGTGTGTGTGCCTCTGTGAGTGGTGAAAATGTTTTTCAATAAAACAAAAGGAAATCCATTTGCAACAGTAAAATTGTTTACGCACATCCATGCCCGGCTCAACGGAGGCCACCAAAAATAAACGAAAGGCTTACTCACAAATTCATTTTCATTATTTCCCCTTTCCCACTTCCGGTGGCAAAAACGTCACAATTTATTGTTGCCGCATTTTCTTTATTGTTTTTAACGGGGAATGCGCTTACCATTCAGTTGTTAGTTGCCGTCTCAATTGTAGGCCTCCGAAGGAGCCAACACCAACAATAGGAGGAAGCAAAATATGTGCAAAACATACACACAAAATGTTAGCCCCATTGTTTTGTTTGCCATCATCACATGGCATTGTTATGCGAAACATCTTTAGTTTCATTTTGGCCAAAACGCAAAGCGCTGACTCTTACATGCTGGCTGGGCCCAAATAGTGCTTTGAACGCCATTGTGGTTCGAGCGGCCACTTTGCCCTTCGCCTTGCACTTTTACTATTCTGCTTTATGTTAATGGATTTATATTGTTGATTTTGCTATTTATTGTATTTTAATTTGGCCTCAATGGCCTTCACATTCAGGTCTACTTATTTTTGATCTGATTTCAGTAGCTTAATTTAATTTAGGAACTATTTGATTTTATTATGACCATTTTGTATTAAAATCAAATCATAAGTATTTAATAAGATTAAAACAAGACGGCAGCATATTGACAATTTTGTACTGAATCCTAGTTGATTGGCAAATCTTTGTCATTTTGTTCACTGTAATTGCAGTATTTTTGCTGACGGCTTAACTTAACAAAGATTAATTTAAATAATTTTGAAATTGAATGCAATTTGGAGTTGACTTTTCATTAAGGTAAAGTGTCAGCACAACATATAATGTTATTCACACTTTCCTTGGCTCTGTTTAAAAATATTTAAAGTACTTTGAAATAAATTTAGAATGGCCCTTTTATGTTGACAATTTGGCGAAATTCAACTTGAGAATTACAATGAATGAAAATAGGCTCTTAAACCCATGCATTGCTCTCGTAAAATTTTTGGGGATTTTAAAACGGTTTCTGGACATATACCACGTTTAAAAATCATGATTTTTACGCCTCAAAGTATGTTGTATTTATGAATAATATAATATATTTTATAATATTTTCCTTAAACCTCATTGGTTTATTGCATCTAACACTAGTCAGACAATCTCTGTGAGTGTGCAGTGTGGACTATGTTTAACACTGCCAATCAATTATCTTATTCATCTCATTCATTATTCATTCAAATAAAGTTGTCATACTTTAAAGCGTAAAAACACATGACATTTTGCAAGCATAAACATAGTAATAGAATAGGTGCTCAATTAGGGATATTTTTAACTCAGAAATCAAACAGGATTCCATTTAATATTCCCTGGGGGGTAGTGTAAGATATGAGTTAAGTCTGCTAAAATCAATAAAACTTTAAAATAGTTGAAATGTTATTAATGTATCCAAAAACAGTCTGAAAATAAAAAAAAGTTAAGTTTTGTTCACTGAAAAAATGGATTTTCTAGGTTATAGAAATTCGCCTTAATAGCCATTTATTTTTATACCTTTAAGAAGGGTATACTTAAGTCGTGCAAATGTATGTAACAGGTGGAAGGAAGCATCCCCGACCCCATAAACCATTTATATTCTTGATCAGCATCAACAGCTGAGTTGATATAGTCCCATCCGTCAGTTTGTATGAACACTTAGATCTCAAACTCATAAAAAAACTAGCCTTGAAACTTACAAAATCTCCTATGCAATCCGTTCTAAGGCGATTCACTCTAAAATTAAAAAAATGTTTTCTCATTTATAGAACATTTTCTAAGTTTTAGAATGGCACCATTAATGAGAATATACATTTCTAAATATAAGGGTGAATAGCCTTAGATCGGACTTTATTCAAGTATTTCTAAATTTTCAGTGCGAATGTTTCATGAGTGCTAGAAGACTAGAAGAGCTAAAGAAATCTAATTTTAAATGAAGACTTGTATTGTCTACACGCAGATCAAGTATGTTGCAAGCTTTGGCCACGCCCCCCTCCGCCCACTGAAAAAAAAAACTGATTGTCTCCTACACGTCTTACGATATCTAGCTCACAGTTTGACCATTGTCTACAAAAATCCAAATTAATAAAAATCGGAGAATTAAAGACAAAGTTAAAAGGCTATTTAAAATGTTGCATACTTCTCAGATCAGTATATGGTGATATAACATTAGGTACGGATATTAAACATTTATTCCCCTGCGTGAAGGGTATATCGAAGCCGTGAAGGACCGACTTTAACTTATGCTGTCGTCCTAATTTAAAGAAAATTTCTTGTTCTTAGACTGATTTTTCTTAAACCAGGAAAGCATAACAAGAAAATTTAATCTTATAAAAAAATTAATTTTTATTCCGAAATTCGGTTTTACTTTTCCTAAATTCAGAGTAATTTTTATAGATGTTTTCTAAAAACTTTCATGGGTTAAGGTCAAATTTTCACTTGAATTGAGTACAAATCACACAGCTTGGACTCTATAAATAAGGAGACAACCCTTAGTGCTGATTTCTCAACTTCTAAAAAGCCGCTATATGTCAGATAAACTTAGATTTTGCTCTGTTATATGTGGGTTTACGTGGCGGATGGCTAGCTGTGTACATGAATTATGTTTTTTTGACTTTTGATAACGCTTGTACTTTATTAAAGTATAAAGTTTTTTTTTTTTTTTTAAGTGTTCGACACTTTTTGGGGATTATTAGATGTCTTTTCCATAAACAAGGGTCCTGATCTTAGCGTGTCCTTTGTTCGACAGCTTCAGATAAGTTTTCTTTAGTTTATACAACTGCTGGCCACATGAAATTGCCGCAGGTTTCTACTGTCGATTTGTCCAGCGTTTTTCCGGTACTTTTTTGACACCTGTAGCAAATAGTGTGTGAGTTTTTTGTCTCTTGTCTTGTAGATAATTTTAGAGAATGTGCAGCATTTTTGTGTTTTTCCACTTATTACCTGCTTCTCTCTCTCTCTGCTATTGTTTTTGCTCTGCCAGAATGTTTGTTAGTTTGGTCGAAGAAATTAAGGTAGACCAGCACAGTGAATCAAGATGTGGTTACTTTTAAACTAAAAACCTTAAAGAAAATTTTAAATTTGAGCAAACTATTTATGCATTTTTTGGAACATACTTATGTTTATCGCTCTTTTTGCTTAACCGGAATAAGTTCAGATACTTTAACTTTTGCTTGAAGGAAATTCTCACTTGTCCTAATTATTGTGTCAATTTTTAGATACTGAATTCAGGTAAAAAATCGGTCTTCTCCGAATTTTATATATTAAGAACGACAAAAAAATTGTATTTGAATCATTTGTGAGTGCGCTCTGCTACACCCTGAGTCCTGACACCATAGCGTGTTGTTAGCTCCCAGTTCCGACAGCTTTCCCTCATTGTTGGAACAATGGCTTTAGATGCTTGCTAAGAAAGCACTCCAGTTATTCATTTGCGCGCACACAAATGCTCATCATCAACTTCTGCAGCCCTGCCTCAAGCGCACTCTGCTTGCATCTCACACCCAAAACGGTGCACAAAGATGTAGAAGCAACAGTGCACCCTTAAAATTTGGGTCGAGTAGAAGTTGACCCATTGACAGAATCAGCACCAGGCAATGCGTTGCCTTCAAGTCACGTCCATTGCTTGAATGAGAAGAGCCTCCTTCCAAACTGCAGCTTCAAAAAGCACAATCGACCTTGTGACGCTTGAGAGTAATGTTCTTTGTCCTTGAATAGAGCCTCTGGGGTTAAGCATTATCTTGTCTTAGCTCGAAAAATTCTGAATAATACCCGAATAATTTTTTTAGGTAAACATTTCTTCCACTTCAGTTTTACCTTTTTCGGTCTGCTGAAGCAGCAAATTAACTAATGTTAGCCAATCATTCAAGTCACCAAAAACTCAATCCATTTCAATTCATTTATGTCTAGAACATTTGGTTAGCATTCAACTGTAATTAGATCTGGTTGTTCCAAATCTCTGCCCACACAAACTGTGTTCACCATGTTTCACATCAGGCCTCATCATGAGTGCCTCGCATACAATAATAGCAAACATTTTAATTCATACTTGTCGATTGCCACCAAAAACCAGATAACAAAACATTCCACCGGCCCCGTCACAAAGGGAATGAATGATTTTGCCTAAAGGCAGGGGGGAGGAGTCGGATCTGAGTGATATGGTAAACGGAAAACTTTAATGCGGGGGTGGCATAGACAGCAGTCAAAATTTGGACAAGCTCGTCGAGTTTTGCCACATTTAAGTACTCGCATGATGTGCATTACATTTTATGGCTCTGTGACGGTCATAAAGCAGAGCAAGTGCAATTACCAACTACAACACTAACAACAGAGAACTACACTAATAACGGGCAACTGTGCGGCAATCTGCAACAATGTTTGAGCCCAGCAACACTCGCACTAGGGGGAGGCACTTAAATAGTTTTACACATTAGCGCACACACTCGAAAGTTGACCGGGCCGTGATGTTAGCCACAGTTGGTGGCATACGGATTTTAATTAAAGCGGATGAAAATTTTATCAGACAACTGGTCGGCTATGATAAAAACAAGTTAAGCCGTATTCAAAATGAAGAAAACCAAGAGTGAAAGACGCTTGAAACTAATCATACTTAGCATACTGACTAAATTAATATTAGAGCTTTAAGTCATTCATTAAGTCTTCTTAATCTTAGCTTGACCAAAGATACAAAGGGTATATGGGGCTTGTGCAAATGTATGTAGGTGCCATAGTTGGGCATATCTGAACCTATAATGTATATTTTCATATTTTATATATTCGTGGTCAGCATCAACAGTTGAGTAGATTCAGCCATGCCCACCTTTCCGCCAGTCTTTATGAATGCTCAAACAGATCTTAGATATGGAAAGAGCTAGAGGTGCATCAAAAGGAACAGATATACATATATACTTCTTATTCTTGTAATTTTGGGCACGCCCTCAAGATAGAACTTTCGTAGCATTGTGAGACATTGAGCTATCACTAGGACTGCAAGCCTTACAAAAAATCAGAAGAGGTTCACTCCGCGTCTTAAAGACGCGCATCTGTTTGGGTACGGGTTCACGGAGCGGGTTCAGAAGGTCGCTGTACCCAGGTCCAAAATCGAAAGTGGCACACTGGGCTGGCATAAAGACGAATTTTTTATGACAATTCTTAATGGCTTTACCAGCCTCCTTTGTAATGTTGTGTCTCTGTTTAAAGTTGTTCGAAAGCATAACATGACCACGAACCGGCTAAAAACTGCAGGTTTATTTAGTAATATATTCAGGAAGGGGATACTTCAAATATAATATAGTTCAGACGTGCACATTTAACAGGCCTGGTGGACAAATAACTTTTCCGAAATATGCAGAATACAGTAATGTGGTTGTATGAATTATGTATAAAAGTACAAAGCAATTGTGCTATACTTGTTACGAAAATAACATTAATATGTTCTATGATACGTCCTTAGTTTGAGAAAACCTACACAAAACACCTTTCGAACACTTTCGTCCAAAATGTATTTATTATATTATTAGTTTGCCACGCATAGTAATATTCCTTTCCGACCCCATAAACTGTATATATTCTTGATCAGGGTGACGAGCTGAGTCGATTGAGCTTTGTCCGTCCGTCTGTCTGTTACTACGCTAACTAGTCCCTCAGTTTTTAAGCTATCAAGCTGAAATCTTGCACAGAGTCCTCTTTTTGCTGCACGCTACTGATATGTCGAAACCAATCGGATCGGATAACTATATCTTATATGTCCCATAGGAACAATTGGTCGGAAAACTAGTTTAGTATGAAAAACATTTTCTTTTTAACGGTTGCATCCTGCGATTTTGTATTTGCTTGTTTCACTTGCTTTCACCCAACTCTACAAGTTTTTGTTTAAGTCGGATGACTTGCTTTCTTGTTTAAAAGAGTTATTGGTAGGCTGGCATTGAGCTGAGCCTGGGAAATATTTTCGTCGTATGACTAGTCAAAAATGGAAAATGTGACTTGTTTAAGGAATTTTTTTGTTAACAAATTAACCCGAAATAATTATTTCAAAACAATATATATAAAATAAAATTACCCATCCGCCATGTGGGACTATTTGAGCGGCGAGAAAGGCGTTTTCGGATCAGCTAAGAACTTTTTACACATGTTACTCAAATTCACCAAGTTTAAACTTTGGATCTTTCGACTTTATGCCAAAATTTTGACCATCCAGTCCACAACCATTTTTGTTGTTCGCTCGTTCAGAATTGATAATTGGATTATACTCAATCATTTTGTAACTTCGAATTACGATTATTGTTTGTTAATCATTAATAAATGTAACTACTTGTACGATTAATTGTACCTGTTGTGAGAGGAAAGACGAGTCCAGTTATATTTAGGTTTAGTTTCTTTAGGTTTATTCACTTCTAATCTTCTTGGTTTAGTTTTTACTTCCACTCTCGACAACGACTTATATTCGAATGATCTCGTCGCGTCTCTTTTAGCATACTCTTTACAGTTCTTTTACAGTGTAGTCTTATATCTAGGTGTATGCGAGAAAGAGACGACTATGTCCACTAATGTTATGACTATGTTAATGTTAAAGGGAATAGCAGTTAGGTTGACCATGAGTCTTTGAATGTATCCTCTCTATCCTACTACAACTCGGCCATCCTGACTGCTGTATCCCCTGATCACAGTATTTTACAAAAATTATCTTAATTTACTTATCATTATTTCTAGTTTATCAGCTATTTCTGTATCGTATTAATTTTTTCTTATTTCCTTTCCAAATTCTCATATTTTGTGCACTCCAAATACCTTGATAAGGGTTACGGGACAATTGGAATCCTTCTACGTCTTTTAATAAAAATCTATCGTTTCTTAACACTTTCGTTATCATATAAGGTCCCTTATTTTTCGGAATTAGCTTTCTAGATGCCCCTACAGTACTGTCAAAATTCTTGACCATTACATAATCTCCCTTTTTGTACTTTCTAGCTTCTCTTTTTCCTTTGTCATACTTTTCCTTGTTGTAATCTTGTGCTTTCTTTTGAATCTCCGCCGCTTTGTCTCTTATCCCTGATAAACTTTCTGTAACCGGTATATTTAATTTCTCTTCTAATTTTTCCTTTAATTCGTCCATTACTTGTCCTTTTTGTTCTATCCCGAACAACATTTTACTTGGTAACTGTTTAATGCTTCTATGTTGTGTGTTGTTCATCGCGTATTCTACTTTTTCTATCACCATGTCCCAATGCAAACCTATTTCTGGTTCTATCAACTTTGCTATCATTGGGCCAAGGCTTCTGTTAATCCTTTCAACCTGTCCGTTCGCCTGTGGCGAGCCTGTTGCAATCTTAACATGTTTGATATTAGATTCCTCCATAAATAACTCGAATTCGTTTGACGTAAAACAACTTCCGCGATCTGAAATTATACATTTTGGTCTACTGTATGCCCTAAAATAGTCTCTCAATGCTACCATAACCTCTTTCGTATTTGTCGTTTTTGTTGCATACAATCTCACAAACTTTGTAAAACCATCAACCACAACAAACAGATGCTTTTTCGATCTACCAGAATCTACTGGTCCATAATGGTCGATATGAACTACCTCAAATGGCTTGTTGCCTTTTGGAATGCAGTGCAGCAACCCTTCTCCCTTGCCAGTTTTCGGAGAAAAAGCAATACATTTCAAACAGTTTTCAATGTGATGGACACATTTCTCTTTGATGTTCGGGAACCAATAACTTTTACCTATTATATCCATCATTTTATCTCTACCAATGTGACCAATTTCATCGTGATATTTGTACATCACATGATCCTCCATTTCTTCTGGGACATAAAATAAAATTCTACCATCGTTCGCTTTCCTGTATATAACCCCGTTTCTCATCTCGAATAATTTATGTTCTGTATTCTCCAAAACTTTTTTCAATTTCTGTATTTTCTGATCTTTTGATTGACAAATGACAAGATTATCTTCAAAACTGTTTGTTTCCACAATTAATATGTTTGTACATCTGCTAAGAGCGTCCACATGCTGCATTCTATTCCCAGCTCTATGCACCAGTTCATAGTCATAATTTTGCAGTTCCAATGCCCATCTGGCAATTCGTGGATTAAGCTCTACCTTGTTTAACGTTAGCGTAAGTGAGTTGCAGTCAGTGACAATTTTAAAGCGTTTCCCTTGTAAGTAAATGCGAAATCTGCGTAAAGCATGAATAATAGCTAGCGTTTCTAGCTCGAAACTGTGGTACTTTGACTCAGCCTCTGTCGTTCGCTTTGAAAAATAGAAAATTGGATGAAGTTTCTTGTCTTCTTTTTTCTGTAGCAATACCGCACCAAATCCTAGAGCACTTGCATCACAGTGAAGCTCAATGTCGTCTTTGTAATTATAAATTGATAGCACTGGAGATTGCATCAACTTTTCTTTGAGCGTTGAAAAGCAATTCAACTCATTTTCCCCAAATTGAAACTGTCTATCTTTTTTTAATAAGTCATACAAAGGTTTGGCAATAGTCGAAAAATCTTTTATAAATCTGCGAAAATATGAACACAAACCGAGAAAGCTTTGAACAGCCTGTGCTTTATCTGGAACTGGAAAATTTTGCACTGCTTCCATCCCTTTTTCATCTGCTCTAATTCCTTCACCTGATATCAAGAATCCCAAATATTTAACACTTGATTGCAGAAATTCACACTTATCCATTCGTAACTCCAATTTATTCTGCGATAATCTGATGAAAACCTCTTTTAACGTTTCCAAATGATCGTTTAAATCTTCACTTGCCACCATAATATCGTCCATGTATACGATTACTTTGTTCTCTCTGATCAGGTCAGCAAATATCTTGTTTACAAAACGTTGAAACACTGCTGGGGCATTTTTCAACCCCATAGGCATTCTGAGAAACTCGAACTGCCCTAATGGTGTTACGAATGACGTATATTTAATCGATTCCTCATTGACAAACACATGGAAATAACCGTTTTTAAGATCTAACTTAGAAAACACTTTTTTGTTAACCAATTTATCCAACAAATCATCTATAAGCGGTAGCGGATAGTTGTCTTTGATCAAATACTTATTAATTTTTCGAAAGTCTATACATAATCTCAAATCAATCAATTCTATCGTCTTCTTCTTCACCAGCACTATGTTTGAAGCATATTCAGACTCACTGGGTCGTATTATTCCTTTCTCTAAATAATCATCTAGTATTTGTTGCAACTTTTCCTTCTCTGTATAAGATAATCTTCTAGGAGCGCAGCTAAACGGTTTTGACTTTTCCAAATTTAGTTTGATTTCACATCTGACCAACGGCTCCTGAGGCTTTTCCGCTTTTACATAATTGTCTTCAATTAACTGTTTGAATCGGCATCGTGTTCTATAATCCACATTTTTCCCACAATTGTAATCATTCATTGAATCATCTGTATAATTAATATTAAGCATGTCTTTGTCAAAACTTTCTTCGTTCTCATTTACATTTTCAGTTGATTTACCCAATAACTTTTTCTGTCTGTTAACTGTTTCATTAGCTGTCTTACTAACTGTTTCACTAACTGTTTCACTAACTGTCTTACTAACTATCTCACTAACTGTCTCACTAACTGTTTCACTAACTGTCTTACTAACTGTTTCACTAACCGTTTCATTTGACTCTACCATTGACGATTCATTTTCATTTGACATATGCTTTCTTGTTGTCGGTTCACATAACTGTGGAAAATTTTCATTTCGTAACTTTTCCGGCTTGTTTTCTTTATGTTTCATATCCACATTCTCTATCGTAACCATTTTCAACGTATTTAGATCTAAATTTAAATCGCATGCCTCCATAAAGTTCCTGCCAAGAACAACATCGTGACTCATAGATTGATCAGCAACAATATATAAATGAAAATAACATTTTATTGATCCTTTCCATATGTAACATAATGATTTTCCAAATATTTCAAGTTGGCTTTTATTTAGCCCAAAATAAGATTTTCGAACTGGTTTCATTGTAACTTCTTTGGGTACTCGATACTTTTTAATAAAAGAAATTGGACTACCGCTGTCTATGAGGCACGATAATTATTTACTCCAGCACCCTTTCGATTCGCACACTGCCCCACAAAATGACCAAATTCTCCACAGGCGTAGCATGATCCAGGCTCCCTCTTCGGTTTACGGCATTCTTTGGCAAAATGCCCTTTAGAGTTGCAATTTACACAGCGCAGCTCCTTGTTGCCCATAACTCGTGCTGTTGCCATCTGCGATGTGTTGGCTCTTTTCTCCTGTACCGGTAGGCGCACACTAGAGAATGCCCGTAAAATCTGCTCCGGCTCACTAAAGCACTGTATGCGTGCTTGGTCACGCAACCCTGATGCAGGAATTCCTTCAATGATGCACTCCACTAGTTCATCCACATCGATGTTTACGACATTGGACAGCATCATTTTGTCATCGAAATAGGTCGAAAACATTTCATCGGCACACCACTGACGATCCTGGAATTTGCTTCTGGTTTCCGCTTTGGACAGCTTACCTCCGAACGCCATAATCAACTGCTCGAACAATCGATCAGCTGGTTCCAAAATCCGACTTGGATTGGCACGCAGCCAACGTTGTGCATTTCCTTTTAATTTCGCCACCAATAACATTCGCAATCCATCCGCATCCAGATCGTATACTTTTGAAATGTTTTGTAATTGCGCCACCCAATTTCTGGCGCACGATCCTCCGTCGAAATCCATAGTAATTTCCTTGGCCAGCGCCAGTTTGTTTACATTTGCGGTTTGTTGTTGCCCAGCACTGTTCTCGATGACTCTTCCAACACTGCTGGCGTTGCCACCGCTGTTGTTGTTGCCGATGTCGTCTCCAGTGTTGCCACTGAGGTCGTTGTTGATGACGTCATTCACATCTCTTAATTGCGCGTTTTTAATGGCTTCGGCGCGCAATTGTTGAATCAACATTTTTCCCGCATTTATCTCTGCACGCAACTGCTGCACCACTGCTTCTTCAGCACCCTCTGACATGTCGGATTGTGTATGTGCAGCGATCGCTGCCTGTTTTTGTTGTAAATTTTCAGCTGCGCCAGATGTACCTGTACATGTATGTGTATCGAGCGATGATTTCGGCGAGGCTCCGTTGCTTGCCTGAGCGTGGCCAGCAATTTCACCACTCAAAGCGGCGTCGCTCAACTCCAGAACTGGCTGCGGTTGTTGTTGTGCATCTTCGTTGTCCACTTCTGCACCCGGCTGATGCTCTGGAGGAACACCACGGCAATTTGGCGATATTGCATTTAATCGCGCCACTAGTTCTGCTTTTGAGCCCTTAGTCGGCAACCCAAGGACTGCTAACCAATTTTTTAATTGGATACACGAAAACTGATTAATTTCTACTGCGTTCATTATGAGTTAGGCCCACTTCTGATTTTGTGAGAGGAAAGACGAGTCCAGTTATATTTAGGTTTAGTTTCTTTAGGTTTATTCACTTCTAATCTTCTTGGTTTAGTTTTTACTTCCACTCTCGACAACGACTTATATTCGAATGATCTCGTCGCGTCTCTTTTAGCATACTCTTTACAGTTCTTTTACAGTGTAGTCTTATATCTAGGTGTATGCGAGAAAGAGACGACTATGTCCACTAATGTTATGACTATGTTAATGTTAAAGGGAATAGCAGTTAGGTTGACCATGAGTCTTTGAATGTATCCTCTCTATCCTAC
>JAWNNM010003027.1:0-26960 GCA_035044965.1 Lordiphosa andalusiaca
AATACGTACATACATATGTCGATATTGGGGTCTGTATCTTTACTAGTCGGTCATTGATTGAATTTTATGGTATTTGGGGATAAGTTAAATGTAAACATGGTAATATTAATTAGTATTTTGAGAGCTAAGAATTCCATTTGTGACTGTAAGTAGTTACTTATTGGTCAGAAATTATTTTTAGTTTATAGTTTTTATTTATCAATACTTAAAGTCTCTTGCACTTATAGCATTTATTCTGATTAAGAACTTAGACGTATGCAGAAAGACTTTTTATACTCTGTACCGAAGGTACATAGAGTATTATAAGTTTGTGCAAAAGTATGTAACATCCAGAAGGAAGCATCTCCGACCCCATAAAGTATATATATTCTTGATCAGCATCAACAGCCGAGTCGATATAGCCATGTCCGTCTGTCCGTCTGTCTGTCCGTATGAACGCACAGATCTCAGAGATGGTAAGAGATAGAGGTTTGACATGTATGGGACATATGCTTCTAATGTCTGCAGGCAGATCAAGTTTATTTTCAATTTTGGCCACGCCCCCTGCCGCCCCCGCAATTTAGAAAAAACGTCATATCTCCCACAGTTTTGAAGATAGATGGCTTGTTCCTTCTGAACATATTTAGTTATTAGGATAACTTATCGATCCGCCAAAGGAATGAAGAAGATCGGATGAACGGTTTTGGAGATCAAAAGACAGATTTTCTTGGTACAGAGTATGTTATAGTCGGGCTTGACCGACTTTCTTTCTTGTTATTTATCAATACTTAAAGTCTCTTGCACTTATAGCATTTATTCTGATTAAGAACTTTTTTCTTTTCTTTTTTTTTCAAAACATATTAACGCTACAAGCACGATGTAATTTCCCATTATTGCGCTGGCCAAAAGCTTGAAAGCTTCTTTAGCGTTCAAACTAAATTGGCTTCTGTTTGAACTGTTTGAAAAGAATTGCCACATTCACAAAAGCTTCTGTCAATTTAGAGTTGCCTGTTGATGTCGGTTTCTACTCTTGTGCTGCCTTGAAATTCCCAAACAGTCTAATACTATATGATTTTTTATAATATATTTTATATTTATGCTATAAATTTCACAGTTTCTTCAATTTGCCAAAGACAAATTTGTTCCTGTCTATGCAGCTTTTGTGAATTCACACACTGAAAAGAACTATTTCTTCTTATTAGAAATTAGATTTTAGATATATATTTGTTACTAGTTGAAAGAAAATTTCTTATTTTTAAACGGTTTTAAACGGAAAGTAAAGTTTTAACCCTTTAAACACCAAGTTAAAAATGGGTGGACCTAAAAAATAACTGAATAACAAAGGTTAACTGATATGAATTTCAAAGATCCACGAATCCTAGATCGTCCTTACGAAAACGATTCCTAAAAACCTTTCTAAAATTCCTGAAATTCAGCTAATCCATTTTCTCTCGTAAAGTAGCTTTTTAGATATTTTTTTAACTATTCTAAACTAGCACAATTTTGTTTTTTGCAAATCAAAGCAATGGACTTCATAGAAATGATTAAAATGTAGATTAATGAGAAACTGCGCAACCAATTGAGTTTACCACATTCACAAAATTGGCGGGAAAAGTGATCAGCTGTTGAGTTATCGACATAATTTAGGGTTACCAACACTTTTAATATAAACAAGAAAGAAAGTCGGTCAAGCCCGACTATAACATACTCTGTACCAACGAAATTATACGCTCAACATGAATTTTGATGCTGCAGTAGCAGCAGAAAGCAGCGCTGCTACTGCGCTGCAGCAGTGAACAGTCTTTTGATCATATCTCGACAACGGTTCATCCGATCTTCACCATTCCTTTGGAGGATCAATAAGTTATCTTGATTACTAAATATGTCCAAAAGGAACGACCCATCTATCTTAAAAACTGTGGGAGATATGACGTTATTCTCAAATTGCGGGGGCCGGAGGGGGCGTGTCGCAAAATGAAAATAAACTTGATCTGCCTGCAAGTATAAGAAGCATATGTCCCATACATGTCAAACCTCTATCTCTTACCATCTCTGAGATCTGTGCGTTCATACGGACAGCCAGACGGACGGACGGACGGACATGGCTATATCGACTCGGCGGTTGATGCTGATGAAGAGTATATATACTTTATGATATCGGAGATGCTTCCTTTTGCCTGTTACATACACTTGCACGACTTTAGTATACCCTTTTTACTCTACAAGTAACGGGTAAAAAAAATCGCATTTGCTAGAGACGAAATCCAGTTTAATGAGATAGACACAAAACTTCTCACTAGGGGTTCAAGTAAGAAATGCAATCTCTCGGAGATCTGTAAGGCGCTTGGATTTTCTGAAGGTTTTTCTAACCAATCAATCAAAGAATCTTTTAAGCGAGAAAGCTAAGCTAACTTCGTCTGTGCCGAAGTTTTTATACCCTCGCTTAAATATTTTCAAAAAATACTATTTTTACCATTTTCCGACCGATCGTTCGTATGGGAGCTAAATGATAGTTATCTGATTTGTACAATTATGTGAAAGCATGTGAAACAAACAAATACGGAACTAAAATTAAAAGCAAAAAAGTTTTTCTAACCAAGACTATTTTTTAGAACTATCTTTTGTATGGCAGCTATACCATATAGTTGTCCGATTTTAATAAAACTTGGTAGAATTATCAAAAAAAACATAGAAAACCTACGATTACAAAGTTTGGAGATGTTTCCATTGAAAAGAAAAAAGTTTTTCATACTAAAACTGGTTTTCCGACCGATTGATCCCATGGAAGCTATGGGATATGGTCATCCGATCCGGTCGGTTCCGACATATTAGTAGTGTGCAGCAAAAAGAAGACTCTGTGCAAAATTTCAGCTCGATAGCTTTAAAACTGAGAGACTAGTTCGCGTAGAAAGAGACAGACAGACGGGCGGACAAAGCTTAATCGATTCAGCTCGTCACCCTGATCAAGAATATATATAGTTTATGGGGTCGGAAATGAATTTATCTATGCCTTGCAAACTTCTGGGCAAAATTATAATACCATTTGCAAGGGTATAAAAAACATCAGAATTTAATTGTTGGATGAAAAAAAAATATTATTTTAACTTAAAAATTGGTTTTACTAACCGACTCGCTGAACTAATGAAATATCATTTGAACAGAACTGTTGCGATATGTAAAAAACATGGTCAACTATGGTTGCCATGGTTTCCATACCAAGAGCCATTATTAAACTAAATACATATATTCATCTTGCCAATCAAGTTACTAAAAGTCGCCTTCTATCATAGTGTTACCCAATTGACCAGACTTACAAATTTGCTGTTTGTTATTCCCACAACAACAACGCATAACAAGACAATGACCACACCAGTCGTCGCCCACAAATATCCTAAAATGATGACTTCACATAAAAATAATAAAAAATCAAAATAAAAGATTTAAAGTGAACTCCACAAAAGACTTGGCAAATCGACTTAAGATAAATTACATATCATATTTTTTCTCTCCCACCCCAAGAAAGCTGATGTAATGTTTTTTTGTGCTGTGACTCATCTAGCAGAGAAATAGAATTCAGCTTGGTGGAACTTTTTAATGAGTTTTGGTTCAAAGCGAGAGTATAGTCCTATCTCACAGCTTCTGATGCGACCCAATTAAGCAGGCCCAAAAATAAACAATTGTCACCTCCCACTCGCACAGAGCTGTTAAAATTCCATTAGCCAGGAAAGCATGGGTCCCCAAGCAATTAGGTAGCAGGACCTGCAGCCACAGCTCCACCGCCCAAAGGTGATAAATAGTCTGACGTGCTTGCCTCCCCCCAAATGGGCAAGTATAACCATGCAATTTATTTTTTGGTCTGCTTGATTAAGCCAAGTCGTTGTCAGCTGGTTTATATATATATGAGAATATATATGACTAAGCGACTCGCCGCTGATGACCAACCCCAACGCATATGAAATTTATCATTAAAATACATAAACATTTTAGGTAGTCGAGGCTCGCGTGCCGCGACTGGAACGTGACCGGCATGCCGGCCTTTGGACTAACGGTGGTCGAAACAGAATTGGCCAAGTAGGTAAACATTGATTAGAAGCCAATAGAGCGCAGGGCGTTGTGATTAACTTCCGGTTAACTTTGGAGGACTTTCTCCAAGCATTTGAGGCTGTGACTGTACTTGACTTTCGAATGACACATGTAAAATTATCTGTACCGTTGAGTTGTGACTCACAGGAAAGATGGCCAAATTTGCCTGCATTAAGTTTATATTTGTTTTTTGTGCCGTGTTATCGAAAACCGCATTTGACATCCATAAAAACCAAAAACCATCAAGACAAATCTTATTATTAAAAGTTATGGCTTATAAAATTTGATGTGGTCTTTAATCTTGATTAGACGATACATCAATTCATGACGAAAATGGTTAGTTTCGCGATATAAAAAGAAAAGCCATGATTAATTAGCCATTACTTTTGCATAAAAGCTGTGGCCTTAGCTAATTAAATGTATATACATTAATTCTTGAAACATGTAACTGTATACAAACTGTGTATATACTACATATATATATATATTCAATGTTGTTAGTTCACCTGAAGGCCAACCAAAGGCAAACACGAAACTTGCTTAGACGTAAAAGTTGTTAACACTTGAGGCAACCCAACCAACCAGCCAACGCAGACGGAATTGTGCAATTTTGCGTTCTTTTTGTTTACCTCTTGGTGCTGGGGTGTTCTCTCTATTTTTATATCAACCACCTAAGTGAATTAAGCACTTGTTAAGCGGATAAGCGGAGGCGTGGCCAGCCACTTGACCTTACACACATGCATCCGCTCGTACAGCAGTCTCCAATTACTGCAACAAAATTTGCCTCCCTCCAAATGTTAACTGTCGTTTTCGATTTTGACATATTCCATTTGCCAATTGACTAATTTGCATATTGTCTGGCACACATAGTTGGCAATGATTAATTAATAATGTAAAAATCTGTTGCTTACCATTTTGGAATTTGCAAATTGTGTATTGAAATTGGTGTCAGTCAGTAAAAACTGTCAGCGACAACACCTACAAAACAAAACTTAACTGAAAAGTAGAGGCAACCCACTTGACAGAATGTCTTTGAATGTGAAGTGAAGACAGTGGAGACTTGAGCACTGTTTCAATGGAAATTTCAAATGAACAAATTAAGCACAATTAAATAATACATGTATGAAAGGATATATAGGTCAATTCGACAATCAATATGCAGAGCTGTAATGTTATCATTACTTCCCACCAAAGCTGCAAACCTTTAAAATTATCCATGAGGTTCGGTCCGGGGGTTCGAACCCATTGTAAAATCCAAGGTTCGGTTTGCGGACCGGTTCTTGGAACCCCTGAACCCAAGGTTCTGGTTCTAGCCATGGTTCGCTTGCACATAAAAGAAAAGTTTGACATTTGATAAATATGCTTAATCATAATGATCATTACCTAAGTTATTTCAATTATCAAATCCATTAGATGACATTTATATCTTTAAGAAACTGCTAAGTTTAGGTTAATTAGCATTATATCTTCCAGAAGCTGTTCATCTATGCTAGCTCTTAAATCAGAAAGAACAAACTTAAGTATTGAAAATGCTTCTTCAACTGATACCCGAGTAGCTGGTACTGCTAGTATAGTAAAAGCAATATTTTTTAAGTCTTCGTTATAATGACATTTCCAAAACGTAAAACATTTGTCGATGGATGCGATCTTGGACAATCTTCAAGGAATCTATATAAATCTATTTATATCGATAAATATCTATATATTTCTATTTATATTTGTTTTTTGCTTTGTATTGCTTTCATAAGCTTCTCGTTTTTGCAATCAGACGTTGAGTCATTTATTGTCGAATTTTTAAAACTCTCATTAAGCATATTAAATTGGTGAACCGAACCTCAATTTTCGAAAAAGTGGTCCGGTTCGGGTTCAGGTTCGAGGAGTCAAAATCAGACATGGTCCGGTTGGCGAACCCCAAAAAACCCGAACCAAACCGGTTCGCACGGGTTCGGTTCCGGACCGGTTTGCAGCCTTGCTTCCCACATTTGATTACATTTCATTACACTAATATCAATTATTCCGACAACGAAAAACCCATTACAGATTGTTGAATTATGTTGTTTTTTATAATTACTTTTACAATTACTTGAATAATTGTACCTGAAGAAGAGGGATTATTAAGTAATTGCGCTTGAAAAGTTGAATTATTCATGTAATTCCTGATGAAATAATAACGATTTTTCAGGAATCAAGTTTGGAAAACGCCAAATATTATTAGTTGCTAATCATGGTAATAAAATCAAACTAGTGAGATAAATTTTTAGTTCAATCATGAACCTTCCTATCCTGTACAAAGCGGGCAATACACTTCTAAATCCAAATGTGTAAAATTGAGTGTTTCTTCCAAACATTGGATGTATGAGCATTCGAACTAGCATGAAATTTTTAGTTTACACCGAGAAATTCATGACTAATTCAGGTGCAATTATTCAAGTAATTGAAAAAGTAATTATAAAAAACAATATAATTCAACTTTTTCCAGTATATTGAAGGGTCAGTAGTAATTCTAGATGATATTATATTCGTGTGCTAAGGACGACTGCGCTTTCATAAATGGTGCATCACGTCTTAATTTTTTAGTAATTTGAGCTTTATGTTGCTTATAAATGACCAGCCTACTTTACTGTTTTTAGAAAAAAAAAACATTTTATTACCCTATAACACCCATTGCATACTTTGGGGCACGCCTGCAATATATTTATGCAATTTAATAACGATTTCAAAAAAAAATCTTAGTCAGCAATTGCTTTATTAATCTGAAATATTGTTAAACTATTGGTGATGGTCATTGTAGCTTAGAGGTCTGATTAAATGCTATTATTTTGGTCGATAATGGATTTTTTTTTGGGAGATTTATCACAATTACTAATTTAATTTCAACGATTATTTTAATTGATTTTTAAATCATCTACTCGTAGAATATAAAAAGGGTATACTGAAGTCAAGCATTTGTATGTAACAGGCAAAGGAAGCATCTATGATATCATAATGGACATATTGATCAGTACTATATATATATATATATATTAATCAGCAACCAAATTTAAAATGAAGACACCTATTATCGGCACGCATTTGTAGTATCTTTCAAATTTGTGCCCTCAATAAAAGCCCAGCAGTAAATAATGTTAAATAAATCTTCCAGTTTTAAAAATATATAAATCTCAAATCGCTTAAATTCATTAAGATCGGTAAATAAAGACATATATTTGGGGTTAACAAAAATTAATTCTGTTGACATAAAGTTAATATACCAACATTAATGTTAACGCTCTGTTAATTAACATAAGGGATGGCTATCGAACACCTATTTCCCTGTGTAGCGGATTTTTCGGAATCGATCAAAGCCAACTCCAACTTAAGCTCTCGTCTGATTCAATGGTTTCATGGCAAAAATGTACATATTTTGTTTTAGACAATATTTTTGATCGAATAGCAGGTCTAATAGTATACTGCAAGACTCAAATTTCTTATTGAATCGATTGTTTAAATGCACAAGACAGCTTGTTTCAGTGTAACTGTTCTAGTTGGTATATCATAGTCTAGTTTTAGTAATTATATCTAATAGTAAAGCGGTCTTTTGAACGGGCACTACCAATCGCTTTTCTGGGTTAATATGTTTTTCAAAGATTTTCAGTGCGTTTAAATCATTTTATGAATTTTTTGATATCAAAAAGTTGTTATTGCGATCTCTTTGTGATCCTAAATGAAACTTATAAATGAAGAAAATAGTACCTTCGCCAACACTCTTTTTGCAGAAGGGTTGAGAGTCGTTTTTAACCTGTTTTTCTAATCAGATTCCACTCATATAGAGTTATTTTCAAATCTTTTTCAATACGTCACGTTTCGAGAGTTTCGCACATATTTGTTATCTCTTTTTATACTCAGTAACAAAGGTACCGAGAGCAGCGATGTTCACCCATAGCCCCCAGGGGCCGAACACTTTAGGCAACTCATGCCGAATGCTTGCCGAAATAATGCTTTAGTGAGTGTCAGAGAGAGACAGAGAACATCGCTGACCTAGAGAATGCCACCCTATAGAGTAAATATATAAGTTCTTGAACAGCAACAACAGTCGGTTAGATTTGTCTGTCTGTTCGGACCATATGGACATATTAGGAAATCAAAGGTATTTATCGATTTGTTAAAGAAATTGTACAAAACGAAAGAACGTTAGTCGAGCTAAGATCAAAAGAATATATGCTGCAGCAGACTTTACTGCTGCAACAGCCTCTTTAAAATTCATACTGTGCATACACTTTCGTCGGGCTTATGTTTGCAGCCCACATAATATTCCGGGATCTGGATTTGAGATCACTTTCTCATACTATACTCCAAATTTGAATAGATCTAGGTAGTTCTTTTAACAGAATAAAGCAATTGTTACGAATCTCCATTACAAGTAAACTACAATTTCCGTCACAGAATTCCTCTTAGGGTCGATTTCTCATCTCCTACATAGCTCTTATGTGTGAGATAAACTTAGATTTTTCAATGTTATTTGGAGAGTTTATGTGACAGATAGCTCTATGTAAGAGATAAGAAATCGGCACTTAGAGTTCCAATTTCCAACTATCTGTAAATACATATTTATAGTTATTATAGCAAAAGGCTTAATAATAAAACATCAACTATAGGTAGGCTCTATTTACCAATACTTAAGATTCAATGTAACACAAATACAGTTAAACGGAACACACACTAGATTGTTTAGTTCTTAGATGAGACCACGCTAGAACCACTTGAGCATTTCAAGGCCAACCGGACTGCAATTATTCTTTGGAACGTTCCTATCTGTGGTTAAATCGACACTTCTTCAATACGCGAGAGCTAACTATCAGGTGTGCGATAAGAATTCAAGAGACGAATGGCAGTTCGCTAATCTCTGAAAAAAAACGTACAACGCCGTCAAGTTATCAGCTCAGCGTAGACGTAGATTTTCACACTCAATATATAAAATAAAGAAAGAAAAAAAAGAAGAAATAAAGCGCATGAAATTGATTACACAATTCGCGGCACTTCAATTAGAGGCGTCTGGTCGTTGCCTCAATCTGGTCCCCAGCTCTTTGACAAGTGGCCATAACGAGCAACATTTGACACACATTTCCACACGCTGACTTACAGAAATCAATGGGTTGACTTTGAAACTTACATAAAAAAACATAACCCGCATTTATGACATTTCGGTTCTACGATCATTAAGCATATTAATGAGGCTTTTGTTATTGGTCAGCAGAACATGAAGAACTTTTGTGTGTCATTTGGGTAGTTTTGTAATATTGTACACAACTTTTTCTCTCTCTTTCTCTTTTTACCAAAAAACGAAAAAAATGTATTACCTGTTTCAACAAAACAAAGCTAAAAATAGCCACAATTGTTTGGAAATTCCTCAAGTTTTGTGTATAAAAACAATGTTTAATTGAATTCCACTACCACAATTTGCACTTCACTTATTGATTTAATATTGATTAAACACAAAGGTAAACTTTGCTCGGCTGCCAAATCCAATCATAATATAATTTGTTTTTTTTTTTGTAAGACAACTTGGCGATTACGGTTTGTTGTTGTTATTTGTTATAGTTGCAATTGGTATAAATAATTATTGAAACACGCGCGCGACCCGTAGCTGCAAAATTATTTCACCTGTACAGGTGGAGCCGTGCAAACAGAATGAATTGAAGGCAATCACAGACACAAACCGAGCGCGCAACTGAAACCGAAATTGAAATTAACTACAAAAACAAAATATATAAACGAAACGAAGCAGCCGTAGCCGAACGGACAGTCATCGACTTCGAATGGCAATCGACCAATTGTTTGGTTTCGGCCTCGTCGTAAGTCAGTTGGGCAAATCTAAAAGCTGATTAGCTGCTTTGGCTCATTGCATTTCCATCTGCTTAGCGGTTAACAGACCGCTGTTAGGCGATTAACAGTCAGGCGGGCACCACAGTGGTTGAAAAATAATTGAAACTTATACTGAAGACTCGAAAAGCACTCTCCAACCAACCAAAAGTGTCTATCAGAATTGTCCAAAACACACAATTGTCCCCCAATAAAGAATTCAGAAGAGGGAAAAATCGTGTTCAGAAAATAAGATTATTTTATCTCAAAATAGGAACAGAATGTGCTTTCAAATTGTTGAGAACAAGTGTTGCGAATGTTCTTGATTTGAGCCCTGTGGACCTTGATTTTATTATTGAGTTTAAAATGTTCTCAAAGATTTAACGTTCTTAAAAAAAGTTTTTGAAGTGAGAAATTGTTCTTGAAGTGAGAAAATCCTTTCATGATTAGTTTTTGACAACGAATGTGCTCATTTTGAGACCAATGTTCTCGTGTTTTCGCTCTGTGTATTTGTGCTTATTTTGAGTCAAAGGAATTCTGATTATTATACTCTGTACCGTAGGTACATAGAGTATTATAAGTTTGTGCAAAAGTATGTAACATCCAGAAGAAAGCATCTCCGACCCCATAAAGTATATATATTCTTGATCAGCATCAACAGCCGAGTCGATATAGCCATGTCCGTCTGTCCGTCTGTCTGTCCGTATGAACGCACAGATCTCAGAGATGGTAAGAGATAGAGGCTTGACATGTATGGGACATATGCTTCTTATGTCTGCAGGCAGATCAAGTTTATTTTCAATTTTGGCCACGCCCCCTGCCGCCCCCGCAATTTAGAAAAAACGTCATATCTCCTACAGTTTTAAAGATAGGTGGGTTGTTCCTTCTAGATATATTTAGTAATATGGATAACTTATCGACTAGCCAAAGGAATGGTGAAGATTGGATGAACGGTTTTCGAGTTATGATCAAAAGACTGTTCGCTGCAGCAGCGCAGAAGCAGCGCTGCTTTCAGCTACTACTGCAGCATCAAAATTTATGCTGAGCGTATAATTTCGTTGGTACAGAGTATGCTATAGTCGGGCTTGACCGACTTTCTTTCTTGTTTTCCCTTTACCCCAGGGCAGCTGTGCTTTGTTTGTATCAATTTCGATTTGGTATTTTTTGGTATGTTGAAATTATTATGTCATGATCATGTCATGCGGTATCGAAATTGTTAAATGTTGAAGTTTCCGAAAACCCTGTCAAACTTTAAACACCTCCACGAACTTCAAATAACCATTTACTTTCATTTCATTGTCTTGATGGAAAATCACTAGGGCCAACTTCTCCAACAGATTTTTCAAATTTAAATCTGTTTCTCAATGTTTTCTTTCTAAGTTCCGATATCTCATCCTCTACCGTCTCCCACATACTAAGTTTAAAGCTTATCTGATATATAACAGCTATCCGATAGAAGTTAGATTGCCATAATCCAATCCAGTTTTCACCATTCTGCAAATCAATGAACTTCTTAATACTTAACCCAAGGATTCCCTATTAAGCTGCTCTACTTTCTGTGAGCACAGGGTAAATAGCGATGAAGTGTAAAGTGTTCTCCATTCATGCTTCGTTTATATATGCGCTTAAGTTTTTATTTTTTTGCTGTTTTGTATGCTTAATAATAATAATAAAGATGCAGCAGCTCTTTTCCCGTTTTGAAACTCATAGGAATTTAGCTGAGATATAGTACTGTGTTTCCAAGTCGTATTTTAGGCTCCTGTAATAAGTTTGGGCTGATATGAAAACCATATTTGAGCCCGGCCTTTCAATATCTGTTAATACTTGACATTTCATAGATTTGTGACATCAAAGAATATTTATAAGACAGCCTGTAAGCGCAATCGAAGTAGAGTCAACAACTTCTTAAGTATCTCTCCCCTCTTTCTCTTCTAGACCTTTTGCTTAATTGAAAACATTAACAAATACGTATGCGTTTGTGTGCGTAAAATGTGCTGTTGTGCGGCGAATGATAACGTGTGCATCAGACAGTCCCAAGCACACTCACACGCCGCAACAGGCATCCATCGGGTGTCTCTTTCGTTTCCAATAGTTGTTATTGAATCAAAAATATTTTCTTCATTTGGGTTTGTAACTACGCGGCCAAGACGGTCATGTTTTTGGAAAACGACTTGTCTTATGTACCCAAAATGCTTATTTAGCATGAAATAAAGCGGTCAGTTCAAAGAGGTCAGTTTCAAAGTAAATGGACAAATGTGATTATCCTTTAATGAAAGGTGGGAACCATAGGTTGCAAGTGCCAAAAACCAGATTTCGAGACGAAACCAAGAAGAAACGGTAACAAAAATGCACAAAGCAGGGAAAATCTCATTCGAAGATTATAATCTTCTTAATCAACTTAAATATTAATTCCACAATCTTGGATAAGGATCGTTAATACTCGGCTTTAATAAAAGAGAAGAAAGGCATAAAAAATAAGTTCAAAATATTTCCTTTTTCTTGAAAAACTTCTTAAAATTTATATTTTTAACATTCCCCATCTATGGCATGCATGAGATAGCGAGTTCGAACCCCGCTGGAGGCAAATATAAGTATATATAACATTTTTTACCTTTGGTATCCAATTCCACTGTAAACAATGTTTATACCCTATTCCCATTGAAAATGGGAAAAGCGGGATCATGAAGTTGTGCGAATGTGTGTAACAGGTAGAATGTTACATTTCCGACCCCATAAAGTATATATATTCTTGATCAGCGTGAACAGCCGAGTCGATATAGCCATGTCCTTCTGATCGGCTGTCTGTCTGTATGAACGCGTCGATCTCCGAGACTATAAGAGCCACAAATTTTTGCATGAAGGTATGTATGCCGTACGCAGATCAAGTTTGTTTCAGATCCCCCCTGTCCCCCTCTTATCCGCAAAATACCGTTACAGCCTAGACCTAAATAACATCTTGAGATTTTTAATCTTATATCCAGTTTTATAAACCTTATTTTTTGTAAGATTGCAAGATTTCGAAAAAAAGAGATTTTCAATCTAGGTTATAGAATGTTTAATTTTTCTTAGTGTATAAAGAATGTTTTTGGGGAGGGGACGAATTGTTAAGAATCAGGAAAATAGGTGTTCCTTTCCTACTTTCCTTGGGGATTTACTGTTGATCTATGTAACAATTTATACCTTTAACGAACTTATCTGGGCATTTTCACCTGCGGGCTGTGGACTGAGATATCAAGTAGTGTTAAAAGATATAGATTTAGGTAGAATTTATTTCTATCTCTTCTCTTATATATTTATCATTTTTTACAACCCAAAGTTAATTTCCATGCTTTCTGCACGTGACTTAATAGTTTTTTAAGTTGTCTGTTCATTTGTAGAGATTTCATATGAAATGGGTGAAAAATACCTCAGTTTACTGCAAGTTGGCTTTGAAAAAACTCATAAGAGAACTACGACTAGCCGAAATCAGACACGTGAAAATACCAGGGACCGTAAATAATGATTATTTGTAGATTTTTCATCCTCAAAAATCATAAACCCGCATGAAAATACGTATCATAATAGAATACGGTTGAATTTCGCTATTCTATTCATTTTCACAATGATTTTTATTTCTTGATTTCTATTTTATAGCTCAATCAATTATGATTATTTTTTGAGTAAAATGAATAAAAATCTAAATTAATCATTAATTTTTATAAATCCGGAATTTTATTTGTATTTTCAAACTTGGCATTGGGTTCTACTGGTTCGACTTGATTCACTTACTGGGGAAATACATCAATCTTGGCACAATTTCTTAAACACTTGTAGTAATCGACATTTGAGTAATATTTATAATATTTATTTCTGAGTTTTATTTTCAAAATCAAATTTAATCATTATTTTTTGAGTTATACAATAAAAATCAAAAATAATCATTAAAGTTTGATTTTTATAATAGAACTCATAATGATTACGGTCCCTGGAAAATACAGCGTTAGTGAACCCGAATAGAAAAATTTAAGAAGTATTTTCTTTAAAATTTGTATTTTATTTGCATAATCTCGATTTGATCTTTCTTTATCAATTACTAAACTTTTCCACAACATTATCTAAACTTTACCATATCTTGTAACAATTGTGTCACAGTGCCTTACTTGTGCTCTCCTCTGTTGTTTAATGTTCCGTTATGACTTGTTTTCTGTTTATTCACTTTTGTATTTCTGTTGTCATAACAACAAAAGGCAATAGCTCGTAGTTTCAGGCGCAATTGGCCCCTCCCATTCATGGTAGAACTTTTTTCGTATTGCTGGTCGATTTTCGTACAAAGCATAGAAAGTCGCCGGCGTTAATTAGCACGTGGAGCTGCTGTATTACCCACAATTACATAAACATTAAAATAGATACTGAGTTTGGGGTTTCGCTTTGCCGAGGCATAACAAAGACCAACACATAGGCACATCTAAATCTGAATAACTTGTATCTATGTATCTCTCTCTCCAAAATATCTTTTGTCTGCGCGT
Organism: Lordiphosa andalusiaca; assembly: GCA_035044965.1. Classification (NCBI taxonomy): domain Eukaryota; kingdom Metazoa; phylum Arthropoda; class Insecta; order Diptera; family Drosophilidae; genus Lordiphosa; species Lordiphosa andalusiaca. The sequence goes on from JAWNNM010003027.1 coordinate 14,406, forward strand.
TTATGCGAATGGGATGCGGTGGCGGCAACAAACCGACCCAACTAATTATGCACATATACTATACATATAAATATATATACATAAAGCCACCTAACGGTCCATCTTGGTAGTGTGCAGTGCCAACTGCCTATTGTGTATCGGTGCTCTGTAGGGTAAAAACAATTGTGTGGTATTGTTTGGAGTAATTGTTTTACATACGAAAACCTAATCTGCAATAGTTTCGCACAGTAAGAAATTGAAAAAATAAAGAAAAGACACAAAGTAGCGAGCAGCTCTCGTATGAGCTTAGTTAAAGTTCAATATAAAGAGATTTTTGGAAGAGGTGTAGAACTTCAAATTGCACAGTTCGAAACTGTTATTGGGATATATTATAAAGACAGTTTTGCTTTGGGTGGTTCAATTTGCGACCTCTTACTAAAGAAAATTATCTTGAGTTGCTAGCTCTTCAAATAAGCCAATGACTTTACTGAACCTCAAGGCATAACTGTAATGTACTTTACGAACTACTTTCCGAATTTAATTACTTTTTATTCAGATAATATATAAAGCAATTCATGATTACAATTTTGTAGTACATTTTAACAAAATTGAAACTGGCAATTACAACAATTCAATGAATATTTCAAAACATAATTACTTTTACAATTACCTAAATAATTGTACCTTTAGAGGGAGATTATTTGGTAATAATTCAACATTTATTCAGGTAATTGCAAGTGGATATTATGCTTGTTTAATTACTTTTACAATTACCTAAATAATTGTACCTTGAGAGGGAGATTATTTGGTAATAATTTATTATTATGCTTATTTACTATTTTACACCAAATTTAACTGTTTGCTGATCATTGAAACAAGAAAATAGTAATTATTTTTTTTATCAAGCCCATGTAATTAAAGACATGTATGTAAGTATGAGGCTTATTAATATGCAGTTGGTTATTCTAAACATTGTCAAACATTTCAGTTTTAGCCCACAGATTTATAAATAATTCAACATTTCCAGCACAATTACTCAATAAACCCCTCTATAAGTACAATTATCAAAGTAATTGTAATGGTAATTACATTTTTTAATAAGCTCTGAATTATTGTAATTTAAACGCAATAACGATTACTAAAAATTACTAAAAAAAAAAAAAACTCAGTTTATTTCGAAACTACTTGTTTTAAAATTCATTAAAATTTATTTTGACATTTCAGAAGATTAAAATGCAATCAAATTCGAATTTTTGAAAGAAAACTCATAAGTTAAAAAAATGTTACTATTAAAACAAGTATTATCGGAATAAAGTGATTTTACTTCGAATCGCTGTAACTCATAAACGGCGCAATTTAGACACATGGTGCAAGAACAAAAATGTTCCTCTTTTTGTGTTCTATTTGGCATTTAAATACTTGAAAAAGTTCACGGGACACCCTGTATATGCAACGCAAAACCAACAGAAATGAACAATATTGAGAAATGCTTGCAAAGAGAAGTTCATAAAGATCGATTTGAATTCGGACTGTCACCTCTTCATATAAGAGGATTACGATTTTATAAGATTTAATAAGATATAAGATCGAGATATAAGACATATATAAAATATAATATATAAGATTTTTCGAAAATTTCTTACATTTGTCATACAAACTTGAACTTAAGTTTTGGCAAATTAGATCCCTAGAAGGAAGAGCCCAGTTTATGGAAAGGAAAACCAAAATTCAAACAGAGTTTCGACTATAAATGGGATTGTTAGTCGACAAGCCAAAAAGTGGTGGGAGTGGAACATCGAATGATGGGAACACTGCTCGAGCATTTTTCAATAATGCTGGCTTGACCGCTCAAATAACAGGCCTAAATAGATACCTTATTGAAAAGATGTGCCACGTTATTGCAAACCCTCTCTTCAGGTTACAATATTAATGTGGAAAAATTTAAGATATTCGCACTCAATATAGCAGAAGAACTTACCACTACATATTCCTGGTATAATCTTCCACATAACGTTCATAAAATTTTAATTCACGGTCCAACAATTATCGAATATGCACTTGTATCGAGTGGGGAGGGGCTCAGGCACGCCCACTGTGTTTTTATTATTTGTTATAATATTAAAGAATTATGAAAAAAGATTTATTATGATATCTCCACTGGAATTATTTTTGGCCGCTTGCTCCATACAAGCCCGACCACTGTCGGATACTGTCTAGATATGTCCCTAAGTGTTAAGGTTGTTAAATATTGATTACAGTTGATCAATATTTTTGAACAGAATATGTACCAATATTTTCTAATAAAATTAGATCCATTTAAAAGGTTTTTCAAAAATGACCACCCAAAATTCCATTAACTTCTTTCAAATCTTTTTGTTATGAGTGCCCATTGAGAGATATCAACGCCCCACTTCTCAAACACTTGAATAAATCGAGATGATATTCGACCCATCCACAAGCAAATCCTATTTCTATTTCACTCTCACTTTAATGTGAGAATGCTCATTAGATTAATTAGGAACTCACCGGTATTTGTGGATTCATTGCCTTCATTTCCTCTGCCACTTTGGGGACTGCAAATGGGCGTCGATGTTGTGGCACCTGACAAACCATGTGACCTGCCGCTGCTGTTGCTCTTATTGTTGCCCTCTGGCAATGACAATGGACCCTCAGCCCCAGCACTCATATTCAATTCCAATTCCAAAGGAGGCGAATTTTCTCGCACACATGACATTAGGCCGGAAGACATGCTGGAAAAATAGATGTGAGCGAAATAAGAAATTAATGAAATTATTGTGATAACAATTATGTGGGGAGGCATAAGTAGAAGTAAGAGTTTTTAAGTAGGATTTGCCATTTGATATTCTCTGGCATCTGGAGAAATTTCACGAAATATTTGATTTATTCTTAAAATAGATTTTTTATAGCCATGCTTCGATGATTCAGTGATTAAATTCGGTATATTGAACTGGCATGGTCCTTTTCGATTTCCTAGTATCTCACATAATTGCTAGCAAATACTATTTTACACAGAACGAGCTAAATTCACGTTCGTGTGGTACTTGATGGTACTTGAGGGTGCAGTAATACTTCGGCAAGATTTTTTATTGTTTAAGTAATATTATATTTAAAACTTATGAACTTATTTTTATTTCATGTGTTTCGCTGCACAGATATAAAAAAGAACTAGTTGTTGATGATTAATTGAATGAATTTGGGATCCATTTGGAATTTATATTGTTTGATATTCTATTTTGGATATTAAAATATCCATTTAATGTTAAATTGATCTTAGGTTTTTATTGAACGGAGCTGAAAATCTAATGATATGAAAAATCTATATTAGAATGTTAAAACAAATATTAAAAGTATTTATTCCAAATAGATCTTAACCCATCTTTTTTTTTGTGTTGTAAATTCCTAAAATTTTCAAGCAGAAAAATAAATGTATTTTGAAAATATGATTTTTTTTCCAATTTTTTAGAAAATTAACTGATGTTTCTGTAAAAAAAACATTAAAAAACTGTTGTTTCTTTAAAATACATTTAAAAACCCAAAAAATTGATAAATAATAGTTTTTTATGTTTACTTTCGAAACGTTTAACTTCCACTTTCTGTGCCATTTTGTTTTTTTTAAACCTTTAAAGAATGGAACCTGAAATGCAGTACCCTAAATACAAGTAGGAGAGGCTTGAAACTATCGTAAAATTTGTATGTCAAGTATAGCTTTTAGTTGAAAAATCCTAAAATCCTGCATCAAGATTAAAGTAAGTACCGAACTCAAAATGGAATAGCGAAAGATCAAAATGAAACCGAGAATGTCCGAGTTTGATTTAAGAATACGTATGCATTTAAGAATAACCTATCAGCTAAAGCAGTCCTGACATGAGAAGATAATTCGCTTTCAATGGGAAAATTATATTAAATAACCACGAGCTGGACAGGACTTACTAGTTTAAAAATAATCAAATAAAATAGTGGGTCAAGCCCGTCTATAACATACCTTGTTTTTATTTAAAGTGCTGCCCATAACAGTTTCAACCGGTGCTGCCCATCATAAATGATTGTTTTCCCTTTAACTCGACTATCGTTCATCTGATCTTTACCATTTCTTTGACGAATCGATAAACAACACTGATTACTAAATATGTTTAGAAGGAACTAATCTTCTATCTACAAAACCGTGGGACATATGACGATTGTTGCAGTGGTGAAGTACTATAATCATTTGGCTGTCCAGTTTATTATATGGCAGCTATATCGGTTTTTAAAAAAAATTGGGCAAAATTGTAGGAATACAGATAATATTAATAATTGGCAAGTTTAAAGTAATCATCAATCAATTTAAAAAAAAAACCTCACCACATCTAGTTTTTTGACCCACCGTTCCTATGAGAGCTTTAGGCTATAGTCATCCCATTTTCACAAAACCTGGCTGTTTTCCCACTTAGACTTTTTCTACTTTTGAAATCGCTTGGGATTGGGTTTAGTGCGGATATCTCTGATTTGTATGCTGTGTATCAAAAACGTAACGATTTTGTCAGTTAACAGCAGAGGGGTTCGAACATTTTACGTTTACACTAGCTCTTTTTATTTTAACGTTTAAAAATGTATATAAAATCAGGGCTGCAAACCGGTTCGGAACCGAACCCATGAGAACCGGTTCGGTTCGGCTTTTTTGGGGTTCGCGAACCGGACCATGAACCAGGCGCCATACATTTTTGACTCCTCGAACCTGAACCCGAACCGGACCACTTTTCTGAAAAATGAGGTTCGGTTCACAAATTTAATATGCTTAATGAGAGTTTTCACAATTCGACAATAAATGACTCAACGTCTGATTGCGAAGACGGGAAGTTTGTGAAAGTTATGAAAGCAATAATCAAATTAAAATCTGTGAATGATGTTATAGATTCCTTTGAAAATTTTCCAAGATTACATCCATCGACAAATGTTTTAAAATTTTGGAAAGGTCGTAATAACGAAGACTTCAAAAATATTGCTTCTACTATACTAGCTGTACCAGCAACTCAGATATCAGTTGAACGAGCATTTTCAATACTTAAGTTTGTTCCTTCTGATTTAAGAGCTAGTATAGATGAGCAGCTCCTGGAAGATATAATGCTGATTAACCTAAACTTAGCCGTTTCTAAAAGCTGATAATAGAAATAACTTAATACTGTTTTGTGTTTGGCGACCTGAAACAACTTAAGTAATGAACAATTTGATTAAGCAAATGGATTTCAATGTATTAATAAATCAAAAGTCAAAATATTCTTTTATGTGCAAGCGAATCAAGGTTCGAACCAGAACATTGGGTTCAGCGTTCCCAAGAACCGGTCCGCCAACCTAACCTTGGATTTGAAAATGGGTTCGAACCCCCGGACCGAACCTCATGGATAATTTTAAAGGTTTGCAGCCTTGTATAAAATACTTTTAAGAAATTAAATTTGGCCACGGCTTGTGAAACTATGAGACCATGGGGATTGGTGTACATAATTAAAGCAGTAAGCCATCAATATATCTATGATGCACACTTTTAAATTTAAATTGCTTATTAAGGTTTCCTTTAGCTCTACTTTAAACAAATCACTCAACCATATCCACGCCTCATCACTCACTCGAATTGACGCCTCTGACATAAACATGAACAGCTCTAATGGATCTCAATTTTATTTTTTTTTACACTTTATTTTTTTGCGTTTTATGTGTGTGGGGGGGGGGGGGGGGGGAAATTAAATGTCATATTGCATTCTTCTGACACGAACGGAAATTCAGTTCGTGTGCGAGAAATGCTTAAAGTCGCTTTTCACGCTGCAACAAATTTGTGAAAAATTAATTTTTATCCTGTCATCGAAAATATAAATCAATTTACAGGAAATCAGGCCTCAAGTGGTGCATTTGGCAAGGCGTAAAACGGAAGTTGAGAGGGGGGCCATTGATTGATTTATAAGGGAATTTAAAAACCAGAACGATTTGCTATAGCAAATCAATTTGGCTTGCGTCAAACAAAATCAAATCTGTTTACAGTTTACAGGGAAATCAGTTGTCTAAGGTGCATTAAGATGAAAAGTAAGTGGACGAAACTAAGTGTAGGTTTTTTTCAAATTTAAACTCAAATTTGCATTTTAGTTCAAGCTATAACTTTGCTGATGTGGCTGGTCTTTGTGCTGGCCGTGCCGCAGAATAATCTGGATCTCAGAACTTCTTCGAAACTTATCAAGAAAAATGCCATAATTTCGCCTTTCTCACTGCTGCTCAACCTGTTGGCTCTCTCCTTCGCCAGCAAGGGTAAAATTAACTCGGAAATCAAAAATGCTTTCAATCTAACCGGCGCAGATCAACAAATTGTTCAAAACTTAAAAAAAACGTTGGATAAATTCGACTCTCCCAAATTTAGGGTAATCTCCAAAATCTATCTATCCACAAAATATCCCATATTGCCGGCATATAATGAATTAATTGGACAGTATCTGGGTACGGAAGCCGTGAACGTAGACTTTACAAAACCCCGTATAATGGAAAAGTATGTCAACAAATGGATAAAGCTGGTAACGCAAGGTAAAATCAAAGTCTTAATTGAAAACTTGGACAAAGAAACGGGTTTTATAATACCCAACGTGGTATATATGGAGACAGCTTTTGTGAAGCCTTTCCAAAAGACGCTCACCACCATGAGCACATTCAATGGCGGCTCCAAAGGCCCCAAAAAAGTTCCCACAATGAGGCACATCGGATTGGAGGTACCATATGGAGAAATCAAAGAATTGGATGCTCGAGTTATAAAACTAAACTTAGCGACTGCTTCGCTCTCAATGTTAATCCTATTACCCAATAAACCCAAGGGTATAAATCGCCTAGAAGAGGAACTATTCAATTTTACACCTCGCAAATGGAACAAACACTTAAAGCCTCAAGTATTGAACATAAGTCTGCCACGATTCGATATTGTTAGAACCAACTATCTGAAAGATCAACTAGTGGAAAAGGGCATAAAGTTCTTGTTTGAAGGACGCCTTTATCCCAATATGATCAATGATAATAAGACTGGATTCGTAATAAATTATATTAAACAAACGGACTACCTAAAGGTGAATGAGGGCGGAGTAGATTCTCCATCGGCCACATGTAAGTAAGAACAATTTTAACAAAATATTTAAAATACAAATTTTGCTTGTGTTATTGTTGCAGTTCGATCGGCCAGAATGTCTAAATCTAACTTTGATGTTAATTCACCATTTGCATTCTATATACAAGACGATAACTTTCTGTACCTAAGTGGAATTGTACACAACTTGGGAAAGTAAAGGCATTATGTCTTTGCACTTAAAGTAACATGAAATCTCGAAAAATGTGATCTTAAATAAATGGCTGAATTAAGCAGAATAGCTTGATTCGTGATCAATGTTTTCATTTTGGTTAGTTTTTCTATGTTATTTAACCAAATGTCGTAAGCAATGTAATAAATGTGAAATGTGATTTATTGTTTTCAGTGCACATGTTTCTCTGCTGAATGCGTCCACTAATTCTACTTTTTCTTTATCAAAATATTTGATTTGTTGCTGGGGCTTTTAGTTCTAGTTGTCTCCAATCATCTATCAGAGTTTTCACATATTCTGTCTGGGTTTGTCCCACTTTGTCATTTGCCAGCTTGAGTAAGCAAAGTCGTGGATTTCTACGAGCTCGCTACTCGCTTTCTCAACTGTAGCTTTAAGTGTACTTTTCCAAAGTTACTGTCCCTGATCTGTATACAAAATAATATTAATATATCGAAATATAGATATTTATGTCAAAAAGTTCGACATATCGTTATCAAATATTTTTCCAAGGGGACATTTCGGTTATCGAAAATTTTGTGGTAGTATTTTTCAACGATATTTTTGTTTCACCTTTTCGAATGCTTCTTTTAAAAGAAACCACAACTCTATTTTCAAAAATTAAGATATGATCAAATCATAGAAATTTTCAAAAATTTCATTCAAAATATGAGCTTAACGAAGTTTTCTTTAATTAATGATGAAGTTGAATTAAGTTCAATTAATGATGAAGTTGAACCACTTTTTTTTATAGGTAAAATACAATACATATCTTTTTCAGCGGTATTTCCGGGTCTGGAACCATTTCTGTTCGGGTTTTTGAGTCCACTAAACCGGACGCAAAAGCGGACCTTCTAATTTGTTAACATGCCGAAAACAATAGGGATTCTGAAAATTCTGACGGTACATCGAAATATTGATATTTTTGTCTAAAAACACGATATATTTTCCCGAGGCTATATACCGGATATCGAATATGATATTTTGATATTTTAAATTAAACTTTTGGAATGCTTCATATTGAACAAGTAAGGGCGCTGCAGTCGAGGGCCCCGACTACAAAATAAGTATACTGTTTATTTCTTTGTGCTTGAATTTTTGAATTTGAAAGGCTCATCCTGGAAGTAGGCCACATTATTTGGTATTTTCAGCGGTTTAAGACCTAACTAACATCAAGCTCAATTGTTTCGCTTATAACTCCGGTGTTTTTTGTCTGATCTGATTGTACTTTTCAGAATAGATAAATATTTGGCCTAGCTTGATGTATACTAAGCCACGAGCCTCTAACTTGGCTCTAAATTGTGTGTGACTGTGACTGATCTGACTGTGTTTTAGGTCTAGGATGTGTTACGTATATGAAGTTTCCATATATAACCATATATGTATATTAGGCTTAAGTCAATCTAACGTTCCAGGTCTCCAGAACTCAGTAATCGTTTTATGTATGGATTTTACCAAGCTGGGATTCCCTCTTTACAGATGTGGCGGAGTTTCGGTGATAAGAGGGGGTCGGGGGGGAATTTATTCAAATCTGAAACAAACTTGATCTGCGTACGGCATCTACCTACATATACCTTCATGCAAAAATTTGTGGATCTCTCTCTTATAGTCTGTGAGATCTTCGCGTTCATACAGACAAACGGACGGACATATAGACGGACGGACGGACAGACGGATGTGGCTATATAGACTCGGCTGTTGATGCTGATCAAGAATATATGTCGGAAATGTTTTCTTCTCCCTGCTACATACACTCGCACAACTTCATGATCCCCCTTTTCCCATTTTCAATGGGAACAGGGTATAAAAATGATCAATTTTAAAGGTAAAAACATCTCTATGTTCAAAATATGGAGTTACAAATGAGATATGAGAGATATAATTATATAAGAAAAAGTTTGAGCTTTTATGGTTATTTCTTCTAAATTGTTAAAGCCCCTCTGCTTGGCAAAAGGTTAGGTTCGAAGAAATACTTTAGTCAGCTTTTCCGGACCTTTGAAAACTATCAAATTAATCCGGCATTTTACGATTTTGAAAAGAATAATAGCATAAGTCAAGTTGTAACAAATCCAAATTTACGGATTTTAATTGATTTTTTTTTACCAAAACCATGGTTCAACCAACATTCCAGACCAAACATTCTCCAGAATTTCAGAATATTGTCGTCTTGATATTTTGTAGTGTTTTGGTGCTTTGATCCATAGATTTTGAACTCAATAACATTCAAATAACCTTAATGACACAATTATCTTAAAGAAATTGCCATTTTATAATTTCTTTATTGGTATAAATATTTCTCAGCAATTGTGTTATTATATGCTGTTCAATTGCTTCTTTTTTTCTAAAGACCAACTCTTTTAAATTTACATCACATTTGATAGCTATCAACGTAACGATTTCAATAGACCCAAAATCATTCATAAATTACCATAAAACAAATTGCTTTTTAGCTTGAAAGCCCAATAAATGCTTTATTCTTTGCTTTTTGCTACATACTCGTACCCGTCCACGTACACATCGAACTGCCATTCGGTTTGGGAATGCATCGCTCTTTGGCCCAAAGCCATTTCAAAGGGAAATAAAACAAAACTATTTTCAAATAAGAAAAAATTTGTCATTCGAGTGAACTTTTGTGCCGCACTCGGTCTGAACTGATGATGCTGCTGGCCGAACTGTTGCATTTAAGCGCCAGACATTTTGGTTGGAATGAGAGGTGACTAATGGTTATGCATCGAATGATTCATGCCAAGTTCGGGCATAGTCGAAAAGTCGCAGACGTTTCTGATTTATGTTGGCTTGGGCGAGAGTAATCTGTTTTTTTTAAAAAAAGAATATCTCGATTCTTTTGCCTAGATGTGCTAAAGTGAAGAGAATGCGAAATAGGAAATGTTTTTAATATTTAGGGCCCATTACTCATGTTCTAGATAGCTGCAAATGTGTCAGATAACAATTTATTCAATGCGTAGAAGATGTGGAATCGGCACTTAATGCTATTTCGGATGTAAAGTGAAAGAGACAAAATGCCTGGTATTTATCATGTCAGAATTATACACCTTTTTGTCGTTTCTTCTTCAAATTCTTGGCATAATGGTGAAAAAAACGAATAAATTAAGTCAGAAATAGTATTGGAACAGCCGTAATTAACAATATATACCAAAATGCTAAGTATAGAAACGTGTTATCAATTAATACGTTTCTTACGATGAAAACTCTACAAATAATCAATATTTATGGTCCCTGGAAACAACAGATATTTATCTAGTATAACTACTGTAACTACTATAATATAATTTTTCATATTTCTAACATATTGTCCCTAATTACAGCTCGGTTTTAAAACAATTCATCGGAAGTTCTGTTAGATCAGGTTGTGCTGTCTAATATGGAGAGATACAACCATGTTTCTACACAGAAATCAATCTCAAACGTTGTCAAAGCCCCCTATTACTTCATTCCAAGTACGATTAGGATGGACTTGATCTCGAATATCTCGGATCTAGTATGACTTTTACTTGGCATTTTAATCCGAAGGTCGAGATAAATCTATTTTTTGTAGTTTTATTTTACCTCTCCACATGTTTTTTCTATGTGCCGGGAATATTTTTTAAAACCTTATTTATAATGGGAGATTGTTCTAGCAAGCTTTTGTCGGATAAAAACGATCAAGCTTCGATGGGCATTTTCGCTGCTGATATTCTGTGATTCCGATCAAACGAAAATACATGTTGTTTAATTTTCCGTAAAATTAAGCCCTTCCATTTTTAATAACCGCCATAGTGAGACTTATTTTTATACCAAATTGAACCATATATCTTATAATTTTAGCCTTTACATCGCACAGTGGTTCCAGTTGTATGGGGAGGGCGGCCAAAAATTCTTCTAGTTAAGCTAGAGGCTTGAAAATTGACACAAAATTTTTATAAATTTATAGTACGATGATGTATAAAAATCAGCCGGATCGGACCACCATATCATATAGCTGTCATATGAACGATCGGTCTGAAATCAAGTGTTTGTATGGGAAACTTTTTTGTTTTCCAGTATATTGCTACGCAACACTATAATTCTTCATTAAAAACAACTTTATGTAACTTGGGGGAGCTTAGTGAAAATCGGGAAACTATATCATATGGCTGCCATAGGAATAATCAGTTTGAAATCGGATTTTTGTTGGAAAAACCATTTTGTTTTAAACGACAAAAGGGCAAAAATGTAACATTAATATAACAACAACAACCACAAAATTACTAAAGATTTTTTCATAGTTCACGCTTTAATTATAAAGTAAAAATTCAACAAATTAAAAGGGAAAATTCAACGAATATATATAAGAAAACAAGAAAGAAAGTCGGTCAAGCCCGACTATAGCATACTCTGTACCAACGAAATTATACGCTCAGCATAAATTTTGATGCTGCAGTAGTAGCTGAAAGCAGCGCTGCTTCTGCGCTGCAGCAGAGAACAGTCTTTTGATCATAACTCGAAAACCGTTCATCCAATCTTCATGGCTGATGGATAAGTTATCCTTATCACTAAATATATCTAGAAAGAACAACCCACCTATCTTTAAAACTGTAGGAGATATGACGTTTTTTCTAAATTGCGGGGGCGTGGCCGAAATTGAAAATAAACTTTATCTGCCTGCAGACATAAGAAGCATATGTCCCTTACATGTCAAACCTCTATCTCTTACCATCTCTGAGATCTGTGCGTTCATACAGACAGACAGACGGACATGGCTATATCGATTCGGCTGTTGATGCTGATCAAGAATATATATACTTTATGGGTCGGAGATGCTTTCTTCTGGATGTTACATACTTTTGCACAAACTTATAATACTCTATGTACCTTTGGTACAGAGTATAAATAGATACTTTTTTTAGATTGTTGCAGTAAATCAATAACTGATTTTAATAGCTTCGACTTTGGCTTACATGGAAGCTTTCTTTGACCCGTTATGAAAGGATCAGAGCTTAGAAGCAGTCTGTTAAATAATTCTGTGTTCGTTAGGACTCTTGAAATTTTGCGCGTATGCTTCAGCCTAAACAATTTTATGTCTTTGTTTTTTGCTTCTGCAGCTTCTTCAGAAAGCTCTCCAATGCTATAATACAATGCTCCATAACCATGTAGTAATACCTTATGAACCGAAGGAGAAAGGTAGTACCAAGGATATTTACTTATCAGAAGTTTAGGTTAGGTTACCTTTTTGTGTATAGCAAGAGCATGCACTCAAAAAAAAAACAGTCAAAATCGCCTT
>JAWNNM010003028.1:0-92067 GCA_035044965.1 Lordiphosa andalusiaca
CATGGACGATGAGCGGCGAACAATGCATGCGGCTCGTGTGAATAAATCTGTATTAAAATTTATTAAAAAGAAAAAGGAAACCGTCGATAAAAAGCATGTTTATGCTGGCTACTTTAAGTGTGGCCCTTTAAAAGTTGGAGCATTTTGCGGAGAACGTTTTCCAGTTGGTTCCCTTCCAAGCAATTAGAATTGTGGTTAGCCGCGGCTCAAGCCCTGCTGGTCGTCTCCCTAGGTTAACAATAACAATTTTACAATTCAATTTCGCTTTTATTACGCTGAAATTTTCAGTAGTAGTTGGAACTTGCGAAAGCCTCGCCCCTCCCCCTATTTTATTGCTTCAAATTGTTTGTAGCCATTTCGCATTTGTGCCGCCCGGCTGCGCATCAGCGACGTAGAAACATTTAACTTTGTGGAACATGACGACAAAAAAAAAAACACAAAAAAAAAAACACATAACAGAAATAGAAAAGAAAACATAGTCGAGCAACTAAAACCAACTACACTTAAAAAAAAATATAAAAAAAAAACAGAAGAACTCAAAACTAAAACAGCGCGGCGACAGCAGCAAAAAAAGTTGTCAACTCTCCTCACACACAGCGGCAGGAGCGGCAGGAGCTGAAGTAGAGTTGCAGTTCAAGTCAAGTTTCGCAATGGGCCACGAGGAGGACATTGTAAACGGGGCAAGTGAGCACACAAAATGGACAAAATGGAAAGAGAAAAAAAAAATGAGGAGAAAATGAAGAACACTAAAAGCACATTTCAGCTTGAACTCCCACAGCGAAACGGGCCAAATGAAATTGCCAACGTGAAAGTGTAGAAAAATGCAGGCTCCGCGGGGTGGGCAAAGGTGGTTCTTGTCGTGCGTTTGCCGCCTGTTAAACTGTAAAGTAAACGTACAAAATGTTGAATCAAAGCTAAACAAAAGAGGCGTAACAGGGGCAGCACAGCGGAGAGACTTTTGGCACTGGCTTAAGGTGCGCAGAGTCCGGGGAAGGGGAAGATGACGATGGCCAAAGCATTGGCCAGTGTTTAGGAAATGGGTAAATTACAGTATGAGGGAAATGGAAATGGGCATGGAAATTGTACTTAGTATTTAGTGGCTTAAAATTAACTTGGTTGCTTAGCATAATTTATATGAAACTCTGGGAGTTCTAGCTCTAATATTTTAGGTTTCAAGGAGTCGTTCAAATCTGGACGAAACTTGTAGGGGGTCAAATTACAGACCGACGGAAACACGCACCTCTTGCAGATGCTCATCTTCAATATTTATACATCCCTCTTTCTATTACAAGCTTTTCTACAACTTTATGTTCCACTTCTATTATAAAGAATACAAAAAGTTACCTAATTTGTAAACCTGCAGTTTTTAGCCGGCTCGAGGTCATGTTATGCTCTGGTCAAGAGACACAAGACTGTATCAGCTGTATCAAGAGGAACCACCCTCTATCATCAGCGATCAATGCCTGCCAACTGAACGTGTCTAAGAAGTCTCGCCATGCCAGCGGAGGCATCACCGTTTGGGAATCCCAAAGCAGAATGCGCGCAAAAATCATAGAGAAGTAGCATAGAAACAGACAGTCGCCTTTGTGTGTGTGTGGTCCCCATGGCCTTGCCGTTTTTAGTGTGAGAGATGCTCTCTCCGCTGCTATTAACGGTGACCATTAAGTTTGTTTGCATCAATGCATTCAAACGGGGTTTTTTTAGTTGTTATATATGAAACCATTTATTGCTTAGGTTCATACAACAACAACGCCGTGAAATTCGTTTTTAGTACATGTTACTGGTTTTTCTGTGACCTTTCAGTTTCGAGGTTTTTGTACGAGCGTTTTGGTTCGAACCAGAGACCAGCAACAAGCCTCGAATTTTCGATCACACTCGTTCATTTACTCGGCTTGCTTGTGATCACCGCCCTTGTTCGACACACTCGAAATGATCGCAAGCACATTCAGTCAGAACGATCAAGCTCTTTGAGACGCACGAGTAATAGCAGAAAAAGCGCGATAAAGCTTTTGTCGCTAGCAAGCCTTACGCCAGCCACGGGCAAGCCTTTTCGATCGACACTCGCGCTTACTTGGCTTGTTGACGGCAAGCCTCCTATGCAATTGTTGTTGTGTTTCATAAACTTAAGAGCAACAACATGCCATAAGAATGAAAGAGAGAGCCGTGCGCAGAAGAATAGGCTATTATGCTATCTCTTTTTCTCTTGCAAGCTGTTGATTTTGGGATGCTTCTATCGATTGTGCACAAGCTTTGATCGTCACGACTAGCGGCAGATTTTTGACTTCGGCAACAAGTACTGTCGATCACTCGCGACCGAAGCTACGAGTCGCCGCGAGTATGTGTAATGTGCTTGCTGAGGCTTGCAAATACAATGATGCGCCAATACGAGAGCGCTTCTGTGTTTTTATACCCTGTTCCCATAGAAAATGGGAAAATGGGGATCATGAAGTTGTGCGAATGTATGTAACAGGGAGAAGGAAATATTTCCGACCCCATAAATTATATATATTCTTGTTCAGCATGAACAGCCGAGTCGATATAGCCATGTCCGTCTGTCCGACTGTCCGTCTGTCTGTCTGTATGAACGCGTCGATCTCAGAGACTATAAGAGATAGAGCCACACATTTTTGCATAAGGTAGACTTATGCTGTACGCAGATCAAGTTTGTTTCGGATTTGGAAAATTCCACCCCGTCCCCCTTTTATCACCAAAATACCAAGTCTAGCCATCCTAGACCTAAAAAACCGTCAGATTCACAATTCTTAAGTTAGAGCCTCGTGGTTTAGTATACATCAAGCTAGGCTCAATATCTATCTATTCTGAAATATCTATCTATACAATCAGATCGGACAAAAAACACCGGAGTTATAAGCGAAACAGTTGAGCTGATAAGAGCACCCCCCCCCCCCCCCCCCCAGTTGTTGGTCAGGACTAGAAAAAAGTGTTGCCTACATTTGGGATGATAATTTTGTTACATTCATCTTCAAAAATTCAAAAACAAATAAATGAAAACAAATGAACAGGGTATTTTGTGGTCGGAAAACTCGACTGCAACGCCCTTACTTGTTATTTTGGTGAAGTATCTGGCTAAAAGTGGTCTTATAGCTGGGTAAAAGGAAGAGTTGTCCATGCCGAAAATATGCATATTTTGCCTCTGTTTTTAAATGCAATGTGTACTGCATCTTGTAAAGCTGTTATTATTTTTTCATATTTTTGCCACGCCCCTTCCAACTCCAGCAATAAACGAGAGCGTAAGTTAAAGTCGGTGCTGCCCGACTTCGAAATACCCGTTACTCAAGACAATTAGGGTTTAATAACCTCGTGCGGCTCACACAAGTATGCAACGCTTTTTTAACTCTGCCATTTATTATCCGATCTTTATGAAAATTTGTGAGATTTTACATGTTGGCCACATGCACCGTACTGCAATCTGAGCTCGATAGCTTACAAATTGTAGGAGATATTCAACATTTTGTATTGCGGGGGCGGGAGGGGGCGTGGCCAAAATTTGAAACAAACTTGATCTGCCTACAGACAATACTAGCTTACATCTAAAATTTGGTTGCTCTAGCTCTTCTAGTCACCGAGATCTAGGTGTTCATACAGACGGACGGACGGACGGACGGACGGACGGACGGACGGACATGGCTATATCGACTCGGCTATTGATCCTGAATATATATACTTTATGATATCGGAGATGCTTCCTTCTGCCTGTTACATACATTTGCACGACTTTAGTATACTCTTTTTACTCTACGAGTAACGGGTATAAAAATTGAATACTGATCACTTCCCAAAGCTAAAGATTAAGACTATTGAGTATGTTGTATGTATGATATTGAGTATGTTGACAATGCTGTCAATCTGGGAATTACATTTAGTTCGACACTTGCGTGGGGAAATCATGTAAATCGAGTAGTTGGAAGGACTATGGAATGTTAAGGCATTTCAATCTAACGAAGCAGTCGGTAGATCTACGTGTTGCCCTCCTTATTTTATGGAGTAGAAATCTTTGGGAATTGTGATGCTATTAGCTTTGATAAAATCAATGTCTTATTTAAACCACGAAATCATATAACGGATCATGCAAACAAACTTCTTAACCTCAGCTTAAAATCGTATATAACTCTTAAGGCCCTCTTAATGCTTCATAAAATTATATGTACTAAAAAATCCCTCTTACTTTTATGGAATGCTTAGTTTCAGTGCATCAGTAAGGACACTTAACATTTTATGTATAAGAGTTAAGCTAGCCAGCTTTAACACGCAATACTTTATGTATGCCGTTTGTCTTTGGAACCAGCTACCACATAATTTAAAGGCAGTTACAAGCGCATCCAAATTTGTAGAAAAACCTCACTTCTCATCTACACACCACTTGAAATAATTGAAAATAATCTAAAGTAGTTTATAATATTATAGTTTTTAAGCTAAATTCTCATTCAATTTAATACAAGTAAATTCAATTAAACTCTATCTTTTGATTTTCTGTTTTTTTCGTTCTTTTTTTTTAACTTTAACATTTTAATGTATTAACTTAATTTAAAATGCGATCTCTCTTCAGTTTAATGTAAAATATGATTTTGAAATTGCTTTAATAGTGACTAGCACAGAAACTTGTAAGAATAATTCTTGTTGTGCTAGGAAAATACACCAATAAACAACTACAACAACAAAATTATGTTGAAATATTCAAATTAGTGTAAATGCACTGTTAATTAACATAATTGAGGTTATGTAATACTAAATTCCCTGAGTCAAGGGTATATGGAATTCTGGCAGGAACGACTTGAAATTACGAGCTCGTTCTAGACGGAGAAACGATATTTTATGACAATTTTTTGACATTTTTTATTGCGCAACGACTTAAAATAAATAAAAGAGTATTATATGATCGGGTTTGACCATCTTTCTTGCTTGTTCTCTTTATTTAAAAGTTTTTAATAACAAAATGTGGCTTGTAATTCACTAATGACCCACTGTTGGCTGGCGTATTAAGTTGACCTCTTAGTGCGCTGTGACCTTAATGGCTGTCCCAAAAACCACATAAACTCTTTCATTTCTTTACACTATGAAGATATATATATGATGCTAATGGTCTGGCACCTTAAGTCCTTTTGTAACAACATCCCAGCTGGCTTGTCGCACCAATGGCACGTTTGTATTTGTGGTACACAAAAAAACAATTCATTTCTTCGACAATTCCCTTTAAATTTGGACTGCCATCTCGCTCGCTCGCTCGCTCGCTCGTTGTTGGTTCAATGTAAAACCTTTTGCCTTTTGCTGTGTGGCCACAATTACATGTTTAATTAACTTTTTGTTATGACAGCCTTTCCTTGCCTTCCCTTCGTCTTTTTGCTTCCATGGCCTGCTTCTTGCTTCTTGGTTACTAATTAGAAAAAGTGCAACAACTGAATTAAATAACCACACAGAGCGATGCGGAATGGACGTTACGTGGAAGAAGGGGTGCGGGGTGAAGGGGAGAGAGGAAGCCGGCATGCAAAGTTCTTTGGCTGGTGCAAATTTTAATTTAGATTTCGTATGCAAAATGGTCTTAAATGTTGTATAACAATTGCACTGCAAGATGAAGAGAGGGAGACAGATAGAACTTTTTGGCCGACAAATTGTTATGAATGTGAGAGCAGATGTGTGCGTGTGTGTGTGTGTGCTAGGCTTATTGCTGAGTCCCTGACATTTGCAATGGCAAGTTACAGTTGCCAGTTACAGAACTTTGCCACTTGGCTTAAGGCCTTAAGCCCTTAAGGAGTTGTCTTTCCCGTATGCAGCTTCCTTTGACTGTGTGTTAAATGCATTTCTCGAACATTTATAATTAGTGTGTGTGTGTGTGTGTGTATAGGCCCTGCACAAATTGCCCGGATTAAAGCCAAGACTTTGCCTTTGACTAATTGTTAAGGATGGTTGGAGAAAATCAATAAAAAAAAAAAAGAAACAACTTTATTTTCGCTTACCCCAGCAGCATTTAAGTGGCATATAAACATTTCGTCCCGTTTTGAGTTGAGTATTTTATATGAAAAGTTTTTTTGTTTGTATTTTTGTAGACTTTTCATGTGTGCCCCAAAGTTTGACTGCCCTCCTTCTTTTTTTTTTTTTGTTATATAGTTTTTATGGGATGGCTGTTAAACAAAAATTACTGCTGTTTTGTGGAGTTTTACAATTTGGCTGGAACTGCATTTGTTGGGTTCATTCAACAGCTTGTCAAATTTATGCATTATATTTATTTCAGCTGCTGCTTACAAAGTCAACAACAACAACTCAAGTATGCAAATCCTCTACCAACAAGTGCCAAAGATTAATGAAAAACTTTGGCCACAACAACAAAATCGCGGCGCGGATTTGGTGGAGAACTTTAAGGAACAGGCAGGCTCTTTAGCATACGAAACGAGCGAGCGAGAGGAGCAGCAGCAGCTGACAGGACCCCGGGGGCAGGTACAAAACTGTTTATTTATTTATTTATTATGCGGCCAACACTAAAATGTAACTAAAAAACGGCAGCCAGCCTGCCAACACATGTCGGTTGAGGCCGCTTTGATATATTATGCAGGCTTGAGGCCAGCAACAAATAATCAAGTATCAAATTCCACACGGAATGTTAACGAAAGCACACACACACACACAGACACATATACATATACAAAACGATTCTCCTGCTCCTGGCGCCCTTTTTCTGATTCAAGGGGGCTCAGGCAATCGCCAGGGAATTTTTGCGTCTTAAGCTGGCAGGCCGCAAAAACAAAAAAGGAGAGACAAGCTCCTCCAGCCTGCCTGTCAGTTTACGGCGCGTGCGACAAATGAACAATGTCACACACACACACACACACGCACACACACACACACAAACCACATGACAACATCTTTCGGTGGCCAACTTCAACCTTGTTTGTCTGAGCTGTGCTAGCTTTGGCCGTAACGGAGGCCAGGCAAAAATGCTAAGCCGATTAACAAAGCATAATAGTTGCCCCTGCCAAGACAATAAACTCACCGAGGCTAAAGGAACTGGAACTGAAACTGGAACTGAAACTGGTGGAAGGGAGTGTGGCAAACTGAAACAAAGTTGTTTGATTTTTCTTGTTTTACACACACAGATTTCGACCACTAAGAACCTGCATATGTATTTGAGGCAAGAAGTTGGCCAAAGCAAAAGAGAAGCCATATGGTGGGTGGCATCACTAAAGTCACTACAAGATGGAGTTCCCATTGTCTGGAAAATGGTTTGAGCACTGATCCAGGAAATGTCACATTTTCTGTGACTTTACACACACAGCTATCAATTTCGCTGGGCAACCAAAGTATGACTTGATAATATCAACTCAAGTTTTGATACTCAATGCCAAATTGTGGATGAGTGCAAATTGAATTGGTTCAAGGGGTAGACTTTGATTTGGTGTTGTCAATTGCAATGGACTTTTTTGACTTTTTTCAGTATTTTAAAGGGTTCTTGATGATTATACATAAAGTGCCAAACAGCAAACTGTTTTGGAAATGCTCTATCACATCTAGATTTATGGTAATGTAAGCTTAATATAACTTAGAGTGTATATTTGAAACCTTTTCAGACAAGTTTGATTAAGAACCTTCTTTATTATTTCAACTTTTTTTGATGTTATCGTAAAGCTTTACCACTAAGCTTTACAACCAAATATTCCAAACAATTCTTGGATTTTTTTTATGCGATTATATACCATTTTGAATAGATGTGCTGAAAACCATCAAATTGTCCAATGCCCAGAAATATGCTATGAACAATAATTATAGTTGGCTAGGGATTGGTGTTGAATTCTTATGAAATTGTTCAACAAAATCCATTGCATATCTATGGGCGTTACAAAATATGTTCAATGAAATATAATTACGCCTGCAGTGCGACTCGAACTCTCAATCTCCACGTTCTAGGGCCACGCGGCTTTTTGTGCCATATCCATTTAGGTAGGTACACAGAGTATTATAAGTTTGTGCAAAAGTATGTAGCAGCCAGCAGGTAGCATCTCCGACCCCATAAAGTATACTTATATATTCTTGATCAGCACACTCAGAAAAAAAACAAAGAACTTTGTACTTGATTTAAGTACAAACAGTGTCAATAGTACGGTAAGTACGAAAATACTTGATTTAAGTACCAAATTCTTATATCAAGTACGATTTTTTCAATCCCGAAATGCTGGATTTTATACTGTTTTTGGATATATTAAGTATGTTTTGAATTATTAAAATATTTTTAATCATACTTTTAGCTTATAATGGTCTTGAGTCAAGCCCGACTATGTCTCAAAATAAGTACAAAACATTCGTCCTTAAAGTGGGAAAATTTGTATTGCCAGCCGAAAAACATTTTAGGAAGAATCTGAGAGTATTTCAAACAAGTTGAACGAGGTTTTAAACCAAAGAAATAACCAAGACCCATAACCAAAGAGCAAGTTAGAGCTACTGTAGCTCAGAAATATACCATCACTCCATTACAAAAGTGCTAGAGCCAGTTGGGAATTTTAAGAACAGACTCGCTTAAAAATAATTTATATTTTCTGTTGCGCACTTTGTGGTGCTAGGATAATGTGTCTATTTTGTACTCAATCGAACATATTTTGTACTTGCACTAAGAACTCGCTACAAAATGTTCTTGAGTCAAGAAGGTATGTTTTAATTTCAATAATATTACCAGTCATATTTCAAGTTAAGAATGTTTCGTACTTAATTTCAAGTACAAAACGGCTTAAATTCTATCCCGTTTGATGTAGAACGCCGGTAGCCTTTTTTTTCTGAGTGCATGACGAGCTGAGTCTGTTTCTATTCTATCTCCTCCGTCAGTTTTAATGCTATCGCCACCAAACTTTGCACGAAGTCTTCCGGTACAAATACGCTGCACATTTGTCGGTACCGGCCGGATCGAATGACTATAACATATAGCTGCCATAGGAACGATCGGTCGAAAAACTTTTTGTAGTGGGAAAAACTTTTTTTTTTTAATGCAAACGTCTTCAAACTCCGTATTTACTTGTTTTAAATGCTTCTCCATGATTCTGCCAAATTTGGTCGAAATCGGACATCTAAATAGTATAGCTGTCATACAAAAGTTGAGTCAGAAAAGTAGTTTTATTGAGAAAAACTTGTTTGTTTTCAGTGGATATGTCCTTCAAATAAGTTAAAAAACGTGCTGCCAGGTATACAAACATCGGCCGAGCCGAGGTTAACTTTGCTCTATTTTTTTATTAACCTTTATTTTTCTGTCTACATAAAACTGTTCGTCGGCAGCTCATAATGGCCATTGTGGCTACAAAAAACGCTCTTCTCTGCAGTTAAATGAAGAAATTGACGTAAGAGTTTGGCGATCTGCTTATTTGCTGATGATGAAGAAGAGTTCAAAAACCACATGTCTAAGGAATCGTTTAACTGGTATACTCAGATCAAGCGACGATTCTCTGGCAGCATTCCACTATTAATCAGATGCTACAGGTTGCATCAATTGCTGTGAAGACCTGAAGTAATCGAAGTAAACTGCTATCTGGCTTTCACATTATGTTTTCCAAACATATACCAAATTATATCAAAACCTTTTTCATATTTTAAACTCAGTTCAAGTTTTGGCGTTCTCAAAAATTGGTTCTTTAAGGTGAGAGCATTGTCCAACAAGTGGGAAAAAATGTTAATAGCCTGTTTTTATTTTTGGCAACGATTTCGATCTTGAGTCCAATGTTCTCTGTTTTTTTTCCCCCTCTCTCTGCCAACTTAAACTTAAGTTCCTGCTCAACCGAATTGTTGGATTTTTGTTGAAAAATTTCTTGCCGAGTTTTTGCACTTCTTACGTTTTCGTTATTTGCTAGTATTTTCTTTTGTGTTTTTCCCTGACATTTGCTTATTTGGAGAAAATCTTATAAGTCAAACAGGGAAATTATTTTCTTGCTTTGTTTTTTTTTTTGTGTTGAGTTCGCTTGGCCTGTCTAGAAATGTGTTTTGTCATTTCGAGGTATTTGTATTATTTCTTAGCCTCTCTGTGTGATTTATTAAGGGCAACTTTTACTTGGTTTTGTTATTCCCCGCTAAGCTTTATTTGTTCATTAGTGGAATTCTCTCAAAGAGCTGCAGGTTTATAGAAAATATGCCCCAAAATGTGGCCAGCTCAGCCCCTCGCAAACTGTCAAGTCTAATGAGTGCAAATAAATTTCATTTATTCAATGTTCAGGCAAAAAGTGCCATGAATCTATTTAACATTGGTTTTTGGGTTTTATGTTTATATTTTGGTGTAAATACAGGAATCAGCAAGGGCGCAGCCGGTAATGGCTAGTAAAAGGGGCGTGACCCGACTGGCTTTGCTGACATACTCGAGTGGCCAGGAGGATGGATGATAAATGTCTTTGCCAAAAACCTCCAGATGAATGAAAGCAAGCAAACAACAACAACAACAGCAGGAGCAAAAAGTGAAGCGAAGGAGAAGTTCGACTCTTAAGTAGGCTACTCCATATCCATTCACAGCACAAAAATGTTGACAAACTCAACGACTTTATCCGCAGCGCGATGTCAGTTTTCCTTTTTTTCTGGACTATTCTTCCTTCTTTTTTTTTTTTTTTCTTTTTTTTTTTTGGTGTCTGGCAACAGGAAGCAGCAGGGGAATTTTTTGTGCTCGTCTTTCAAGTTGAATCTTGGGCGAAAGTTTTTCGGTCATCACTTTTGACCAGCTGAAAGTTGTTTTGGTTTTTTTCCTTTCTTTTTTTTTTTTTGGTTCCCCTGTCGATACTTGACTTTGCCTTTAAGCTTAGCTGATTTTGACCAGCTTTACGGACGGGTGTGTGTGTGTGTGAGGGTGTGAGTGTGGGTGGGTGGGCGAGTGTTTGTTGCATGTGGGCGGGGCTGCAAATTGTGGGGGTTGTTCAATAATAATTTGACAGCAACTTACCAGCCAAAAGTGAAAGTAAGGCTGCAATAAAAAGTAAAGGAAAATATATAAAAAAAAATGGAAATAAAAAATTATACAAATTAAATTAAACTAAATTTAAAGTATGAAAATAAATAGCATTTCCCTGCTTTTCAAAATAAAAGAAAATTGGTAAAAAAATAACATTTAAATAAATTAGCAGAAATAAATATACAGTCTCACACCCCGAAAAAATAGTAAAAACAATTCAAATACGAAATCTTTTGGAAAAAATGTATTCGTTCCTTAATTTTCCAGAATTTTGAGCTTAAAATAGATCCAAATTCGTTCTCAGGTTAGGATTTTTAGGCGCAGGGAGTGGGGTAAAAAAACTGAGAGAGAGCATAGCATTGGGACCGGTTTGGTTTTTCAGTTTGGTTTTTTAATGGCAGCGACATGTGTGGGGAAACTACATCAAGTTTTGCACTCATATTGCTTTGAAATTCTCAAGCAGTTATGGCATTGCTAGCGTGGAGACGCGGCTGTTCGACTTACAGTTAACAGACAAAGACTGATGCTGCTTTGAGGTCCTATGTATTCCTCGAGCAGGCATACAATTTGCCACATGATTTTCGAATTTACTTTCTATGAAATAACTTTAAGCAAAATGAAAAAAAAAAATGATTTTAAATTGTTATATGATTGGAATCTGATACACTGTTTATATACAACAAAACTAGCAAGGAAACTGCCCTTTAAAGTATGCTATGCTTATGAATATTAATAATAATACATTCATTTCAGTTTATTTCATACATTCTGCTTACCGTAGATGGAATTTGAACACCTTCAACTGGTCTAACAATCTGAGTGAATGTTAAGTGTGTATTATATATGAAGCTGGCATAACTAACCCTCAATTACTTATTTAAGCTTAAAATTATTTACAGAAATAAAGTTGGCATACTTTTGGGGGCATGAAGCATTATTTTTTTTTTGTATAAACGTGGCATGTGAAGCTCTCGACGATCTTACTCTTGAACCTGATGAGCTCTTGATACTAGAAAGAACACTCCCGGTTTTTGACAATGCTGTATAGTCTTGATTCAAGAATCAATTTTGAATTTGAGTATATTCAGCACTTGATTCTTGAAATTGTATGATGGATTTGAGAATGTTTAGCACTTGGTTCAAGACTTGAAGCTCTTTAATTTGAGTATGTTTAGCACTTGATTCATGATATTTTATACTTGATTTGAGAGTGTTTTATACTTGATTCCAGAATTGAAGCTCTTGAATCAAGATCAACGGGATCGAAAATTCTTACTCAGATCAAGAATTTCGCTCTTAGATCAAGAATTTCCATTCTTATTGAACTTCTGACATCAAACATTCTTGATCCAAGTAGGAAATTCTCAATTTTTATACCCTTGCAGAAGGTATATTGAAATTGTCCAGATGTTTGTAAGGCATAGGAAGAAGCTTCTCGGACCACATAAAGTAAATATAATATATATAATATATATACTTGAGCAGCATGACGAGCTGAGTCGATATGGCCAAGCCCGTCTGTCCGTCCGTCCGTTCGCCTGTTTCTATGAGATTTCCTCCGTCAGTTTAAAAGCTATCGTCACGAAACTATGCACGAAGTGCACAAATACGCTGCACAAGTATCGGAACCGATCGAATCGGATGACTATAGCTTATAGCTGCCACAGAATGATATAGCTTTAGAGACAAAAACTTTTGGTTTTCAATGCAATCGTCTCCAAACTCCGTCTTAACTAGTTTTGTATGATTCTCCATGGTTCTGCCAAGTTTGGTTGAAATCGAACATCTAAATAGTATGGCTGTCATAGAAAAGTAAGGTTAGAAAAAGAGTCTTAGTAAGAATACTTTTATGTTTTCAATGTAAACCTCTTTAAAATTGGCAGTATTATTTGATAAGCTTTCACTCAATTCCTTAAAGTTTTAACAAAATCGGATGACTATAGGTTATAGCTGCCAAAGGAATGATCAGTCGAAAAACTAGTTTTCGTGAGAAAAACTTTTTTGTTTTCAAAGAAAACGCCTCGAAACTTTGTATTTCATAGTTTGCTATGCTTTCCCATGATACTACTAATTTTGGTCGAAATCGGACATCTATATAGTATAGTTGTCATGGAAAAGTAGAGTCAGGAAAGTAGTCTTTGTGATAAAAACTTTTTTGTTTTCAGTGGAAATGTCCTTCAAATTAGTTTGAACGAGACTATGTATATAGTTTATGCGGTCGGAGATGCTTCCTTTTGCCTGTTACATACATTTGCTCGACTTTAGTTTACCCTTTTTACTCTTTGAGTAACGGGTATAACAACGTGCTGCAAAGGTATACAAACTTCGGCCGTGTTCTCTATATTTTTTTTCTGAGTGAACTTCTATGTTGCCGCTTGTCGCTTCACTTTGATTTGCGTCAATAACGCGCGAGTGCTTTATAGTCGTATGTGCTAAGATGCCGGCACGTGTGTTTAAGTTTCAAAGACAAGTTAAGTAAAGTTGTAAGTTCATATTACAGAAAAGGTAAGTAAAAAATGTTAGTTTAATTTGTAGAGGGAAGACTTCAAATTCCGGTGATCTTTCTTAACTTCCGTGTTCCTTCCGCCAGTCACTCCCCACACTACCCTGTTCACCACATTCCCTTGTTAAAATGTCCCAATGTGGTTCGTAGAAAAGCTATATAAAAGTAATAGTAATTTTGATGTATATTTTTTACTCTTTGTTGATTCTAGACTATTTCCTTGTGTTGAACACGAATCTGTTTTACGTCAAGATATTTAAGGAGGATAGCCTCGGCCACCAGGCAAGTTTTTGTATAGATCAGCAGGCACTCAACTGTATATTTTTCTTTGGCTGTCTCACCCGACAAGTTGACTTGTTTAATTGGAACTATTTCCACATCCAATCAAGTACGAGTTTCGTATCGGTTACTTTTGATTTTAGCCTACTAAGGGATCAAGTCGAGTTCGGATAACAAGCTGATATCAATCCCAGGTGGGATAATGTCGGCATCAAGACCAGAGTTCCATTAGGACAATCCAGTTCGTACATGGAATGCGGAATTGACCGGCTTCCGTCGTCGTTTGGAATCGATTTAGTTTCGAATACCCTGAATATAGTTTTCAGGGGTTTCCTTTAAATAAAGTTCCCCCCCCCCCCCCCCCGTTTTAATTCCTCTCCCTCAAAATCGATGCCCACAAACTTTGGCAGCTTTGAAACAAGCCGCCGCCCGGCAGTGTATCTAAATCCAAGTGTGGCCAGAACAACTTTACAATAATGTTGCAGCGGTCGAGCAAAAACTTGGCTCATCAGATATGCCTCTAAATAAGCATTTATAAAGCTGCCTCAAACTTTGCCAAGCGGCAAGCCAAACATAATTTCAAAGTTTTTAGCACAAAATTTGAGTACGTTGTTTTCATAGAAATGCGATAAATACTTTTGTGCCCGGCTCCGGTCCCGGCCAGCCGGAAGTAGTCGGAAGGCGGCGGGATGGTTGGGTGGCGGGAATCGGTTGGTTTTTGTGGGCGGCACTTAACTTGCAGAACATTGAAATGCCAAAGTGAAAAGTTGCTGCGCAACAACAGCAACCAAATTCAATTGAGAACATAGAAAATCTCAATTTATGAAAACACACGACAGAAGCACAAACTTTATGCTTCTGGTGCAGGCAACCGGAAGAATATGCAATGTAGCCCCAAGGCGTTGGACCACTACACAAAATGGTTGCGCCCAAGTTTTGTGTGTGTGTGTGGCTGGAGTTCTTTTCATGGGCCTTCAAATTAGTTAGAAGACAGCACCAACTGGGCGTATGTGGAATTTGAGCAAAGGAAGGGAAATGGTGAGACAAAGTGGATAAGACAATTCGCGACGCTGGGTCGGTCCCATTGTGTCTGTTGCTTTGCTATTATCAATTTCACCCTCGATTGTTCTTAGTGTCGTTTCTGGCTTGGCCAAAAAATTGATTACGCCTGGCGGCAAATTGAGCTGCAACTTTATGCCCTCACCTGAATTTAAAGTGAGAGGCTTCGCTGCTGGCTCTAAGCCTACCCACACCGCCTGAGTGTGTGTGTGTGTGTGTGTGACAGCAACTTTTATTCAATCAGCATAAAGTTTATTGTCTGCATATATACGAAAACTGTGCGGATTTTTGGTAGTGCCAAAAATTGGAAATTAGTTTTGATGGCACAAAAAAATGCTGAACAACAAAACACACTTTGTGGTTGCTAATGGCCGCTCGGTCAGCCGCAGACCTGGCAAACTTTCTCCTGCGCAAAAAACAAAAAATAATAATATGTTGCTAATAAAAAAGCCATGGCAAAAGTTGAAGTGCTAAAAGAGCATATTTTTTTTTGTTTTCCTGATAAAGTTTGCCAAGTATTTGCTGCCTTAAGCTAACCGAAAGTTGGCCAAGAAAATTGAACAATAAGCACATACAACACCAAGTTGATGCAACTGGCCAGAGTCCACCATCTATGTTTTAAAATCCTTTCAACTTACCGTTCTCCTCCTCAATGTTGCGTGTCATCGTTGTTGAGGAGCTGACGCGGGCGCGTTGTGCTGCCGCTGCTTGGCCATGAAATGTGGGCAGGATGTAGGCGAATAGGCACAACAGCAGGGACAATCGAGAGCTGAACGCGTGGCACATCATTGCCAAGCTCTCGATCTGCCTAAGTGGGTAAAGGAGACAGAGAGACAGAGAGAGAGAGCGAGATGGAGCTGGAGGGGAGGCGTAGTGTGTGTGTGTGGATGAGTGGGTGTGTGTGTGTGTGTGTGATATAAAGTGTTGCCTACTTTCGGGGCTGTCGAGTGTTTTTAGACGGGCAGTGCCAACATTTTGCTAGAAAGAGAAAGAGAAACATGCATCACATAAATTTATTTTGTTGAAAAGTCAATAAATATTATTAAAAATACAGTTTGTGCCATCGCTTGTTGTTGTTATTGTTGAATATTTATTTTATTGCCTTTATTTTTGGTTTTGGTTAAATTTGTAACCAAATTCATTGCACTTTTCCACACTCGCACTCCCAGCAAGAGAGAGAGAGAGAGAGAGAGGGGGGAAATGCACAATGTAATTTATGTGATTTTTGAGAATTTTATGAGGTTAATTTGTTTGTTTTTAAATGCATGTTATTTATGCGTCTGAAATTGTTAATTTATTATCGAAATGAATTCAACACAATTGTGCCAAATTAGGGGTAAATATATCGAGCTATTGATTTAAGCAGAAAATATAATTTAAAATATTCTGAATAATAAAACGCCGTTAAAGCGCCACTTTGATAAATCCACAAAACAGGTCATCAGCCACAAAAAAAAAGAAAAAAAAAATACAAATAAATGCACAAAAACAAAAAAAAAAAACAAAACCACATCAAATTCTATTTGCAAATTTGTAGCTAAAAGACGATAGCCACACAGCATATAGGAATTTTTATACTCTGTACCAAAGGTACATAGAGTATAATAAGTTTGTGCAAAAGTATGTAACATCAGAAGGAAGCATCTCACCGACCATAAAGTATATATATTCTTGATCAGCATCAACAGCCGAGTCGATAGTAGCCATGTCCGTCTGTCGTCCTCTGTCTGTCCGTTGAACACAGGATCTCAGAGATGGTAAGAGATAGAGGTTTGACATGTATGGGACATATGCTTCTTATGTCTGCAGGCAGATCAAGTTTATTTTCAATTTTGGCCACGCCCCCTGCCGCCCCCGCAATTTAGAAAAAACGTCATATCTCCTACAGTTTTAAAGATAGGTGGGTTGTTCCTTCTAGATATATTTAGTAATAAGGATAACTTATCGATCAGCCAAGTGAATGGTGAAGATTGGATGAACGGTTTTCGAGTTATGATCAAAAGACTGTTCGCTGCAGCAGCGCAGAAGCAGAGCTGCTTTCAGCTACTACTGCCGCATTCAAAATTTATGCTGAGCGTAGAATTTCGTTGGTACAGAGTATGCTATAGTCGGGCTTGACCGACTTTCTTTCTTGTTATATCCATGCAAAGGGTATTATAATTTTAAACTATATTTATTTTTGATCAGGGTGACGAGCTGAGTCGATTGAGCTTT
The DNA here is from genome assembly GCA_035044965.1 of Lordiphosa andalusiaca. Lineage (NCBI taxonomy): Eukaryota > Metazoa > Arthropoda > Insecta > Diptera > Drosophilidae > Lordiphosa > Lordiphosa andalusiaca. The sequence continues at coordinate 16,971 of JAWNNM010003028.1, forward strand.
GTCCGTTCATCTGTATGTCTGTTTCTACGCGAACTAGTCCCTCAGTTAATTCCTATAATCCTCCTATAATTTTGCCCAGAAGTTTGCAACGCATAGAAATATTCATTTCGGACCCCATAAAAACCCCAAAAAAGTCTTGCGGTATTTTTATTGAATTTTCAATTGTTCATAAAATTGGTTATAATAATGCAATTTAAGTCAAATATGCGCCGTTTGTTCGATGACGAGTTCCCAACTGAGATCTCGCTTCCCTATTGTCAAAAAACTCGGAGAGCCAATTTTCACAGGACTCTCTTGTGGCCAACTTCCGACTACCAAGCTCGTTCGCCATGGACAGAAATAGGTGGTAATCACTTGGTGCGAGATCCGGACTATACGGTGGATGCAAAGGACCTCCCATCCGAGCTCCCGGAGCTTCTGGTGCGTCACCAAAGATGTGTGTGGCCTGGCATTGTCCTGATGGAAGACAATTCGGCCTCTGTTGATCAAAGATGGCCTCTTCTGCATGAGTGCTGCATTCAATTGAGCGTTTGGCCATAGGGGAGCAGCTCATAGTGGATGATTCCCTGCCAATCCCACCAAACACACAGAAGAACCTTCCTGGCCTTCAATCCAGGCTTGGCCACCGTCTGGGCAGCTTCACCGCTTTTCGACCACGACCGTTTGCGCTTCACGTTGTCGTATGTGACCCACTTTTCATCGCCAGTCACCATCCGCTTCAAAAACGGGTCGATTTTGTTGCGATTCAGAAGCGATTCGCATGCCTCCATACGGGCCAAAATGTTTTTTTTGCGTCAAGTCGTGTGGCACCCATACATCGAGCTTCTTTTTAAATCCAAGCTTCTTCAAATGGTTTATAACGGTTTGATGACTAATGCCCAGCTCTTGGCCGATGCTACGGCTGCTACTGTGCCGGTCTCTTTCGATCAATTCAGCGATTTTATCGCAATTTTCGACGACAGGCCTTCCGGACCGTGCACGTCTTCGATCACCTCTGCACCAGAACGAAAACGTTGAAACCATCGTTGTGCGGTGGAAATGGAAACTGTATCAAATTTTATTGGCAGCATGAGATGCATTTTTGCCTTTATCGTAGTAGTACTGTAAAATATGCCATATTTTCTTTTATTTTGCTCCATGTTTGCGACGCTATAACTCACGAACGACTTAAAACAAACAACAATAAATCAAACACGTGTTAGCGCGTGAAAAGAGCTTTCCAAAAAGCTCTAGCGTGAACCGATGCGACGAATACAACTAGAACTACGAGCTTGCAAAGACAAGCTTGCGGAAATACCGCAAGACTTTTTTGTCGGAACCGACAGGATCGGATGACTATATCTCTTAGATCCCATAGGAAAAATCGGTCGGAAACTAGTTTTAGTATGAAAAACTCTTTTCTTTTCAATTGAAACTCCTCCAAACTTTGTAATCATGGGTTTTCTATGCTTTTCATAATTTTGCCAAGTTTGATGAAAATCGGACAACTATATGGTATAGCTGCCATACAAAAGATGGGTTTGAAAAACAGTCTTAGTTAGAAAAACTTTTATGTTTTTAATGGTAGCATCCTGCAATTTTGTATTTGCTTATTTCACATGCTGTCACATAATTTTACAATTTTTTGGCCAAATTGGAAGACTATATCATATAGCTCCCATACAAACGATCGGTCGGAAAATGGAAAAAAAGAGTATTTTTTTAAAACATTTATGCGAGCACTTGTAAGGGTATAAAAACTTCGACACAGACGAAGTTAGCTTAGCTTTCTCGTCTTTTTTTTTATCAATTTATTTGTATTTTGTGAGTTTCCTGAGTTCGGAGTACTCTGGTAAAAACTCAACGTTCGGTGTATCGTTCAAATACTTAATTGCTTGTAGCTAAAGCTACAATTTCTGTATTACATTGCCTTAAAAGATGTGATAAAACTGTTAAATTAAAGCTCAGCTCTGCGTTTCTTGTTTAGAGTACAATCTAACAATTACTTTCACTCCAGGTTAAAATTACTAATCAACTTGCCCCAGTTTTTCGCATGCTTGCCTACAATCAGAGAAAAAATAGAGAATTTCACACTTGGATCAAGATTTTTCGAGATTAATAGTTCGAGAAGAGTGAAAAATTCTCAATCCAAGAGCGAAATTCTTGATCCAAGTATGAATTTATGATCCCGGTTTTCTTGATCCAAGAGCTTCAATACTTTGTGCAAGTACGAATCATTCTCAAATCAAGCAGAATAGTTCTTAGATCAATTGGTGAACATACTCGTACGTACATACTTAAGATTGCTCATTCTTGAATCAAGGGTATATAACATTGTCAAAAACCCAGAATGTTCTTCCTATTATCAAGAGCTCATCAGAGTCAAGAGTAAGATCGACTACTCTTAAATCAAGAGCTTCACAGAATCCAACCATACAACAATTCAAAATCAGTTAATATTTTTTTCATTTTGTTAAAAATTTATTTCATGGAAAAAGCATGTGGCAAGTTTTAGCCGGATTCAGAAATACACACCTCAAAGCAGCATCAGTTCTTCTGTGTCAACTATCAGTCGAACAGAGGTCTCTCCAAGCCAGCAATGCCATAACTGGTTGGGAATTCCAAAGCAACAAGAGTGCAAAAATCCATTACGCTCTCCGCTCGATAGCTTCCCCACACCCTTCTCCCATAAAATACAAAACTGTAAGAGCAGACTCAACGCTTTTCCCTTAAATGTGCTTGCTCTCCCATCTCAGTTTCTGTACCTCACTCCCCTCGCCTGAAAGCACCAAGCTGAGAACGAATTTAGCCCGATTTCAAGAGCAAAATTCTTGAAAATTCAAGAACGAATACATTTTTATACCCTGTTCCCATTGAAAATGGGAAAAGAGGGATCATGAAGTTGTGCGAATGTATGTAACAGGGAGAATGAACGTTTTCCGACCCCACAAAGTATATATATTCTTGATCAGCATGAACAGCCGAGTCGATATAGCCATGTCCGTCTGTCCGTCCGTCCGTCTGTTCGTCTGTCTGTCTGTATGAACGCGTCGATCTCAGAGACTATAAGAGATAGAGCCACAAATTTTTGCACGAAGGTAGATTTATGCTGTACGCAGATCAAGTTTGTTTCAGATTTGAAAAATTCCACCCCTTCCCCCTTTTATCCTTAAAAAATCCTAGACCTCCTCTAGAAATCCTAGACCTAAATAGCCGTCAGATCCACAATTTTCAAGTTATAGCCTCGTGGTTTAGTATTCATCAAGCTAGGCCCAATATCTATCTATTCTGAAAAGTACAATCAGATCGGACAAAAAACACCGGAGTTATGAGCGAATCAGTTGTGCTGATAAGGACTAGAAAAAAGTGTTGCCTACATTTAGGTTGAACATTTTGTTACAAAAACAAATAAATGAAAACAAATGAACAGGGTATTTTGTGATCGGGAAACTCGACTGCAGCGCCCTTACTTGTTTCGGTGTAGCATTGCCTTCTTCTTTATTACTCTATCTAAATTGAACCACTAACGTATCATAAAACCATCTTCGGTTGTCAAAAATGCAAATAGAAATACTTTCTTTCATTTGCCTGCTTGTGGACCATGCAATCTGAGAAATCAAAGCTGGACACACAAACAAAAGTAAGAAGAAAAAAAAGGCCTCGAACGGACGTGACAATTGCGTTGCCATTTTATGGCATAATTCTGCAGGCTTACATCCATCTAAGACTACCACAAGTCACTGAAAGTTTGCCGTCTTGTCACTTGCAGAACACGTATAAAATTGCCACCAGTTCTTCAACATTTTAAACATATGGCAATCACACGCGCCCACACACACCCAAACACACACCCAAAACACACACGCGTAGTCTCTCAGGCTTTTAATTAAAGTATATTTATAACTCCAACACATGGCCCTTACCCCCTGACGGTTTCGTTTGCTTTGTGAAAAATCATTTAGCATGCCGTTTGCGTACATATTTGTTATAATTTATGGTGGCCCATATAAATGACTAAAAACACACAGGACCAACTCAGGACGACGGCAGCTGCGCGTGTGGATCTTTAAAAAGAAGGAAGCAGGCGGCAGGCGGCAGGCGGCAGGCTGGAACGTGACAGCATCAAAGTTCAATATGAAGAGCTAACGAGTGCAAATTTCTCTCCGCTGCTTTTTCAGTCGCCATCTTCTTCGTCTCGTCTCGGATTGCTGTTACTTTTACTTTTACTCTTACTCAATAAACGATAAACAGGAAAACGGAAATCGGAAACTGTACACACACAGCGACGGAGACTAACACACAGACAGCCACCAAACTGCTGCCGCCATTTTGCGCCATTTTCGACGTGCTTTTATGATATATTGACTGGCTGCCGGGCTGGATTTTTATCGAAATGCTTTTAGCTGGGCGCACTAATTTTATTATTGACAAAAACTCTGCTCCCCCCCTCCGCTTTATTTATTTATATCCACAATTTTGTGTTGGTGTTTTATTTTCGTGGTCCGTAAATAAAATTGATATTAAACTATTGCCCTAGCTGATGCGCCGCCGCTCACATTTAATCATATTTTTCAAGTGGTTGCCGCACACCATAAATCTTCATAAGAGTGTTTATCGCACACCGAATTGATTTTTATACCAGGTTGGGCCAAAATATTAAAAAAAAAACAAAAATAAAAACTTTTGTTGGCCAAAACAAAACGATTTTCTAAGAGTAAAAGTATTTTTGGGGAAACGTAATGGAAACTGAAAGCAAATAGGGCAAACAAATTTTGAAAATATATATGCAACAACAAACAATCCACATGGAAAATTTACGAAATGTGCTGAAACCATGAAACTATTTAGATATTCTGGGTATGAAAAGTGCTTTGTAAAATGTTTGTTTAAATTCTACTGCATTTTAAATACAAACAATTATTTTTTTGTTTAGTTTAGTCTGGACTGTTGGAAATTTTAATATTTTTTGTCATAAAAGTAATCAAATAATAAGAATAAATACTTAAACAAAATCTACTTCCAAGTGGTTGGAAACTATCGGAAAAAACAATTACTTTCAAACTTTACTTCTTAATTTACAATCGATCAAATAATTACATATTATTATAGACAGCACGAGAGTGGTATAGTTCCGAGTTATAACTTTATTTAATCTCTTTATTCACAAGCGTTACACCTTGATCGTGTGCCTCGCCTCGGCGCGGTCTATCGATAAGCTTATGTACATGCTCAACTATCGATTACAGTGTTGCTTAAAACAATCGATCACAGTGCACAGTGGATCCGTTAGAGGCCAAAAATAAAAAAAAAATTGAGCACATAGGATTGAAACAAAATGTAAACAAATTGTCTCTTAAATGCCTAAGCTTCTCAATGGCAAACGGGATTTTTCTAGAAATCTAACGGGACTTTCTAAAAATAGCATTGAAAGCTTGAACACGTCAACATTTTTGCAACGCAGCTGCGCTCAGTAGGCTTTTTCTCATATTAAAATCGGCATTCAAAGAGATCAAACGTTTGCTAGAGTGCTCTGAACACAATTATTTAAAATGAATTTTGAAGTTGAAGGTATTTACTTAAAATCGAGATGTTAATAATTAACTTTCATGTCAAAGTTTTATCGTAAAACTAATTTTTTCGATCTAAAATATTTTGTGTATTTTGTGAACGTCTATTTTATGTTTAGTTGAACTTTTAGTTGTGATCCAAGCAAATCCAGAAATTGGTTTGTATGTCATTGTGTTTGTCTTACTTTTAAGATGGTAAATGTTTTAAAATTAGCTGCAGAAATTTGCAGATGTGTGAAATGTATGTAGTAAATATATTAACATCGTCAAAGTTGACTCTTTGCCTATTGTGCTGTTGCTTTGTGTTCGTCTTTCGTGGTTGTGTTTTTGCAAAACTATTTATTTATATATTAATATTTAAATTTTGATTATTTTTTCCTTTAATGTTTGAATTTGGAAGGTGCATCCCATAATCTGTTTATGAATTATTAGATGAATCTTTATAATTTTTGTTTCTTTAAATTTTTGTTTGTTGTTTTTTGATAATATGTATGGATATGTAAAATAACTTCAATATTTATTGTTATGTTATAAAATCTTAATCAACTTCATCGAACAAATTTTTATACTCTGTACCGTAGGTACATAGAGTATTATAAGTTTGTGCAAAAGTATGTAACATCCAGAAGGAAGCATCTCCGACCCCATAAAGTATATATATTCTTGATCAGCATCAACAGCCGAGTCGATATAGCCATGTCCGTCTGTCTGTCCGTATGAACGCACAGATCTCAGAGATGGTAAGAGATAGAGGCTTGACATGTATGGGACATATGCTTCTTATGTCTGCAGGCAGATCAAGTTTATTTTCAATTTTGGCCACGCCCCTTGCCGCCCCCGCAACTTAGAAAAAACGTCATATCTCCTACAGTTTTAATAGGTATTCCTTTGGCTGATCGATAAGTTATCCTTATTACTAAATATATCTAGAAGGAACAACCCACCTATCTTTAAAACTGTAGGAGATATGACGTTTCTAAATTGCGGGGGCGTGGCCAAAATTGAAAATAAACTGCAGACATAAGAAGCATATGTCCCATACATGTCAAACCTCTATCTCTTACCATCTCTGAGATCTGTGCGTTCATACGGACAGACAGACGGACAGACGGACAGACGGACATGACGGACATGACTCGGCTGTTGATGCTGATCAAGAATATATATACTTTATGGGGTCGGAGATGCTTCCTTCTGGATGTTACATACTTTTGCACAAACTTATAATACTGTGTACCTACGGTACAGAGTATAAAAAGATCTATCTATATATGTTCTAAAAATAAGTTTTATTTTTAACAAAATATGCATATTGAAATGATACCTTTATCAATATTGGAAGAGACATCGATATACATATTATATAAATATGTATAACCCTCTTCTGAACCGAATTTAGCTCACCGGCTCAGCATCCAGGATTTTGGACGATTTAAAATATACTCAATAACGAAAATCAAATTGTAGCTAAAAATAAAAAAATCTTTCTTTAAATTTAAACTTAACTTTAACTTTATAGATTGTACCCAGACTTTACAATCATACTTAGGGCCAATTTCTCATCTTCTACATCTTTGCTCTGTGTCAGATAAACTAAGATTTTGCTCTGTTTTTATGTTTTTTTGTAGATTAGAAAACGCCCCTTAGCCTATCAAAAACAATTAGTTTAAAGACTTTCAACAAAATTGGAATACCATAGAGATTAGAGATATTTCAATTCGCAAAGTTTTTGAAATAAGACCACAAATTTTATGACACTGAGATATAGAAGTTCATGTGAAGCGTCGGCCAATTTTACAACCCAAAAAGAGCTGCAAGCCTTTTCCTTTTCACTTTAAATTGGCCTTGCCCAAAGCAAAGCACTAAAATGGCTGCCATACAAACTGATTGCACATATTTTTAATGGCATCCCATAAAACGATTTTTCGAAATTATTTGATTTACTCAAGTTTGTTTTTTTTTGGCGAAATACTTTCCCCAAAAATGGCACAGACGAAAGCTGCGCCTGAAGGCGGTGCAAACTTGGCAAATCAGTTCGGCAAAGTAAAAATAAAAAAACTTGGTGTGCATTCAATAAAAAATGTGTGCCCATTTTTACCAGTTTTGCCCAATAAAACTTTTTGCTACATTAGCTAATATGTGCGCCAGCAGCAGCCCACACGGCGTATACATAACCTGACTGTGAGTTGCCTCTGCGTGGTACATTGTGCCAGTTTTGGCATTTGAAGCATCCAACAGCGATCGACATGCACTTCAATTTACAAACTTGCCAGGCAAGTCTGCATATGTGTGTGTGTGTGTGTGTTCATTTTCCGGCTGCAGCTGGAGCAAAGTGTGTCGACGTTTTTTTTTTCCATTTCCGGCTGGCAAGTTTGCTTACGGTTCCCAGCACTTCCTCTTTTATTTTTTAACGTTTTTAATGTAATGAAGTGTGTTTGCATTAAAATGCAATTTGAAGTGCAAAGTTACAATATTATTATGGCATGTTGAAAGGCTGAAAGGCGTGCCTGTGTGTGTGGGTGTGTATGGGTGTGTGCATGTTGGCGCCCAAGGGCCCTCGAGCTTAGCTAGACTGCCTCCACCTGCACACTTTTGCGGTTTATGTGCGCTAAGTGAGCCTATAAAAAGCCGGGCACTGGCACAGAGTGCTGCTCTCAACTACATTTTTATGAATACTAAAAAATGCTGAACAGCAATCAGAGCGTTCCACACTTGGCCCAGCTAATTGTGTGACAGCATACGCTGGCGATGACTTGGCGGATGTTTCTGCGGGTATTCGGAGCTGTGTTTAGCAGTCGAGTGCCTGGCACCTGACCCCTGACCTTGCAGCAGCAAGCAGCTGGTATTGCATTTGCATGTTGAGTTGGAGCTCGAGCTACTTTGGTTACCCGGCAGATTAATTGCATATTAAAGTACGAATTGAAATGAAATTCGTACGAATTCACTTCGGCTGCCTTGGGGCAATATTAAATGTGTCATGTTTAATTTTATTGCTGTATCGTATGGCATTTGTTAAATGTTTTTGATGGCACAGAACTTATTGTGTCAAAACTGTTGATACAATTAATGTGGCATGCACAAAGTTGTCAGCCTGAAATTTAACAATACAAAAGACAAAAATGTCTACGATTGACAAATTTTGTTTTAAAATATTTCAAAAGTGATTTAAAATATAAAATAAAATCTGTTTTTATCTGAAAAAGTGCCCACAAATTTGCGAAAAGCAAACTTATAGCTTAACACTCTTCGACACATATTTCGGGTTTATGTTTTAGCATTAGTTAATTGGTTCAATTAAGCGACTCAGTGATATCTTTGCTCGTTTTGGTTTATCAATTGTCAAATTTATAAGTCAAGAATTTCAACTAAACTCTCCAGTTAACAAAATCATACCATAATGGCCACAAATGAGTGGAGAGGTTGAACTGCGACATTGATCTTTGCTGAAACGATTGATAGCACTAGTTTACAGTATTTTGTATCCCGGTCATTTGGCAGTCATTTCATATGTAAAACCCTCCGCTGATTCCAAAAATCAAGACCAATAATTTTTTGGCGGGTAAGTTTTCGAGAAATTGCGAGAAAAAATGTGTATATCTTCAGTTTTAGCTTGTAGATTTTAAAATGGTCGGATACATTTGACAGAGAATTAAATGCCCTGTTAATCATTCATACATCACATTTTAATCCGTTGGTAAACTTCGCGGCTATTAAGATGTTAATTGGCAACTTTGCTTTAAATTTATCACTTTTTGAAAAAAATGTCGATTTTAATCGCGATTTTCTCCATGAAAATAATTCTCCAAAATTAATTTTTTCGCTGATCATCATAGAAACATCCATTATAATTCTAATGCCACGTATTTCACTTAAACCCGTTGAAGAATAAAGAAGTTATTGGCACTTAAGTACGAAATTGAAGGTTTAAAGTTTATACAAATAGACTTAGCTTCAATGATTTTTTGTTCATCATAGGAGAATTATATACTGATGTATCGATCTTCACACCACTTAATTACATTAAATGCTCCGGCGAAACTTGTGTTCAATTGTAACATTAAGGACAAATTGCCGGAAAATTTAGGTGGAAATTTAGATAAAGAAGTATGCAAACCTGATGCTCACATGACCCTAAAGGCAAAGGAGTATGCAGACCTCAAGGGACACGCAAGCCCTAATGATATTGAAGTAGGAGATCAAGGAGTACCAAAAAGGCTGGGGATGACCAACAAATTGGCTGTAAGCTTTCAGCCAACGGTGTGCAATTTTATTAACAGAAGTGGATTAGAAGTCATAGTTGAGTACCACTGTTTAGGCTCGTGCTAAAGGTGAAATCTCAGCAATGTCAAAAAAACACCACAGCAGTATTATTCGAGTTAACCAACACTTTCATCTACGGCTCAATCACCTGTTTTTAAGCAATCGACAAGAGTTCGGAAACCGCCAAATCGTTGTGGAGTCTGATACACTAGAAGAAAACCAAAAATCAGATGGAGGAAGTAATGTTCTAGGCTGCGATCGAACCTGTAAAATATATACATTAGAGCAGACCTCCTGAGTATGATATTTTGAAGGTCATTGTCTCACCCCCTTATCTGATGCGCTTTGGTGTATAATAGACGTACAAAAAATCAAGCATATAAAAACTTGAGTTCTAAGTGGCGCGCCGAGAATCTTAAGTTTTATTTTTGAATCACTCATACGCAGTGTTGTCTTTTTCCATGTATTTGTATACCTATGCAAAGGGTATTTTATAAATTTGCCCAGACGTTTGCAACGCATAGAAATATTAATTTCCGACCCCATAAACCATATATATTTTTGATCAGAGTGACGAGCTAAGCGAGCTACGCGAACTAAGTTGTCTCTCAGTTTTAAAGCCATCGAGCTGAAACTTTGCACAGAGTCTTCTTTTTGCTGCACACCACTAATATGTCGAAACCGACCGAATCGGATGACTATATCTCATAGCTCCCATAGGAACAATCGGTCGGAAAACTAGTTTTAGTGAGAAAAACTTTTCTCTTTTCAACGGAAACGTCTTCAAACTTTGTAATCGTAGGTTTACTATGTTTTTTTTTTATAATTCTACCAAGATTTTTTTAAATCTGATAACTATATGGCATAGCTGCCATACAAAAGATAGGTCTGAAAAACAGTCTTAGTTAGAAAAACTTTTTGTTTTTTATGGTAGCATCCTTCAATTTTGTATGTGTTTGTTTCACATGCTTTCACATAATTGTACAAATTTTTGTTTAAGTCGGACGATTATATAATATAGTTCCCATACGAACGATCGGTCGGAAAATGGGAAAGCGAGTATTTTTTAAAATATTTAAGTGAGCACTTGCAAGGGTCGAAGTAAGCTTAGCTTTCTCCTTTTTATACCCTGTTCCCATTGAAAATTGGATTGTTTCCCTGCTTCTGAATAGCTCTTTCGTTTTATGTATATTCTTTTTAAAATGAACATACTCCTGGTACAATTTAATAATATGCAACCGTACTTGCTGAATAGGTCTTTTAGGAATTTGTGCTGTCTTCCCTGCTGGTTCCAATTGGTGAGCACTTTTCTTAACTGAAACTTTAGTCAAAGATTTATAGATATGATGAAGCTGACATTGGCCTTGTTCATCAGCATACATCAAACATCAAAAATCGATCATCAAAAATCATCTACTAGGAATTATTTGTAAAAAATAGTATGCGGTGAAGTCATCGTGTTGATATCAAATGATGGTTTGAGTTCTTGTGTATTGTTTATCCATCCTTATCTCAAAAATTTGCAATCAGATTGCATATTACAATAGTTCATTACAATAATCGAACTAGATCAATCAATTTTCTCAATTTGCTGGTGAACAAGGCCATTGACTTCCAATTCATGATTTGTTCCTTGTCATCTATAATAAGTATAATTCTTTGTTTTGATGCATCTTGTGCCGCATAAAAATGCAAAAAGCACACACCTTTTCGTTGGCAAGGAACACTCACTTTCGAATATTGGTCGACCTAAAACACTGAAGTCTCTTCTGCCATATTTCCAAAAAAAAAAAGTAGTTACTTTTTTGAATTTCAGAAAATGACAACAATTGAAATGAACCAAAGTTTTCAATGCTAAAATTTATATTTGGTTCACGAGTCGTATGATTAATTTTGTTGTTAAAACTTTGAAGCCATGGCGCTTCCATTTAGAATTCAAAGAAAATTTTTTGGTTTTCACAATTATTAATTGTACATTGAAAATTTTAACTTTGGAAATGCTGAGACGTACTTTTTTGCATTTTGTTGTTTTGATGTACATTAGAGCAAAAAGACATGTTTTAGTGGAAACGATGGGGCTTCAATGTTTGTAGTATTACTCATACGCAGTGTTGCCTTCCAATTTTATATATAATTTTGTATATGTCGTTGATTTTTAACAAAATGTTTTCGTATTTGAACTTTAGTTGGCAAAGCACAAGGTGATTTTGGTGCAAACTTGTATCTTTAAGATAATTGTAATTGTATCCAACGCATTCTGACCGCACAAATGCTCGGGTCCCCTGGGTAATTGAACACTAATGACATGGCGTCTTAACTGGTCCGCCATTGACCATTCGCGCAATCTAGCGTCATGTTACCTTAAAGAACTCAGTCATATTAACTAGCTGAAATTTGTTAGTCGGTTTATTTTTGATTAAAATAAATGTCACAGTTATCTATCTATTAGGGAAAAAAAAACAAAAGCAATGATATTTATGAATAAATGTTGTGAGTGAAAGAAATAATTTCTAACACTGTTCATTAACATAAAGATCAGTAAAGAACATTGATATTTATCACTTGTGAATCAAATTTTGTACGAATTAAATCAACGGCTTAAGCAATTCCGCGCTTCCTCAAACCTAATCTAACAACCATTGAAATACTTGTCACATTTCTTATAAGATTAGTATTATTATTATTATGATTATTTATTTATTTATGTTTCATCTTAACGCTATATATTATTGCGTTAGTCACAGAGGCAAACAAAATAAAAAAAAAAAAACATTGAAATTAGTGAAGAAATAACTTACTTTTTACATGCTTTATAATCGAAAAACAGGTTTCCTGAAACAATATTGAAACCAGTATTTGAAAATGCTATTTCGAAGTTTTTTATTTTTGCTCCTGCTTTTGCTCTGAATGTGATAGGAGCAGAGTAGTAGCATAAGCACATAATTTCATCTGGAGCACTCCGAGCTGACAATTTTTTCAACGCTATAGAAATAGCATAAAATCAAACTACTATCAAAATACTGTCTGGAGTTATACAGCCATGCTCCCATTTTCGCTTTCGCAAAAACTTTGCGATTTGATGACCAAATCGTAAAAGTTGGTGCGCCGACATTAGGAAATCGCAAAGATTTGCCGTTTTTAAACCGGCGACATCTGAGTCCGTGAAATGTAAAGTAAATGCAAAATATAGGTTGATGCACAAACAGACAGCCCACGGAACAATTTTTATTCAGTTCTCTAAGCTTTCTAGATTTGTCTTACGGACTCTCCCACTCAATTCGCACTAAGGCAATATTTTAATCAATTATTTAATAGAGACACACAAAATTGAGCGAGATGGAAAACTGCTCACAAAAACAACATTTTGCGATTTGGCTATGGTATATATCGATATGTGACTATCGATAGCATGAGTAGTGGCGCTCATCAGCTGTTTTTGTTATGTGAAATGACATAAAACAAGTTGGAAATGGAACATTATCGATGGACAAAACTGGCGAATTTCGGAGCGCTCTAAATTGAAATCGTACGAATTTGCTGAAATCGTAATTCGCAAAAATACGTAAAAACCGGAGCATGGCTGTATACCCATAGCAAAAAAAATCCGGAGCAATCGGAGCAATTGGAGCAAAGCAGGCATAGATTTTCAACATGTCATATAGCTATAGCTTTTGCTTCTTGAGCTGCTCCCAAATCTGCTTCTCATAGCTGCTGTAGCTGGACAAACAGTTTGCTTAAAATTCTATACAGCTTTTAACAAAGTGGCTCAATTCTCATTATAATAGTCTCATTAGTACATCATGGGGAATCGCAGTTCTTAAATTGACCTGCAATGGTACTGAAGAATTCGCGGTCTCAATTTAATTTGATTTGATGATAAGGGTAGCTAAATAAGGGTAAGTATGAGGAGATGGCGGCGTGGTTATTAGAAGCTAAGAAGAATATGCGATTTCTGTTTGGTGCCTTTTTATTGCTGATTGTAGGCCGATTTACATGGGTTCTTTCCAAATAAAAAATCTATTCTCATAGGGATTTTTCGGGACAAAAAACATTACTTTTGTTGCCCCCAAACTTGTTAATAAATTTAAAAAAAAAGAAAAAATATATTTCGAATTGGGTTGCCTAACATGACCTTCTTCTACAGAATTCTTTAGATAAAACCCATTTAACGATATCCCTTGCGCAACTTTTGATCTAAGCCCATATGAGACAACTACGAGAGCTGCTATACGTAGCACTATTGGGAGCAGACTGAGCGGCTCTAAAATCAATAATAATTACTTCTATAGCAAGAATAGAAAATCTATGCCTGCTTTGCTCCAATTGCTCCGATATTTTTTGCTATTGCTATAACTCCAGATAGTATTTTGATAGTATTTTTTTTTATTTATGCTATTTCTATAGCTATAGCAGTTTTGAGGTGAGATTCTAATTTTGTTTTAAGCTCCGTGGAGCTACTTATGGTTTTCAAACTATGGGGCAGCTAATACAAGAACTGTTTTTCGGAGTAGGACAGCCTGTAACGTAAGCACACTAAGTTACACGTTCTTCTAGGATGCGCAAAAGATTAGCATTTCAAAAAAAGAGAAGTATCAGTGCTCTGAGTGTTATTCAAGATTGTAATGGAAGGTTATATATGTTTATGGAAACGTCTGATATTCGGTCTGAACGAGTACGATTATATATAAATCTTGCAATATTATTAAATGCCACTTGCATTTTATGTTGACCTCTGGAGTCAGAAATACCAATGACTTCGATGCCATAAAATAGCCGGGAAGTTAAATACGTCTTAGCAATTAATAGTCTGAGATTGGTCGGTATAAATTCTTTGGTAAGATACAATTGCCTGAGAAGTTCGTCCATTGTTATGTTATGACAACGCTTACACGAAAATCGACTCGGAATTTGGAACAGTACAGTTTGCTTAATAAATTGTACCTTAACTTTTCTTATACATAGCTCTTTCATATCAATTCTGTATATTTATTTTCCACTCTAAGACCCATTTTCTCATATCCATGCCTATTTCAGCCAATGCACCACAATTTGTGTACACAAGGATTAAAAACAAAAACTCTCCTTTAATTTTTCGATGAGTTCTGCTGCAGTTTGACTTTATTGAGAATTTTAGAAAATTAAACTTTGCTTATTAGTTGCAAAAGAAATTACATTTTGATTAAAAATTAAATATTTTAGACTTGAAATAACTTGGCTGAACATGGCAAAACGTCGATAGGCAATGTGTTACCAACAGGTCATATACCCAAAAACATTTTTTTGGAGCTCGAACCAAAATTTATCAATGGCTTTCTCTGGCTAGGGAAATTTGAGGTTTGTAGTATTAAGGCTAAGGTTTTGGTTCCAACCCAACCTAAAGTACAGAGTGTACCCCCAGCTTTAAGTAGAGTTACAAAATTACATACTATTTTTTGGTTTGGTAGCTTAGAATGTAAGTATGAAGCTACTCCTACAAATACAGCCCCAACAATAGTTACCCCAAAAAAAGGAAATACTATCTATATATCTGGAATCTATCTATCTATCTATATGGAAATCCATATGGAGCTTAAAAATTATACTGAGTTCAATGGAATGGAAGACAATAACTTGGTTTAAAACAAATTTTTTCAGATTTACCACATAAAAGTTTAAAATGAAGCTTTGTAAATGTGTTTGGAGCTGCTGAGATGAAGAAGAACAGAAATTTATCCAACAGTTTTTTTTCCCAATTTTGCACTTTGTGGACAGATTTCAAAATATTTTAACTAACTTTTTCCGTATTTTATACTTTTCTTTATTTGTAAGTTGAAAAGTAAACTTTCGCACAAACAAACTTATGAAATCCTATTTTAAAGATTTTATCAGAAGCTTGGTAGGCAGTCAGTGTAAAATTTTCAAATGAATAAGTTTGAATCGGATTGGATGAAAAACTGAAAAGTAGTATTACACAGTAGAGCCCTGCTTGACTGGAATCAAAGTGCCCTTTGATTTATGTTTAAAAAAAAAAGGTTCAAGTAAATCAAGTCTGAAAATATTTTGATTCGAGTTAGTCAGTTCATATATAATATATAATGACTCCAAATAGATCAAGCTCCAATCAGTGCTCCAGTGGTTCATTAGATCATATCTAGTCAAAAATTAAGTCAACCCTAAAAAAATGTTCTTCCAAATTTCCCAACTGCGCAATTCCGCTCCTTCCTCGAAGACCGCTGCTTCATGGTCGAGCTTAAGAAAGTTTCATTGGCCCAGTTAGGTACAAAGTGCTGGTTTCAGACCCCCCAAAAACACATCCACTTATGCTCCCCACACAGCCTTCCTGGCTTCCAATATTTGCAGCTTGCTTTCAAAATGAGTGGGACCTGCTCTTTATTGGTTTCCCACCATTTTAAAGGTTTAAAGTCGTCACTGAATCTGCTTATATGCCTTTCTCTCACGATTAACTAAGTCGTCTTCTGATTCGTTAGAAAAAGATCGTACAATATCGGCAAATGCACCATTTGTTCTGTGATTGATTATACTGCTGTTTGATGGATGCTCATGTGAAATAAATTTTCTCATAATCATTTTGCCGTTTTTTATGGTAGTACTCCGATCTGATCTCTTCATTTGAAAATTGTAATAATTCTTGCGCAGGCGGAAACAGTAGCATAGCCATTTTGTGGTATTTTGTTATATGTAGAATAACTGTTTGCTAAAAAACAAGTCCATAACATGAAGGCTCTGATTGAAATTGACATTGAACCCTATGAGCCATTTGAGTTGAGCATGAGCTGAGCTGAGCTGAACTATTTCAAACAGATCATATAGCTCATGCCTCATGTCATGAGCTATAATTCAATGAGTCAATAATTTTGTGAACTATGACTACAAATTCATAGATAGATGAAGTCAGTTTGAAAGTCAAGGGGATTTTTGATTCATCTCAAGCAGGGCTCTATTACACAGTAAGGCAAAAAACATATGTTTGTAAAAAAACCACCATGAGACGGCTAAATTCTGATAGAAGGGGCTTCTGTAAGCATCACCTCATAGTCACTTTATCAACTGTACCCTAGGCTCGAGTTCTATGGGTACTAATTATACAGTTTTTTTTTCCATTTTCCGACTCTGTAGGTTTTTTTTTCCACTTAGCACACTTTCACACATTTTAAGACCTTGTCAGTAGATTTTCCTAAACTTGAAAGTTACCTATTTCCTATATATTTATGGGTGCGCAGTCATTGTTAAGTTATCTTGTAGATCTTTGAAATGAGTATGAAACAGTTAAAAGTTTTCAAAAGTCCATTCTATGGACCATGTAGAAATCAATCACAAAATTTGGCCTACCTCAATATACATTTATACAGTTTTCCTCCCATTTTCCGCCTTTAAGGGTGGATTTCAAAAAAATTGGATAGGTCACATATTCCATAATTTCGTGTGGTTAGTTTTGACTTTGAGATTGAAGTTAATCCGTTGAAAGTTCAGAAATGATTTTACTAATTAACCCGAGGCTGGTTGGATTTTGCAACCTAAGTCAACATCACTTCAACATCACTTTCAAACAGAACTTGGAAAATGGTTTTAAGCATATCGTAGAAAAGTTCTCCTTACTTGGTTGGCGTAGTAGATAATTCCATTTTGATTTTATATATACTTGATTCAAGTTCATTTTTAATTTTATATATCCTTGATTTTATATATACTTTATAAGAATGTTTAACAAGCAGATAATTGCTTATCTTGAAATAAACAAATATTATGAAATATTAAACAAATATTGTAAGTGTGATTGAATGGAAAACAATAAATTTCTTAAGCATTTTGTTGCGACTTTGGGAATAGATTTTTCAAATGTTGAGAGTCAGTTTGTTTGTAGTATTTGAAAATGAAATTAGAGCTAATTGCTGGGAACTATATTTACGACCATTCAACCTTGACCAACCAATTTTCACCCAGGGGTTTGAATTATTCTGAAGATAGACAATTATCAATTATCATTGAACTTATAAACAAATAAATAAAAATGACTATTATCTTGCTCGAGTAATAAACCAAAAAGTTTAGTGCGAGTTTCTCACGTTTCGTAACAGAATTTTCCAAAACTGGTTTTATATTCTCACACAGAAAACCAAAATGATGTTACATTTTTCCATGTCACTTAAAACCTAATATGATAAAATGAAAACTAATCTGTTTGATAATAAAATTCACAGGAAAGTGATATTTTTTATATCAATTTGATGAATTTTCTGATTTAAAGTATATGAATTGAATATAATAATGAAATTGATTACTAAAAATTAAATATTCCATATTAGAATAATATTATTTAGTTTCAATTTTACATTTTTAAGCATTAAAAAAATATGAGATTTGAAATGTCAAATTATAAATTGATATTGACATTTTTTGTTCTCTGTGTAGAAATGTAAGCAAAAGTCGTTCCAATTTTTGACACTTTATTTCGATTCCCCTCCCAAAAATACATTCTTCATCTTCTCTGATTAAACAGTTGCGTTATTTGGTTACTTGTGTTACAAGTACTACTCCGTCAATTTTATTGGGTCAACATTTAAGCACTTGCATATAAAAGCTTTATGGAGCATTTTCGGGTACTGTTCCCTGTAGCTAAGGTGTGATTGTCGCTGTCCTCCATTTCTGAAGTGTGGCATATCGGAGTAAACACACAAAGGTAGCCAAATTTCACTGCAAGATTGGTCTCCGAGTTGGTCAAGCATTAAAATAGAATGCTCTTAAAATCAAAGAATAAGTCATATTAACTAGCTCAGATGAAATTGATATTGACATTTTTTTTCCTCTGTGTAGTGCAGTCAAACTACTGTGAAATTTCAGAAATTTTTCGTTTGGTTTGGGCTGTTAGTGAGTCAATTAGTTAAGTTAAACTCATATATTATATATACCTTGATAGCTAAGGAAATTGACTTAAAAACGACACAAATCGTATTGAAATCAGGTTGGTTTTGGAATGGAAGTACTCAATATATAATATGATTTCCATGTATATTTATAATATAACTTCCTGTTTAGAAAAATTCCATTTCGAAGTCTAAATCAGGGCTGCAAACCGGGTTTTAACCGAACCGGTACCATCCCGGAATTTCTACTTCATTTTTACTATAAACCGAACCTTGAACCGAACCTCTTTGGATAAAGCTAAACCCGAACCTGTTCCAAACCCAAAATTTCAGTTCGGTTCAACAAAACTGACACAAAAATTTGACCTTCTGTCTACCGATTTCATCTGTTATTTGCCTTAAATGTGCAGTAGAGTGGTACAAAAAAATCTGGCAAAACGATTAGATTTCCTTACAAAATCCCCACCCATAACAGTTTTTAAAGGTCCTCGACTCTAAAGCATCTTGAACAATTCTCAAAAGCAAAAGTCTAACATTATTTTGGTAATATTTTTCTATGTTAACCACGAAATGGATTTTCACTAAACTGTAAATTATATATATTGAATATTTCCATGTTTTCTACTAACCAATTCCAACCCAAATACCATTCGCTTCCCATACAATTTGAGGAGTTTTTAGGTCGAATGCTGTTTTGAAAACACATAGAAGACAAAAATTAGTAATGTTTTATAAAGCATGGATTGAACCAAGGTTTGAACCAAAACCTTCTAACAAAAACCTCGAGCCTTAAATTTCCGAACCTTAACCAATTGTTAATTTGGGTTCGCACCAGAATACCGGAGAGCCGAATATAAAAAATTTCACCCATGTTATGTAAAGTTCTTATTTTTGTGAACCATTTAATAAGTTTTGGAGCAGAGGATTTTAAAAACCAGAGGAGAGAGATTTGGCTGGGGACTTTAAAGATAATTCCCGACCTTGAGCCAGCCAGCATCCACTTTGACTAAAATCAAACCAAGTCGCAAAACCCACAGTGATAATTCCTATAATTTAAATTGTCATTAAGCTTTGCTGTCGATTGAAAATGTGGCAAAATTGCAGAAATCTATAGGCAGTGGGTCAAATTTTGTCAATTCTGTAACTTTTCAAAGCAGGTTCAGAAGCGGCCAAAAAATCTAGAGAAGTTCGGCTTAGGGTTCGGTTCACATTAACTTTAAATTTGTTATTCCGGGTTCAAACCTCACAGAGAAGACAAAAGGATATTAAATAATATAAATTGGATGATTTCTGGTATCCATCAGCGCAGCTAAAAATTATGTAAAGGATGATTTTGCATCTCCGCTGAATGATAAAAAGTATGGACAAATCCTTTCCAATTGAATCTTTTTTTGAATCTTTGTTTTCTGCTCGTTTCGTTTAAAAACCGGTTTGTAATCCTGGTTTTAAATGCAGCTACCTAAACCAAAAGCATCATAAAATCTTATTCAAAGTTGTTTCTTTCAAATTTTCTTTCAAATTTTCGATTGTTGATTTCTTGCATCAAAGTTTGCATATTCCTTGCAAACTCGCATGAACTTTAAGGTATGCCTAAAACTTTTACCATATCTCCAATGGATATTTTCCTCAATTTCTTCTTTGCCCAACATAATTTTTTGGAAATTTTCCCTGCCTCTTCAACCTCTGCCAACCTCTCTCGCCCGCTGCAAAATCTTAATCAGTCGCCTGCAGCTTATCTGGCACATTCAATTCGCTGCCACCTTTTTATCTTCATCAAACATCATCAAGTCCCATCATGAAGCATCATCTAGCAAATTTCAAGTGGCTTTCATCAATGTAATTTCATTACACGCACACTTCAGCAATTTAGAAAAACGGTTCCATTCGCTGATAGTTCACATTTCAAGCGCTTGGTACACTTTTTTTTTTTTATTTTTGAGATAATTCAGGGCCAGCAGCAGCAATTTTGCACTTATGCCAAGTGCAATGATGATGACAATTTAGTGCCGGGGCGAAAAAAAAAAAAATACAAAAAATGCCAAATAAATAAGTAAAAGTAACAACAACAAAAAGTCACAAAAGAGCAGCAGAGGGCGAGCGGGCGAGCATTTGGTCGCGTTTCATGTGCCGGCAATGCCACTCAAATGGTTTTTCATGGAAATGATTTTCATTGAAAAGCAAGGCAAATCTCAGAGTGTGCGTGGGTGTGTGTGTGTGTGTGTGTGGTGGGAGGGGCAATTTGTGAGTTCTGGCGACAAACAATGACAACATTTTCGTGCTGCTTACATTTCTAACAAGTTTTGATTAGTGGAACGCCATACACACGCGACTGGGAAACGCACTTGAAACGCTTTTTATGCAAGTGTTTGGGTAGAAGGATGCTGCTGTTGCTGCGTCATATAACTATTATTTTGGGTTTGAACACATTTTGCTTTCACATTTCCCGTGTTTTAGGGAGACTCTGCACTCTAATCATTTTCTTTTCTTTTCGAAATTTTTTTTATTTTTATTTTTTTGGGGCTTTTGGTTTTGCCGCAAAAATTTGTTAACCTTTTTCTATTTTTTTTTTTTTTTGTTGAACACGCGCCGCGCACCTTTAAGGATACTGTTTGAAGTCCCGTTAGTTCCGACCGTACCCGCGGGATCGCAAACTCTCACTGAAATGATTTTTATGGTACACACGCTGGAGCCGACGGCTCTGGGCAAGGGCAGCATCCGAGGCGGCAGCATCCCGAGAGCCGCATCTCGCCCAATGAGCAAGAGAACGCGAACCGAGACCAAACAAAGACGAGCGAAACGAAGCTGAAAAAACACGAAGCACAATTTGGTTGCTGGTTGAGCTTAACAGAGGTGGCCCTAACAGAGCGCTGTTAAGTGGGCGAGAAATTATGGCAGGATTTTGGGTGAGTTGGATTGACAGTCGAAAATGTTAAAATAAATTTTGATAAACTGTTTTTCAGATTTTTGATATAAAAAAAAATAGTTTTTTTTTCCAAAAAATAGTTGAAATTTATGTTCTAACAGTTTATGGCAAGTCTTTAGTTGTTGTTTACATTTGTCTCTCTGCTCTCTGCTCTACTCTCTGCTCTCCTACAGCACTTGCTCTGGCGCAGCCTGTACTAAAATCTCACAGCTGTTTGCTGTGCTAAAATCTTGCAAGTGCAGTAAGTATTAACTTAAGTGGGATTAGTTTTAGTTGAACTCTGTTTATAATTAAACTAAAATTAAACAAAACTTAGTTCTCACATCTTTTGCCTGCAAACCCAAAGGTAACAGCTATCCAAAGCTTTTTTTTTGGGTTAAATTTTTCAATCTTTGCTTAAACAAATAAAACTTGATTAAATTTGAAACAGAAATCCAGATTTTGAGTAGCCATAAGTTGACTAATTCACCACAAGTGAGTTCTGGCCACTGTTGGCGTTGTTATGCCACATTTCGACAGGCACACCTGTTGCTACTGCCGCCCTGGCCTGTCTGTAAGCCCAGGTAAGCTTTAGTCAGAACCCAAGCAAAGGTATTTTCGAGTTATTTTCCACATTTAGTTTATATATTCATTACTTAATTTTAGTTACTGTTTCACATTTCAAATTATTTTATTCCTGCCAACATTTGTTTGAAATTCTCTTACATTTTGTATACATTTAACAGCAGCTTGCTCTTTGCTAAGAGAGTGGCAACTAAGTATGTAACGCAAAAATTTGCTTTAAATAATTTTCCAAAGCTTTTTATGGCTGTTAGTTGAATGTTAATAGTTTTTAAAACCCAAAACAAGATCGTTCTTAAACCAAAACAGACCAAACATACACTTTAATTCTGTTGGCTGGCCAGAGCTGGTCAACTGTTTTTTATCAACTCATAAACATGGCGTACAAGTTCATTTCGGTGTTAAAACCGTGTTTCGTTTCTCCCTTCCTGCACTCGGCAGCTGTAAAATGGAACCGCACTCACACTCACACACACACACAAATACACCCTCACACACACACACACACACACACATACACACACACAGTTGCTGTCATTTTTAATAGCAAACACAACACGCAGCGACTTTTGCGCATGAAATAATGCCAACTAAAGTACTAAGTAGTCCAGTCCGAACCCAAACAGATGACGCACAATGGGCTGAAATATGAGAAAAACTTAACAGAAATCATGTGATAAAGTCAACTTTTTAAAGCGAGCTCTTTAACGTTACTTTAAGACCAGATTATTATTAACAATATGTACTCTTAATGGCAATGCAAAGCAAAAGGTTTGGTTTCCAAAACAACGAAACTACGAGAAAAAATATGATAATTCTGCAAATATCATTTTCTGCATATCATAAAGAAAAAGAAACGCACACTAAGAAAAAGTGGAACGAATAACTTAAGAGCGAACACTTTAAAAGAAACATTTATTCGTTCTATTCAAAAATTTCAAGAATTTCGCTCTTTATATCGAGCTAAGTTCGTTCTCAGTATTTTAGGCAAGCGGACTGAGGTAAAGAAACAGAGTGGAGAGCAAGCACATTTGACAGAAGCTATCCAGCTATGGATTAGCTATCGAGCGGAGAGCGTACTCAAGTTGCTCTTGGAATTCCCAACCAGTTATGGCATTGCTGGTATGGAGAGACGCCTGTGCGACTGCCAGCTGACAGGCAAAGACTGATGCTGCTTTGAGGTGTTTTGTATCGAGCCGGCTATAACTTGCCATATGGTTTAACAATTAGTTGTCCATGAAATAAATTCAAACAAATTGTAAAAACAACTTATTTTAAATTGTTGTACGATACGGAAACTGTGAAGCTTTGGATTTAAAAGTAAACGATCTTACTCTGGAATCTGATGAGCTAGTGACAATAGAACAGCGATGTTCCCCCATAGCCCCCAGGGGCCGAACGCTTTAGGCAATTCATGCCGAATGCTTGCCGAAGTAATGCTTCAGTGCGTGTCAGAGAGAGACTAGCTCTCTGTCTCTCTTCTTGAACATCGCTGCAATAGGAAGAACATTCTCGGTTTATGACAAAGCTAAATGCTCTTGATTCAAAAATGAGCAATCTTGAATTTGACTATGTTTAGCACTTGATTACAGAACTATGCTGCTTTATTTGAGAATGTTTCGTACTTGGATCAAGTATTTAAGCTCTTGAACCAAGAAAACCATAAACAAAAATTCATACTTGGATTAAGAATTTCGCTCTTGGATCAAGCATTTTCATTCTTATCGAACTTCTGACCTCGAATATTCTTAATTCAAGTATGAAATTCTCTATGTTTTCTCTGAGTGTATAAAAAATGTTAAGATGAAAAGAGACAAATAGACTTTCATTTCGAAATTTCAAGCAAAGAGATTCTGAGTTCAATCCCAAGTCCAGAAGAGGTGAAGTAAAAAAGGGAATTATAAATATTTAATGTGTTGTTTTCTGATTCTCTAAAACTATTTATAATACTTGACCATAAAGCAGAGTGAAGTGCAAGTTCTATTGTATGATTAACCTGTCATTTACAATATTTTGCATTTTTTGTGACAAAATGACATTACAAAATATGAATTTAACCCAGCGGCGGAAATTGTCATTACATAATGGATTACTCCAGCATTACTTTGCCCACACTTTCCTGTTTACTTTGCCATATACATGGCCGCTTTGTAAACGGTGTGCGCACAACCTGCATTACTGGTAGTACAGGTTGTATGCTAGAGCCTAACTGTCATCGGATTCCCATTACAAATGCGTATTACTTTTTCAAAATTGTAATGCAGCTCGTACGCAGTCTGTTTACTATCCCTTTACAGATTAGAAGCAGGTTTAGTGCATTACTTTTTCGTCAGGCGTAATGCATACTTTCGACAGAACACATTTAGCTCTCCGCCGCTGGGAAGTATTGATTTTATATGTAATGTGCATGTAATTTTCAAGTGTATAATATCAGCTTTTTATTGACTTGAGGAGATATATAATATTATTGAGCCCCAGATCATATTATTCATATTCATATTATGTTTTCTATCTTGGTTAATAAAATGTTGAATGATTGGCAATCCATTTCAGAATTCACAGCTTTCATGCCATTGATATGTATTTCAGTTATTGATCTTTCGTCTTCTTCCATAAATGGATTAAAGACGGTAATAAGTAGGTCGAAAATTGCACTATGTTGACTTTTGTTACGATTCTTGACAGTTTTTCTTTGGTCACACCTAAATTAATACCAGAATCATAATCACTAAAGCTGTTTTTTCACTTTTTTTCATAAAAGTATCTTAATTGAGACATCAGACAAATATAATATTCAATCTGAGAAGCACAAAAATATACAAGAAGTGCATGAGAACTAGGTTAAAGGAGTTTTGAGTAAACAGAGGTATTTTTCACTCTTCTCATATTAGATTGATAAGAATTGATAGAAGCTTTAAAGTGATTTTGGAAATAGATCACCCAGCTAGTTTAATTGCTGCAGCAATTGATTTCCTATTTTCATACATTTTGCTTTAAGCCAGCCCGAATTATTTACAATTATGTTTAGGTTCAGACTCTAGAGAGTAGTTTACTTAGGTTTGAGAGGCGACTTCTCCTTTCTTTAACTTTTCAGCATGCCTCCTTTACTTTAATTTCTATCTACATGTAGCAAAAAGTTTATCTACATGCCACGTAAAACATTTCTCATGTGAAATTTTACAGTGCGAACTACATTTCGTTTAATTTCTAATGTGGGCTTTTCTGTGACGGTCCACATATCTCGTTTGTTTTATAAACCTGCAGTTTCCAATAATTATTTGAAGCGCAAGCCTTTCATACTTTGCTCTCGCTCCTTTTGCTAGAGTCCATCCTCAGGGCTGCTTAATTTAACTACGACTTTTTTGCTGCATTCAGCAAAGTCGACCGATTTGCATTTTATCAGTCGAGTGTTAATCGTCGTATACTTAATCTCTTGCATAAAGGAGTGTGCTTTTTCTTGCCAATGACATAAAGAGGTGTTTTTCACTTAATTTTGAGAGGCTTAAGGTGTTACATTGCACAGTGGGAAGGCTTGTCTTTAGTCAGGATAATTCCTTAACTTTGTCAGCCAACCTGATGTGCTGAAAGCAATTCTCAGAATATAACGCTTTTATTTCATCAACAGATTTATGCAAATAAAAATTGGGACAAGGGAAGATGGAAAAATAATCAATCTCAATGTTGAAAGATATTTAAACAAGGGCATTTGAAACCAGGTACTGCTTGGAGTTGAAGTGTGCTTGTTGTCACTAATAAATAGTATACAATAAAATAAAACTTGTATGAAGACGCATCTGTTAGCAATAATAACACTCAAGCAACATATGTATATTGTAAATGTTGCTAGGACAATTTAAAATGTTGCATGGGACTATCCTGAAATCACTATATAAACCGAATAACGATATTCACTTACAACAGCTCCGAGTTGAGCTGCTTGGATCACTCACAAATATAATTGTGGTTTACTTCTCTAACTGCATTTATACTGGAATACTTTCGAATATGCTGATACAATTAGAATAACAACCAAGAACTTTGTACTAGAATTAAGTACCAAGGGTGTTAATGGTAAGGTAAGTATTATTTTGTTATCCTTTAATTTTTCATACCACAAATGAGATTGATTCATCTTAAAGTAGAGTACAAAGGATCTACTTCCAATATTCATGAATTTTGACGTAAATTTGTGATTATAATTTTTGGTTCAGACATTTCCTGCATTGTGCATTTTTGTTACCATTTCCTTTCGGTTTCGAAACTATTGTCTTAGTTTTCTACTGATTGTTTTCTCAGTGACTTTTGTACAAAAACATTCTACACAACCGAGAAAAACCGAGTTTCAATTACATGCCGCACCATTCGTATTACGCATTGAACTAATTAGACCTGCTGCTTCACTCAAAGAAGAAATAGAGAATTTCACACTTGGATCAAGAATTTTCGAGATCAATAGTTCGATAAAAGTGAAAATTCTCGATCCAAGAGCGAAATTCTTGATCCAAGTATGAATTTTGGAAAATTGTATACACAAAACATCTGCACAGACCTGATAGAACCTCCTGGGGTAAAGTGAATACAATTGCCATTTCTCAAATCTTCTTAAAAATCTGAGCTCATTCGAGAGTTGCCTCTCGCTTAAAAACACTCTATATATTTCTTTTAAGCCCTTAAACCCTATTGATGGCTTACCTCTTGCAGTCTCCTGAGTTTTTGAGCAAGCGAAAAAGTTTCTTAACTTTGCAATACATTCATTCCTATTGATTTATTTTTATGGTAAGCGGCAAATAAGACTTTTGTTTCCAGGAAAATGTTTACAAAAATCGAATATTTATTCCAGGTTAACAACTATTTGAATGCAAAATGTCACCCAAATCCGCTGAGCCATTTTGCAAACATGCAAACTTTCACATTTGTAATATTAGTATGATGTTTGCTTCATATGGAATAAATTAGCTGCATTTCTGACCCCATAAAGTATACAATTACTTGATTTAAGTCAGTGATGCCAGTATCACAAAATTGAACTTATCTCAGAGCAGCTGAGAGCCAGGGATATCTAACATGAAGTAGTATGTGAGCACTTTAAATTAAACAAATCAATTAAGAAAGTCGATTAAGCCCCACTAAAATATACTCTGTGCCGTTAAAAGTGTATGCACAGTATGTTTCTAAAATTAAAATAGGTTAGATAGTTAGTTAAGCATAAACTTTATACTTGAAGCACCAGAAATATTGTCAATAAAGTAATTGAAATTTAATTTAGTTGTTGCATTAGCAGCTGAGAGCAATGTACATCCGATTTATTTACCTATTTTTTGGCGGTTTGATATCTAAACCGGACTACCAAATCTTTCTAGAAGGTACGAAATTCACTAATTAATTGGTATTAATTGGTATAAATAAGTGCGTAAATCGAATCATTGAGCCGTTCTGGTATTGAATTGACCCTGAAGTCTACAGATATGACTACTAGCAAAGATTTATAGATATTATACGTTTTTAAGACTATGGTTGAAGAAAAACAGTGTTGCCAAATAGCAAGTTGATTACAAATCACCCTTCATGTCCGAACCGTTGTAGGCTCGTTGTATTATTGAACCATAGAAATTCTTTGTAAGTATTTACTAAGAGTATCTTGTCCCCATCCTGCCAGTATCTAATTTAAGCCATTAAATTCCTCAAAAAATTTCGGTCATTAGGTTCGTACCTCTCGAAAAGTATAACCGGTAACATCTAATGATCGATAATTTATGAATTTCATTAAATCGCTGAAAATTTAAACTTAAATTGTTATAAATTTATTAAAGAGAAGAATGGTCCACAATTATTAATTTAAAAACAACATATGTTCCCTACCAAAAATAATAAACAATGATTCTTTTCTGGCTAAAATATGAAGAAACTTTTGAAAGAAAAAACTTAAAAAATCGAATGGAAATATTTCAGAAAGAGAAAGTTCGGGACCTAATAGATTTAAAAGTTATGCAGCCTCGTTTTTTAGAATCAGATCTGCTGTTTGAAAGCAAAGCGTAGTATCAAAGATTTATAGATTACGACATGGGCAACTATAGGTTTCAACAGGAACAGCATGAAGCTCAAAAAAAGTGATTATATCTTGACCTTCGGATTGAAATTTCAAACAAAAGATGTACCAAATCTGAGATATCAGAGATCAAGACCATTCTATTCGTACTGGGAACGTTTGAGATTGATTTAATCCCGAATATTCAGAATATTTCAAATTTTGTTCTATTTGTACAGCACAAACAGCCCGAGAAACGAGCGCTTTATTGCATTCAATGTTCCTTGGATTGATTTCGATCGCCCACCTTAACCCCTCTGTACTTTATCGTGTGCACTCAGAAAATTTAATTTCGAATTTTTAGAAATTCGCCCTAAAATAAGTTTCCTCTCTTGTTTTTAGACAATTTTTTCTTAAACTTAGAAAAAACAACCCTAAAAAAGATATTGTAAAAAAAAATATCTTAAATTTAGAAATTCGATTTATTTTTACTTAAGTTTAGGGTAATTTTTCTAGATTTTTTCCTCAATAC
Organism: Lordiphosa andalusiaca; assembly: GCA_035044965.1. Taxonomy (NCBI): domain Eukaryota; kingdom Metazoa; phylum Arthropoda; class Insecta; order Diptera; family Drosophilidae; genus Lordiphosa; species Lordiphosa andalusiaca. The sequence goes on from JAWNNM010003028.1 coordinate 45,679, forward strand.
TTTCTTAAATTAAATTAAATCACCCTTGAATTTAGAAAAAAATACATTGCACTGTGTCTTAAAATAGGGCGAATCGCCCTGAAAAAAAGCCATTTAGAAATTCGCCCTAAAATATAGACAAAAAAGTCTAGAAAATCGCCGTAAAGAATAGAAAAATATTAAAAAGACACCTCTTGTAATTCTCAAGTACGAATTCCGTGCTTTGGGAATATAAAAGGGGCAACTAATATTCGGCATGCTAAGGAAATCGGAAAACTAATCTAGAAAACCGTCCTAAAATTTAGAAAAATAGAAAAAGACACCGCATGTAGTTTTCAAGTTCGAATTCCCTGCTTTTAGAATATAAAAGCGACAACTTATATTCGGCATGCAGAGAAAATCGCCCTAAAATATAGAAAACTAATCTACAAAACCGTCCTAAAAAGTAAAATAGAAAAAGACACCGCATGTAATTCTCAAGTTCGAATTCCCTGCTTTCGGAATATAAAAGAGGCAGCTGAGTGCTAAGCATTTGACTGCGTTCTTTACTGTGATTAAAATCAGGGATGCAAACCACTCGAAAATAAGTACTGGATCGGTTCAGTGGTTCGCACAGTTTCTAAACCGCCGGTTCGGTTCATAACATGGTTTTTGGAGTTAAATGAACCACGGTTTCGGTTCGGTTCAGTGGTTCACAAAGGCACATAAAATATGATTTCGGTGAAGTGGCTATTCGATCATTTTTGAAATTTGATTCCTATAATTCGAATATCTTTAAAATCCTTAGAGCAATCTGCAACGATTATTATGTCGGATTCCCAGGACTCGTCTATCAGTTCCTGGACGAATGCCCTTATTGGCAGATCAAGATTGAATTAAGGTTAAGGAGTACCACAGAAAATTGAAAATATTGTCTAATGAAAAGACAAATTTAGATTGAAGAAAGGTAAATTTAGAGATCGGCGGGAAATTGCAGAAGACTTGAAAAATTCTCTTCAGGTCATCCTTAAAAGTTATATCGATCCGACAACGCTAAATATGTATAGGGTCGAACGAAATGTTGGAAAATCATCTTCGGGAAACGATTCAAATTTCCTAATTAATCAAAATCATTGGCTAGAGGAAAGCAATTCCCGTTAAAACTCGTCAGAGAACTGAACCGAACCGAACCGTTTTTATTTGTGGTTTTCGGTTCGGTTCAGAAATTCTGAAAGGAAGCCGGTTCGGTTCACCAGCGGGAATAAGCGGTTCGGTTCGGTTCAAAACCGGTTCAGCTCGAACCGGTTTGCATCCCTGATTAAAATGCCTTTCGTATTGAAGTTTCCCGGAGGTCCCGAGTTCAAGTCCCAGGTAAGGTAAAGTTAGAATTTAAATTATTGATTACTAATTACAATCCTATAAAAATAATATACAAGGGGTTAAACGCTTCTTTAGAGTAGTAGTCTTCTTCCTGTTCTGTCTACAGTCTCCCTTTCTTCCTTTACTGTCCATAATAGTTGAAAAAATGTTGTTTCTAAACTAAACTGTTCTTAACTTATTAGAAAGGTTTTACCAAAATCTAGAAAATGGTTTTCTACAATTAAGAAAATATTTTCCAGCTTATAGTAAATATTTTCCTAATTTCAGAAAGTCTTTGTCTTATTTTTAAAAATAATTTTTCTAAAATATATGGCTAAAAGCCTTTAAGACCCCTTCTTAAAGGCGAATTTGTAAACTTTAGGGCGATTTTGGTTGTTTATTTTGATCATAAGTTTATGTCAATAAGCCAAGCACCTTGAAAAACTTAAACAGAACATTTGATTCGATATCACCGATACTTAGAGTAGAGGAAACGAGCACATCACGCCAACTACAGTGCAATGTCAATAGAATGAATATATATTGTGGATAGGAAGATTTAGTTTCTCATGTGTGGCAGCTTAGCGGTTTTCCCAGTCCTTTTCTTATATTAATGGAATCTTTTCCCAAACATTTTTAGAATTAAACTGACAATTTTTTTTGTAAGTTCTTACAACAACTCTTTTATGAACACTTTTTGGATTTGTTTACATGTTTCTTGATTTCCATTTAAAGCGCAATAATTTCCTCCACTGTTCGTCATAATTTCCCCTGGTGTTCTTGTTGTTGTTTGCTGCTGCTGTAGTTGTAATGAAAGTGTTTTTTATGTAGTGTTTCCAGCCACACATACGCAACATGCGTGTCCTGATCCGGCTTCAGCTTCCTTGCTCTCTCGTTGCTTGTGTGAAATATGACAAAAAGTATGCTACAATTTTTTTTGCTGCTGGTTTTTGTCAGCGCTTTAATAGCAGAAGTCAAAGGAGTCGCCCTGGCTATTGTTGGTTCCCGTAGTGTGCGTGTGTGTGTGTGTGTGTGTGTGTGTGCAATAGCAATAAAAATATATTTTACAAACTGCTGCCATGGCTCCCGCTGCCGCTGTCGCTGTCGCTGCCTGTGGACCTGAACCCTCTTTCAGCATGAAACTGCTTAGGTTTTTTGCTTGGTTTTGCCTGTTGTTGTTGTTTCTTTATGATATATGTAGAGCACACACACACACACTCACATCCATGCAAAACAAGTTCGCTACAACAAATTATTGGAAAGCGGAGAAGTTTTCTGTTCTCTTGCAAAAAAAAAAAAAAATAGAAAGAAACATAAAAAACTGTGGAAAATTGTGTGCAAAAGTTAGCAAGCCAACAACAAGCATATAAAATGTATGTCGGGGTGTGGGGGGTAAGAGGGCGGGCACTCTGGTTACATATGTATCTATGACTCTAACTCTTAAATCGCTTTCTGGTTTCACCCATAACGATTTTCTTTTCAATTTAGTTTTAGTGCGTATTTTGTTCTAATTTTATGGCAAGTATTAAAAAATATTTCGGGTATAATATTCGAGGGTTTGTTAACACACAATTTGAAACACAAACATTTGAGAGCGCCAGAATAATATATTTTTTTACGACATTTTTGCTTAGCTGGCAGGACGATTTATATTTCCCTCCGTTCCCCATTCTTCGCATCACCGTACCACACAGACATACATACATATTTATGACTGAGGCAAAGAGTTGGCTTAGTTTTGTTTTTTTTGTTGTTTTGTTGTTGCTCAGTTTTTGTTGCATTTTTATGTTGTTTGTGGGCTGTTTATTGTTTGTCACATATACACGTATATCTCTGCGTTCTGTATATATATAAATATATATATATATGTGGGCAGATCCATAGTTATTGAATGGATTGTCATATTGTGGCAACTTTTTATATGCCCGAACACGTTTCAATGGGTTTTTATTTGGGTTTTGTGGCGAAGGGGCGGGGGGGTTGAACCACACCAACACATGAATATTATTCAAATGTTTATGAGTGTGAATTAAATTGAATAAATTTTTAGAAATTATTAGCAAGCCATTCATAATAATTTATGATTTAGAATGAGAATAATACAGCCAGGGGTATGCAAATAGTGCAATTTAGGATGCTCTTTTTCTCAAATGTATAAGTATGGTACCACTTAAGCCATTTGAAGCCCTGTAAATGAGCTTTACTAATGATTACTCCATTTCATATCTCAATTTAAGTTAAACTTGGTGCCAGCAAGTCATGTTATCAGCCCATTAGAAGATCAACTGTACCTCTGTATAAAATTTATATTTGGCAACATTTTGTTGGTCTGCTATGCGTTTTAGAAAAAGCTACTTATTTTTACAGCACGCAGGTTGATTGGTCAATCTCTTCTTATGAATATATCTTAACAACTATCATACTCATATGACCTTCTTAATCTTTGTTGTGTCAGCCAAAATTGCCCTAAAATTTAAAAATTCTCAAAAAAAAGGGGTTAACCTTAGATTTTAGAAAAATGATTTCTTATATAAAGACCGACACCTTTTGATATTAAGAAAATTTTTGCCATATGATTATAGTAAAAAAAAGAATTTATATAAATTAATTGTAAAAAGAAAATTTCTAGATTTTAGAAGAAAACACAAAAGGACTTCGGTCAAGCCCGACTATAACATACTCTGTACCAGCGATCTTATACACTCAACAACCTTTTTGAAGCTGCAGGGAGAGACAGAGAATGTTATGGTAGGGCTTGACCGACTATCCCATCCGCAATGTTGCCTTTAATCTAGAAATACAATTTTTCCATAACATTTTTTATAATCTGTATAGAGCATAATAAGTTTGTGCAAAAGTATGTAACAGCCAGAAGGTAGCATCTTCGACCCTATAAAGCAAGGCTGCAAACCTTTAAAATTATCCATGAGGTTCGGTCCGGGGGTTCGAACCCATTGTAAAATCTACGGTTTGGTTCGCGGACCGGTTCTTGGAACCCCTGAACCCAAGGTTCTGGTTCGAACCTTGGTTCGCTTGCACATAGAAGAATAGTTTGACTTTTAAAACATAAAAACGTTTAAAATGAAACATATATACCTTCTATTTTTATGCTTAATCATAATGATCGATAATTAGTTTATTTCAATTATCAACTTTAAGAATCGACTTAGTTTAGGTTAATTGGCACTATATCTTCCTGGAGCTATTCATCTATACTAGCTTTTAACTATTCGTTAAACTGATACTTGAGTTGCTGGTACAGCTAGTATAGTAAAAGGAATATTTTATAAGTGTTTGTTATAATGACCTTACCAAAATGTTGAAACATTTGTCGATGGATGTAATCTTGGACAACTTTCAAAGGAATCTATAACGTCATTAACAGATTATACATTTGATATTTGTTTATAGCTTTTATAAACTTCTCTAATTCGCAATCAGACGTTGAGTCATTGTTTTGTCGAATTTTGAAAACTCTCATTAAGCTTATTAAATTAGTGAACCGAACCTCATTTTTCGTAAAAGTGGTCCGTTTCGGGTTCAGGTTCGAGGAGTCAAAAATGTAAGACGCCTGGTTCATGGTCCGGTTCGCGAACCCCAAAAATGCCGAACCGAACCGGTTCTCAGGGGTTCGGTTTCGGACCGGTTTGCAGCCTTGCTATAAAGTATTTATATTCTTGATCAGCATCAACAGCCGAGTCTATATAGCCATGTCCGTCTGTCTGTCCGTATGAACGCACAGATCTCAGAGATGGCAAGAAATGGTAAAAGAATGATTCATTTTTGAATCAATCCTGAGAATCATTCAGGCATCGAATTGACATATTTGGAATTAATTCATTTTTTCCAAAAACAGAATTGTATTGATTTTGACTTAATTCAATGAAAAAATAAAGAATTGAATTGATTTTGTATTAAATCAAATGAATTAAAAAACTTTTCCAACTTAGAAACCTTCCAAAGTTTCATCGCCATCAGATGAACGGTTTAGGCAGGCATAAGGGACAGACAGACAGACAAACATTCATTTTTATATACAGGGTGTCCCGGGAACTTTTACAAGTATTTAAATGCCCAATAGAACACAAAAAGAGGAACATTTTTTGTTCTTGCACCATGTGTCTAAATTGCTCCGTTTATGAGTTACAGCGATTCGAAGTAAATGTAGTTTATTTCGAAACTACTTGTTTTAATAGTAAAATTTTGTTTTAACTTATGAGTTTTCTTTCAAAAATTCGAATTTGATTGCATTTCAATCTTCTGAAATGTCAAAATAAATTTTAATGAATTTTAAAACAAGTAGTTTCGAAATAAACTGCATTCTTTAGACAGTTTGGGTGTAAATCTTTTGGATTTTCAACACATTGCTCTTCATTCAGCGCGATTTTCTCATTCTACTTTTACATTTTACATCATTGACTAGACACTAGAAAATCCTTGAGCAACATATCAATATTTTACCAGCGCTATTCAAGTGTCCTTGGCTGTACATTTGATTTTGTAACAACATTTATCTATAAATATATATATATTTTTGGTTAACATTTTGCTCACATATTTCTGCCTCTCTCTCCTCTCTCCTCTCTCCTCTCTCCTCTCTCCTCTCTCCTCCCTCCGCCACCACCCAAAACGGCTCGAGTGCTCAAACAGCATGGCAAACATCAACAGCTGCCCCTCATCATGTTCCAGTTATCACCTGATATCTCACCTTCGGACACCTTGAACAAAAATTATTTGGAAATTTTCTCAGAAAATATTTGTCTGCCACTTTGACAGACACTCGAAGGCAAAGGCCATAGAATTTGCTGGCAATTAAAATGTTTGCAACAAGAACTGCACAGTTTTAAAGCTGTTCGACTTGAAATTCTACGGAAATTTAATTCAATTTGCCGAACAAAAGTAAAAATATATGTAAAACAGTTCAAGTGCAATGCCATTTAAAATCTTTCCTCTCCAAACAACATAAAAGTGTGGGAGTTTGCCTCGATGGGGAGGGGTCGGGGCGACGGAGAAGCGGGGGAACATTTGCGTGCATGTTGCCAGTTAGTTAATTATTGAGCAACGGACACGTACATATGTCTGTGTGTGTGTGTGTGTGTGTGTGCGAGTTGGTGTCTGTTTGCATGTGTCTATGTTTAACTTAATTAGTGCTGCGATGCGCTGCATTTTGTGGTCTCCATTTAACGCAGCCACCGACGTCACTCTCTTCACCAACAGCAGCGGCCTGGCCGTGGGGGCCACCCCCCCTCGCCCCAGACTCCTCCGCTCCGCTCCGCTCTGTCTCTTTTCCGTCTCCCGGTGGTGTCTGTCTCTGCTGGCAAAAATTTAAAACTGCAATGGCACAGTTTCCGCCAGCACCAGCGTCTGAATGTAGCAAACAGAGCAAGCTGTTTATTTGTTTTCATACCCTACAAATTGGTGGAGGATGCACTCGGCCAGCGGTGGCAAATAAGTTCCAGCGGAGAGTGAGTGGCATATTTAAGGGGGAGTCTGTAAAATCTTGTCCAAAATGGGAAAAATGCGAGCAACACAGGTGCAAAAAAGAGCAGTTCATCAGTTACTTATAGTTGCTTATAGCTATCATCAGTAGACTGCGCTACTGTATTAATGGGAGAGTATTTCCTAAGCTGGAAGTTGTATCCATAAAAACCCCATAACAATACGAAACGAGAAAGCTAAGCTAACTTCGTCTGTGTCGAAGTTTTCATAACCTTGCTTAAATATTTTCAAAAATACCCTTTTTCCCATTTTCCGAACGATCGTTCGTATGGGAGCTTTATGATTTTGTCATCCGATTTGGCCAAAAATTTGTAAAATTATGTAAAAGCATGTGAAACAATCAAATACAAAATTGCAGGATGCTACCATTAAAAACAAAAAAGTAGTTCTAACTAAGACTGTTTTTCAGACCTGAATGCCATAGAGAGGAGAAACTTTTCCCTAACCAAAAGGTAATCCAGCAGGGAGATTTGATTGACGGTGACTGCATCGCTACTTTTACTATTGACTAACAATAACTATAGGAACTATTAAGGATTAGATCAATGACTCTTAGTGATTAGGGACTATTTAAGTCAACATTTCCGTTTATGGGGTAGTGTCATTGGTGTAAGCGAGTCTGGCTATACTTAAATTCAGCTTACAATGGTTTTAAGCAGACCGAAGGAAAAAAATAAAGTTTTGTCGATTAAATGGAACGTGTCATGTATATCAAAGAATCTGGACTAAGAAATTCTGGGGGTACTCTAAGAATTGCATCCTGTGATGGTAAGCGGTCGGGTTCTATGGTTTGGACCAGATGTTGGACCTTAAGATTTCACACTTTTCCTTTCATTTTTGGTGCCAAAAGAACTGAGAAGAACTTTATTCTGAACATTTGTTGTTTTTTTTTTTTGTAACATGAAACAACTTTAATTTTGGTACTAAAGATGTTTGCATATGGAATATTAACTATCGATTATTTAATATCGATTACTGATTATAGAGTTGTGATAGAGCTACGCCCACACACTGGATGTTTTTGTGACTGGTTCAATAATCATCAGCTTATACTTGGAAAAACAAGGAATATTGTCAAATAAATTAAATTTAATTAAATTCGAGTCTTTTCCGAGTGCCGGTCTGATAACAAAAATTCATAAATGCGCTTTTCTTTGATCAGAATTGCTTCTTTTGTCGGGAGAAAATGGTACCCCAGCTGCGAAACTTCTTTGATAGTCGTTTTTTTTTTGTTAAGTCGTACTCAAATAAATCACATTTTAAGCACAAGCTTGGGTCATTTTCTTTTCGACAAGGTGAAATTAGTAGAAATGATCTTCAAATGGAGTAATTCTGCCAAGAACTCCCAGAAAACCGCAGAATGATTAGTTCCAGTACGCAAGATTTTGAAAAAATCCATTTCCTTTTATATTTTTAAGAATTTGGTTTTTGAAATCGAGCTAAATTCGTTCTCAGTTTGGTGCTTTTAGGCCAGTTTCGTTTTAAATGGGAGAGGGGTGTTGCGGGGAAATTGTCTATGAGAGCGCCATCGATGTTTGCCCTCATGTTGCTTTGGAATTCTCAAGCAGTTATAGCATTGCTTAGATGGAGAGATAGCTGTTGGATTGACAGTTTACCAGCTAACACTTTTACCACAGTTTGACAATAAAATTAATATAAAATATTTTTAATTGTTGTTTTATTAAGCCAGCTGAGTGCTTGATATAAGAACATACATGCTTGATTGCGAATCTTGTATTTAAGTACGTTTAGCACTTAATTAAAGAGTTTGTTTTCTTAATTTGAGTATGTTTCGTATTTGGATCAAATATTGAAGCTCTTAAACCAAGTATAACGGTATCAAAATCTCCTTCCTTAATCAAGAATGTCGCTTTTGGATGAAGAGTATTCGATCTTAAGTTCTCACAGTTTTAAAAACTCATACCTGAATCAAGAAGGTCGCTTTTGGAATATAGAGTTCCCGTTCATAAACTCTTACAGTATTAGAAACTCATACTTGAATCAAGAATGTCGCTTTTGGAAGAAGAATTTTCGTTCTTAAACTCTTACAGTGTTAAAAATTCCAACTTGAATCAAGAATTTCGCTTTTGCATAGAGAGTTTTCGTTCTTAAACTCTTTAACTATTAAAAACTCATACCTTAATCAAGAATGTCGCTTTTGTATGGAGAGTTTTCGTTCTTAAACTCTTACAGTATTAAAAACTAAAACTTGAATCAAGAATGTCGCTTTTCGAGGGAGAGCTTTCGTTCTTTATCATTAACAGTATTAAAAACTCATACCTGAATCAAGAACATCACTTTTGGAAGAAGAATTTCGTTCCTTAACTCTTTAACTATAAAAAACTCATACTTGAATCAAGAACATTGCTTTTGAAAGAAGAATTTTCGTTCTTAAACTCCTAAACTATTAAAAACTCATACCTGAATCAAGAATTTCGGTTTGGAATTAAGATTTTTCAATCCTATCGAACTGCCGACATGAAACATTCTTAATACAAGTGTGAAATTCTGTATATATATTTTCTCCGAGTGAGTGTTTAAGGAGTGGTAAGAGTATTAACCAGCTCTGGCATAGTCTTAAGTCTCATTTCGGATACTTCGAGTGTCTTTGTTTATCAGTTATATTCAGATTGTTGACAGCTGTTTGGTGTTCTTTCTAGAGCCTAAGATTTGAGACTTGGCTGTGGTTTTCATTACTTTACAGGTCATCTTTGGGTCGCCTACCCTCTGCAATGGCTCTCCCACTAGTTCTTTGCTTATTTTATTTTTAGTAATTTTTGTTATACATTGCCTTCTATTTTTTTTTTGTATTTTGTTTTTTGTTTTTTGCTGCACTGTTTCGTGCACGTAATTTGCATTGTTGTTGGTTTTAATTGCTTGGTGTTAATTGCAGTAATTGCGGTAGAAAAAGGCACGTAAATGCACTGCAAAGTGGCCTTAGAACCAAACTTAATTAAACTAGGCGGCGCGGGACCTTGATTCGTTCCTTTGAGGTCAGCAGGTGTGCAGATGGGAGCCTCTGCTTTGTCACACGATCGGCCTCAGTCGGATTGCCTCGGCTCAACCTCATTGGCTTTGTCATTCAATACGCTTGCAATGGTCTTGGGCGCACGGGGCGGGTTGGGTTGTTGGTTTGTGCGAAATTGAGAGCGGATGATGCTCGTTAAGTTCCAATTAAAGGCAATGCCGAATGCAAAATTTAAAATGTCATCAAATGCCACGCCTCGACTGATGAAGGATGCGGGCTCAAATGTCGCCGGGCCGGGCCATAAATTTTGGGCAAACTGAGACGGGAAGGCCAATTATGGTTCACGGTGCGAGTGTGTGAGTTACGTTTTTACGCCATCCTTATTTATGGGCCAGCCAAATATTAATTAATTAATTAGGGTGTGAGTGGCTTATAGAATTACCTAATTAGCTGCAGAGTTTGAGACGAGTGACACATTAAATTGCGCTGCCGGCGAACCTTCACTTTAACCTGGTCTGGTCACTGGGAGCCACATTCAAATGGCAGGAGACGCGTAGCCAGCCAGCCAGTCAGTCATGAGGTTGAACGGTCAAATGTGGTCTGAGGCTGCTCCGGTTACCTCACACACACAGGCAGGAAGGGAGTGTGTCCTGTCATTGAGTTGTCAATGGGTCAGTCGAGTGGGGAAACAAAATACAAATTGAGTTTCGGGCTGCTGCCAATACAAGAGCTAATTGATTGGAAAATTATGTGACTTTGAATGCGGAAAATTGCTTAACCTTTTCCAATCTTCGCACAAGTGGAAGTCGGCGATTCGCCGAATTAGGATTGCATAATTCTTGCAAATTTAACACTCAATTGAGTAATAAAATGCTGATGAAATGTAAATAAAAGCTCAGTTGCTATGCATGCATCAATATTAAAGTCGCTTTTTTTCGACAGTTCAACAATTATACCAATTTTTGGCGGTTTTTTAAACCCTCGTCGGTGGTAATTGCCAATGCACGTTTTTTTTTTTTGTTGGGGACAATAAACAAAAATTATTACGCTCAAATAAGCGTAAATGCTTGCAACAATGCCAAATGGTTTGTTGCATTGTTGCCCCAACAAAAGGCAAAAGGCAAAAGTGTCGCCGAGTGACGGTGACGATGATGGAAAACTCGCTTGCGTATTATGCCAAAAATGAAATGAAACGGAAGTTGCGAGCGCTGCACACGTTTTATTGGCATCACACACACACACACACTGATTTGACAACAAACAAATCTGAATCCGCAAAACCAAAAACGAGAAGAAATCAAGTCGAGAATTGGTAGTCGGGCGATGGTTCGCTCTCCAACGCATAAAAACATTCTGCAATGAATTTTTATAACCACCAAATGGCGAGCAGGCAAATGAAATCAATCGAATCGAATGCAGTCAGCAGGCAAACGTCACAATTGAAATGGAAAATGTTATAAATCGCGTGCAAAGGAGGAGTTTGTGGGGGGTAGGGGGGGTGGTGGATGGGCAGACTGACGCCAGCCAGGCCACAATCGTTTAGCGGCTTTTGTCTGCAAGCGATTTTTATTTGTTTCTCTTCACTTTTTGCCTCTGGTTTTAATGACTTGTCAACACTTTGTAGTCGAAGACTCGATTCGCCCGAGTCTAATTAAGGAATTTGATAAATGATGAGAGACAACTGAACGAACGAACGACTTGTGTGGTTAATTGATTAGGCCCAAATGTACATCTAATTGCATTAAGTTAAAGTTTTTATAACCTCTCAAATTCTTTATTATATTATATATCCCTGGAAATAGAAACCAAATCCTCACTGTGAACAAAATCTTGAGATCACACACTCAAAATAAAAATCAGCCAAAATCGCCCTAAAATTTAGAAATTTGCCCTAAAAAAGGGTTCAAAGGCGATTCGCCATATATTTTAGAAAAATTATTTCTAAAAATAAGACTAAGATTTTCTTTGGTGGAAGAGTTGTGGTAGACAGACTGAAGAGAGGAAGGAAACTGCCATACTGAGAAGCGAATAAGCCCCTTTTTATATATTATTTTTATAGGATATTTTCTTTCTGTTGGTTCACTACTAGTAATCATTATTTTAGTTTCGGGGAACCTCGGGGAAACTTCAATACGAAAGGCATCTTAACGCGCTCGAATACCAAGCTCGCGAGTGGGGACAGTAAATAACGCAGTCAAATGCTAAGCTACTCAGCTGCCTCTTTTATATTCCGAAAGCAGTGAATTCGAACTTGAGAATTACATGCGGTGTCGTCTTTTTATATTTTTCTAAATTCAAGGGCGGTTTTCTAGACTATTTTTCTATATTTTAGGGCGATTTTCTCAGCATGCCGACTATTAGTTGCCCCTTTTATATTCCGAAACCACGGAATTCGTACTTGAGAATTACAAGGGGTGTCTTTTTATATTGTTCTATTCCTTAGGGCGATTTTCTATACTTTTTTGTCTATATTTTAGGGCGAATTTCTAAATGGCTTGTCCAAATTTAAGAAATGTGATTTTTTAGGGTCGTTTTTTCTAAGTTTAAGAAAAAAACTGTCTAAAAACAAGAAAGAAAAATTGTTTAGAGTGGATTTCTAAAAACTAGAAAATAACTTTTTTGAGTGTAGGTTCGTAAGACCCGTTCTAAATGCAGCGACTTTTCGGTTTTGATTTGCATTCTAAGAACGAACACCAATGACAGCAAGACCATTGTAAAACATATCGAACTGGAAATAACCATCAAATTGTATAAATCGATTATAAAATTTCTACAATTCAATAATTAACCGTCAAATAGCAACGTAAGCAACGTAACATAAAGGTGCAGCTGAAATATTAAAACAAATCAGAAATAGTAATTGCTGAGCTATCAAATGGAATGACCGCCTACTGCGCCACGAGTTGAACTTTAAGACGGCGAAAGAATGGAACATTCAGCACTGAAGCATTTCATAACAAGAAAGAAAGTTGATCAAGCCCGACTTTAACATACTCTGTACTCGCTCAAGCAGCGAACAGTCTTTTGATCATAACTCGACAATCATACATCCGATCTTCACCATTCCTTTAGAGGATCGATAAGTTATCTTGATTACTAAATATGTCCAGAAGGAACAAACCATCTTTCTTTAAAACTGTGGGGGATATGACGGTTTTTTCTAAATTTTGGGGGGCGGGAGGGGGCGTGAATTGAAAATTAACTTGATCTGCCTGCAGACATAAGAAGCATATGTCCCATACATGTCAAACCTCTATCTCTTACCAACTCTGAGATCTGTGCGTTCATAGGGACAGACAGACGTACAGACGGACATGGCTATATCGACTCGGCTGTTGATGCTGATCAATAATATATATACTTTATGTGGTCGGGGAAGCTTTCTTCTGCCTGTTACATATACTTGCACGACTTTTGTATACTCTTTTAGTCTTCGAGTAACGAGTATGAATATTCATGTATTTTGGTGCTTCTTGTCTCAGAAATCAGACAAGTGAATATACAGCTTAAGTTCAAGTTCTGAAACTGCAAAACTAACATCACATTTCGATGTACATCAAATTTCGACATAAAATAGCTCAATAATGCATGTGTCAGAGATGCAAACCGCACCATTTTTGCATCGTCGGTAGTTCGGCTCAATGATGATTTTTGGAGCTAAAAGACCAGCAGTTTCATTTCGTTTCATTGGTTCATAGTTCATAAATCGAGAAACAAGCAGGCCTGGCATTTTTTGGCCCAATTCAAACATACCTTGTGTCGAAAAGGAAACTTATTATTCATTCTGTTCTCTGACTTCGGAGAGTAATTACCTTCAAATTTCTTCTTAAAAATAAAAATTGGTTGGTAAATTCGACTGGATTAACGATTGACTTTTCTTTCTTCTCTTACTTTATTTGATTTTATTACTTAAATTCTTGTCTTTACCTTCGTGGAGACCTATTTGTGGTTTTCCTGCAGTGGTTTTATTTTGGTGCCGGATTTGTGCCCCGGTCAACAGAAACTAACAACCAAGAGCCTTCAAACGCTAAGTTCAGAACAAAGTCAATGTAATTTTTCAACATTTTCTTAGTTTCACCAGAAAAATCTGTACATTAAAGTGCACCAGTCCAAAACAAATATCAAGCATTAGTCCATTAAACTCTCATAAGGAGAGACTGTTTTCTCTTATTATTATCATTGACTTTCTTTTTGAACTTTAACTTCTTTAACTTCATTGCTTTATTACTAACCTTCGTTCGTCAAGCCACCGAACTTTAACTCTGATTGGTATAATTAACTTCTTGGTAATAATAATTTGGGTTCCCACGAAGCATATTGAAATGCCCAACTTACCCCTTGCTAAAATATCATTCTTTTGTGGTAAATCAAAAAGTTTAAATTAGGGTTCATAGATTTGCCCTTTTTTTATAAAAATTATTTTTTGTTTGAAAAAATTAAATTGCTCCACCTCTTTTCCGATATATTTTATGAAGTTCTCACCTTAGTGTGTTTGTGAATGTAAATGTGTGTTTGTTCGTTCCTTAAAGGCGTGTTTAATAGCCTATATCTACTATAGCCGATATGTTTATATCTTCTCAAATCTCCAAAAATATGTAACCTATTTTCCATGGGAAATCAAAAGTTGACATTCTTGGTTTCTTAATCCCGCTCTCAAAATGTTCCATGTCTTTGCCATATTATTTTGTACATTGATTAACGATTCTTATTTTAAAAAATATTTTATATGCTTACGAAATGACACTACAAATGGAGCTTTGCTCCTTTCATTTGGATTGCTTGACGGCACAGCGACGTTTTCTGCAAATTCTGCACTGGTTTCCTCATTCGTTCTCATTCTCTCACTCCACAAAGTCACGTAGAGTTTCTTTGCAATGGTCTCTTATCATGCCCATAACTGATTTTCTTATTGTTTTTATCGCAAATTTTAGTTCTTCTTTGAAAACACAACGAATCAAAACACCTGTCAAATGGTCAACTTGCCATTAACTGTAAATTATGCACATAAAATGGAATCGCTCACAAAAAAATATGAACATTTCGAAATATGTGATTATAGTGGAAAAAGCCTATTGGTCTAACTTATAATTGATCAGATATATACAAACTTTGGGAGGTACAGATGATAGTAAAGTCTTACTTGTTGTACTTTAAATTATTTGTGAGGGATTAATGATCACCAATTTGTAAAATGCCTACAATGACTGCTATTTCGTGCACTTTTTTTCGATTGTCCTTCAGGAATATTTTGTGAACTTTTCACTATTTTTGGACTAACGATTTTATTGGCTCTGCCCTTAAGATACACTACTTTGCTTGTTCGTCTATTTTACATCTGAACAATATTATTATCAAGGCTGCAAACCATTCTGGAACCGAACCTCAGAGAACCAGTTCGGTTCGGGTTTTTTGGGTTTCGCGAACCGGACCATGAGCCAGGCGCCTTACATTTTTGGCTCCTCGAACCCGAACCGGACCACTTTTCGATATATAAGGTTCGGTTCACCACTTTGAGGCTGAGGCTGATCAAAAATAAATATAGTTTATGGGGTCGATAGTAAAAGATAGTGGTTTGACATGTATGGGACATATGCTTCTTATGTCTGCAGGCAGATCAAGTTTATTTTCAATTTTGGCCACGCCCCCTCCCGCCCCCGCAATTTAGAAAAAACGTCATATCGCCTACAGTTTTAAAGATAGTTGGGTTGTTCCTTCTAGATATATTTAGTAATAAGGATAACTTATCGATCAGCCAAAGGAATAGTGAAGATTGGATGAACGGTTTTCGAGTTATGATCAAAAGACTGTTCGCTGCTGCAGCGCAGAAGCAGCGCTGCTTGCAGCTACTACTGCAGCATCAAAATTTATGCTGAGCGTATAATTTCGTTGGTACAGAGTATGCTATAGTCGGGCTTGACCGACTTTCTTTCTTGTTTTCGATCAATTTCGTGTGAAATCGAGAAATGTTCCATCAAAAATCCTTCGCCTTGGTGGGATGCTTTTGACTATGCAGAATTTTTACAGGCTATCGGCTAAACGATATTTTTTCCATCTTCAGTCATCGACAAGTACCTAGGCAACTGCTGTTCATATTAGTTTAAACATAAAACAGTTAAATCCTCTGAAATCACCTTTTCAGGCTATTTTAAGGTGTCCTCAATTCTAACTTTCCTTCAGTTTCGTCGCATTGCACACCCTCCGCTCGCCCCTCATTAAGCAACCTTTCTACAAAATATCCACAATAGAAGTCCTTCGAATCATCAATCATGCATTATGTCTGACGGCAAACTAAATTGAATTTGTAATTAAATTAGCTTCTCGACGCGTTGCCTGGTAAGTAAGTGCCACGTAGTTTTCCCTATTAATGTCAGACTTCGATGCTTTTTAATTCAATTTATCAATTCATTAGGAGAAAGTGTCGCTGTTTGCCCGCTGGTGATGTCACAGCTAATTTTTTAATGACAACTTAATGCATAATCATTAAGTCGCCTTTGATTAGGGCTAGTGGCAGCTGCTCCGCCGCACAAATTGCCAGTAAAAAGAAATCATTTGGCTGGTTGTTTATTCGCATGTTGTTTTTGCTTGCTTTTTGATAGGCATCCGCAACGACGCAGAGCGGTAATAATATTTATGTTCATCCAGGGATTGAGTAGGAAATGTGAGCCTTAAATGTCCTGTTTTTGGGGGCAGTCTCCCAAGTGGAGAGAGAGAGAGAGAGCTCAATTGGTTAGATTAGTGGGCGGGGTGGTGTGTTTTTTATGACCAGCCCAGAGTGACTATAGTCATTAATTTCGAGTTCTGGGCAACACTTTGCTATTGACTGAAAAATTGATTTGGAAACTGCTTAAAGACGAACTCAAGTACTGGGTTTTTTATTGCCGGCTACATAAAATTAGAATACTACAACTTTTTCAATTGTGTACTTAGCCTCCCCCTGGTATCTCTGCAGGATGCCATAACAATATCAATAAACGTACCTGGGAACCACTTTTCCCATTCCCCCGACAGTTCCTTGACAATAAACCCCTTTAGCAAATTTACAAATTTCCGCAATAAACCAAATAACCAAAATGAATACAAAACATGCACAGCGGAGAAAACATATGCGAAAACTTCAAATCCTTTGCCAAAAAATAAAGAAAAAAAAAAAATAAGCAAGGGAAAGCAAAATACAGAAAACAGGAGGAAACTGCTGACATATGCAGCCATATACTGGGACACTGCTTGGCAGGTCCTTTCTGTTCGTTGACAGAGTTTCAAGTGAGTGAGCGTGCGGCTGCCAATATCCAGCTAAAGTTCAAACACCTGAGCAAAAGGAGCGACCCCCTAGCATCAGTCGACTAATAGATAAAAGCCACCCAACAACGCTTTCACTTTCCATCCCACTTTCCTCCTGTGCTGCTGCTGCTGCTCCTGCTGCCTGTTTGTGGTAATGAAATTTATTAGATCATTATGCAGACTGCCTTCGCCGAGCGCCTTTTGTGGAAATTTGTTGACGTTGATTATCATTTTCAAGTTCTGACTTTTCATTTTCAATTTGAGTTCCACGGAAAAAAAAAAAAAAAAAGTGAATGCCGCGTTTCGCTTCATCCCATTTCCCGCGGCAGGCCCATTTTGTGGCTTCTTTGGTATAATTTAACGTAATTTGCTTAAATTTATTTCAAATTTGAATTGAAGTTCGAAACAGCCAAAATCTGGGCATATGCGTAAAAAGAAACCGACCGGAAGTGGGAAATTCCCGCGGGAGTTTCGCTTAATAACTTTCAGTGGGGGAGGGGGGAGGGGTGGGTAGGCGCCCCTATGTAGACAGTAATTTGTTTTAACAGCGTCCTTTTAAAGATATTTACTGGGCCAGGTAAAGGTACTTTCGTACGTTGCCGCCGCTTCATAAATTACCCGACACGCGGCGCTAATATGGCACAACATCCAACAGGCCAAGTCCAGCTCAGTGAGGTGAGGTGGTGTGTGTGCGGGGTTGGGGGAGGGGGGTTTTTGGAAACTTGCTTCTTTGGCTAATGCTAAATTCTCGCTCTCTGCTTTTCGACTGTTTACGCTGTTGCGCCTGCTACACGTGCAAGTGGATGTGGATGTGGATGTGGATGTGGCTCGGGCTGTGGCTGTCGATGAGAATGCAGGGTAGGGCAGGGCGGCAGGGCAGGCCACAAGTTGTGCTTGTTGCTTTTCATTTACGTCGCCCAAGGGCCAGTGAGTCCAGAAATTGTGGAAATAGCCAGGACACTTGACATCTGCGAGGGTAGTGAATGCCTTTTGGGGAAGGGGGGCGGGGGGGAGCGGCGCAGCTTAAATATTTATGGCCAGGTTGCGGGACTTTGGAGTCATGAGTTGCACATACGCACACTAAATATCTGACCGCAAATTAGATTTATGGATATGAAACAAAAGCTGCCTAGATTGCTGTTCAACGCAAACGAGAAGGAATTATGCTATACAGATAATAAATAAATACAATCAATTTTTGATCATTATTGAGCCTGATTTGTAATGTTAAATATACAAGAGGTCGTGAAGGGGAAATGAATTGTACTTGCTGAAGACCCACAGTAAATGGGAACAGGGTATTAAAAGGACACTCGACTGATGCAAGTGATTCGGGAGCAGCTTATATACCAAATACTAGATTGTAAGTTCCTTTTTATACCCTGTTCCCATTGAAAATGGGAAAAGGGGAATCATGAAGTTGTGCGAATGTATGTAACAGGGAGAAGGAAACATTTCCGACACCATAAAGTATATGTATTCTTGAACAGTATAAACAGCCGAGTCGATATAGCCATATCCGTCTGTCTGTCTGTATGAACGCGTCGATCTCAGAGACTATAAGAGATAGAGCCACAAATTTTTGCACGAAGGTAGATTTATGCTGTACGCAGATCAAGTTTGTTTCAGATTTGACCCGTCCCCCTTTTATCCCCAAAAAACCTAGACCTCCTCTAGAATACCTAGACCTAAATAGCCGTCAGATCCACAATTTTCAAGTTAGAGCCTTGATGTTTAGTATACATCAAGCTAGGCCCAATATCTATCTATTCTGAAAAGTACAATCAGATCGGACAAAAAACACCAGAGTTATAAGCGAAACAGTTGAGCTGTTGGTCAGGACTAGTAAAAAGTGTTGCCTACATTTGGGATAATAATTTTGTTATATTCATCTGCAAAAATTCAAAAACAAATAAGTGAAAACAAATGAACAGGGTATTTTGTGGTCAGGAAACTCGACTGCAGCGCCCTTACTTGTTTCTTTTGATATTATGGAGTTTTAAGTCAGTCTTTGAGATCCGTCAAAAGATTCAGTTTCGTCTACAGCAGAAGCTAAACATGGTAAACAAAATTGCTAGCTTAACTGCATAATATCCTTCTGACAATTATTCAGTTTATCATTGCCATCTCTTTTTGCTCTTAGGTCAAATAAACAAGAAAGAAAGTTGGTCAAGCCCGACTATAAAATACTCTGTACCAAGAAAATTTGTCTTTTGATCATAACTCGAAAACTGTTCATCCAATCTTCACCATTCCTTTGGCTGATCGATAAGTTATCCTTATTACTAAATATATCTAGAAGGAACAACCCACCTATCTTCAAAACTGTGGGAGATATGACGTTTTTTCTAAATTGCGGTGGCGGGAGGGGGCGTGGCCAAAATTGAAAATAAACTTGATCTGCCTGCAGACATAAGAAGCATATGTCCCATACATGTCAAACCTCTATATCCTACCATCTCTGAGAGACGGACATGACTCGTCTGTTGATGCTGATCAAGAATATATATAATTTATAGGGTTGGAGATACTTCCTTCTTCGAGTTTACTTTCTTCTAGTTTAACTGCATGATATCCTTCTGAAAATTATTCAGTTTATCATTGCCATCTCTTTTTGCTCTTAGGTCACAAATTAGGGAAAGTTAACTTCGGCTCGGCCGAAGTTTTTATACCTTTGCAGCACGTTTTTCTAACTAATTTGAAGGACACTTCCATTGAAAACAAACAAGTTTTTCTCACTAAGACTACTTTTCTGACTCTACTATTCTACTTTCTGTACTATATAGATGTCCGATTCCGACCAAACTAAGTGGAATCTTGGGTAAGCATAGCAAACTTGGAAATACAAAGTTTGGAGGCGTTTTCTTTCCAACCAAAAAAGTTTTTCTTGCTAAAACTAATTTCTAGACCGATCGTTCCTATGGCAGCTATAACCTATAGTCATCCGATTTTAACAAAACTTTAGAGAATTGTGTGAAAGCTTATAAATTAAATATTTGTCAATTTTAAAGAGGTTTACATTGAAAACAAATAAGTTTTTAATACTAAGACTATTTTTCTAACCTTACTTTTCTATGGCAGCTATACTATATAGATGTCCGATTTCAACCAAACTTGGCAGAATCGTGAAGAGGCTTAGAAAACTAGTAAATACGGAGTTTGGAGACGTTTGCATTGAAAACAAAAAAGATTTTCTCACTAAAACTAGTTTTTCGACCGATCATTCCTATGGCTATCCGACTTGTACCTGAGGACTTCGTGCAATGTTTGGTGGCGATAGCTTTAAAACTGACGGAGAAGATAGCAAATAGACGGACAGATCTGTTACTGTTAAATCGAGAAACAAGCAGGCCTGGCATTTTTTGGACCAATTCAAACAGACCTTGTGTCGAAAAGGAAACTTATTATTCATTCTGTTCTCTGACTTCGGAGAGTAATTACCTTCAAATTTCTTCTTAAAAATAAAAATTGGTTGGTAAATTCGACTGTATTCATTTATTTCTTGATTGGTGGTTAATTTTTCACCCTGTTTAACGAGTGACTTCTTTTTTTATTTGATTATATTACTTAAGTTCTTGTCTTTACCTTCGTGGAGACCTATTTGTGGTTTTCCTGCAGTGGTTTTATTTTGGTGCCGGATTTGTGCCCCGGTCAACAGAAACTAACAACCAAGAGCCTTCAAACGCTAAGTTTAGAACAGAGCTAATGTAACTTTTCAACATTTTCTTAGTTTCACCAGAAAAATCTGTACATTAAAGTGCACCAGTCCAAAACAAATATGAAGCATTAATCCATTAAACTCTCATAAGGAGAGACTGATTTCTCTTATTATTATCATTGACTTTCTTTTTTAATTTTAACTTCTTTAACTTCA
Organism: Lordiphosa andalusiaca; assembly: GCA_035044965.1. Taxonomy (NCBI): domain Eukaryota; kingdom Metazoa; phylum Arthropoda; class Insecta; order Diptera; family Drosophilidae; genus Lordiphosa; species Lordiphosa andalusiaca. The sequence goes on from JAWNNM010003028.1 coordinate 66,615, forward strand.
TTGCGTTATTATTTACCTTCGTTCGTCAAGCCACCGAACTTTAACTCTGATTAGTATAGTTTGCTTCTTGGTAATAATAATTTGGGTTCGCAGTAAAGAGCTCTGAAGCATATTGAAATGTCCAACTTACCCCTTGCTAAAATATCATTCTTTTGTGGTAAATCAAAAAGTTTAAATTAGGGTTCATAGATTTGCCCTTTTTTTATAAAAATTATTTTTTGTTTGAAAAAATTAAATTGCTCCACCTCTTTTCCGATATATTTTATGAAGTTCTAACCTTAGTGTGTTTGTGAATGTAAATGTGTGTTTGTTCGTTCTTTAAAGGCGTGTTTAATAGCCTATATCTACTATAGCCGATATGTTCATATCTTCTCAAATCTCAAAAAATATGTAACATATTTTCCATGGGAAAACAAAAGTTGACATTCTTGGTTTCTTAATCCCGCTCTCAAAATGTTCCATGTCTTTGCCATATTATTTTGTACATTGATTAACGATTCTTATTTTAAAAAATATTTTATATGCTTACGAAATGACCCTACAAATGGAGCTTTGCTCCTTTCATTTGGATTGCTTGACGGCACAGCTACGTTTTCTGCAAATTCTGCACTGGTTTCCTAATTCGTTCTCATTCTTCCACTCTACAAAGTCACGTAGAGATTCTTTGCAGTGGTCTCTTATCACGCCCATAACTGATGGCCTGGGATTCGAACTCGGGACCTCGGGGAAACATCAACACGAAAGGCATCTTATCGCACTCAGCTGCCTCTTTTATATTCCGAAAGCAGTGAATTCGAACTTGAGAATTACATGCGGTGTCTTTTTATATTTTTCTAAATTTAACGGCGGTTTTCTAGACTATTTTTCAATATTTTAGGGCGATTTTCTCAGCATGCCGAATATTAGTTGCCCCTTTTCTATTCCGAATGCACGGAATTCGTACTTGAATTCGTACAAGGTGTGTCTTTGTAATATATTTATATTCTTTAGGGCGATTCTAGACTGTTTTGTCTATATTTTAGGTCGAATTTCTAAATGGCTTGTCTAAATATAAGAAATGTTCTTCGCCCTATTTCACGACACCGTGCAATGTATTTTTTTTTTCTAAATTCAAAGGTGTATTCGCCCTTAATTTAAGAAAGTATTGAGGAAAAAATTTAGAAAAATTACCCAAAATTTAAGAAAACATAAATCGAATTTCTAAATTTAAGAAATTATTTTCTAAAAATTCTTTTTTAGGGTGGTTTTTTCCAAGTTTAAGACAAAACTGTCTAAAAACAAGTAAGAAAAATTATTTAGGATGCATTTCAAAAAACTAGAAAATACATTTTTTGAGTGTACATGAGTGTAACCCATGGTTTTTTTTAAAAAAATCAAAGAAAAAAATAAAAATTTGGCGGTTGGCAATCTTAATCATTTAATTTGTTCCAAGTAGATTTGTTTACATCAATTTTTGAATATGATATCTCTCAAATGGCCGCCTCTGGCGTTGATGGCGTATTGTGCCCTTTTTGCAGCATTTTCCATCGTTTTCGCCAACATTTCGGCCGGAATAGCGGCTATTTCTTCACGAATGTTGTCCTTGAGCTCTTCTACGGTCCTTGGCTTGTTAACGTAAACCTTTGACTTCAAATATCCCCACAAGAAGAAGTCAGGCGGCGTCAAATCGGGCGAACGCGGTGGCCAGTCCAAATCACCACTTTTCGACATCAAACGGCCTGGAAACAATTTCAACAATTCCGACTTGTGTGCGGTGGAGCGCCGTCTTGTTGAAACCAGAACTGCCTCATACGCTTTCGACGAATAATTGGCATCACAAAATTGGTCATCATGTCGCGATAACGCTCCTGGTTGATGGTAACAGCATGGCCATTTTCATTTTGGAAGAAAAACGGCCCAATGACCGTTTTCGCACTAACGCCGCACCAAACTGTGACTTTTTCGTCATGAAGAGGCACTTCTTGAATCTCCTGAGGACTTTCAGTGGCGTAAATACGGCAATTTTGCTTATTTACGATCACATTCAATGTGAAATGGGCTTCATCGGACATGATAATTTTGTTTTCACAATTGACTTGTTCTGTTGAATGTAAATTTCAACGATTTCAGAGCGCTCGCGTGGCGTGTATTGTTCCATGGTAAAAATCTGCTTGGACTGACGCTTCAAACGCGGTTTGTCATTAAGCGATCTGACATCTCTGTCAAAAGTTATGGCGTTGCCAGATGGGTCCGTCGAATATGGACAACCCTGCACTCTATTGTCATTCACACATTCAGCATTTTAGTATAAAATCCAAGGTCCCCATCAAAAATCGACATTGACCGACATTTACTTGTGTGATCTCATCTTATAAAAATGTAGAAGCTTTGGTTAGGGTGTTTTCCACCAATGCGTTAACATTGTTTCCCAATCAATTTTAAAGTTTTTTCCTTGAAAACGCGTGAAGTTTAGTTTTTAAATTCTTTGAAATATTTAAAAATAATATTGACTAGTTTTTACAGCACAGTATGGCCGTTAAGCGTTTGCTTGTACCTTGTGAAATGAAGGCACATTGTGGGTTGGTCAACTTGGTCAACTACTGTGGTCGCAACACACCCCGCCCCCCTCACATTTTGGCATTGCGTATGTGTGCGTGGCAATAGACATTAAGTTGACAGCGGGGTGCCATGGCGTATCAATACATATTCCCTTGCCCAAACTCTAGCTGCACCCATGCACCACCATTCATTTCCCCACTTGTCACACTAATTAACCCATAAGTCGCCAATATAATCTCTTCAGCTCGCAAGAGTTTTTCGGGAAAATCTAGTACAAAATTGTTGCGGCACATCAAATATAATGCCCGCGGGCAGACCATTTGGGGGGCAAAGTTCATAAATAAGCCCACCCATGCCCCCTAAGCAATTTGGTGGCACAGCGTTTCGCAGTGGCCATAAATAATGCCACTTAATTGTTTTACAAAGGATAATTGTATCCCTTTTGCCGGGGTGCCAGTGTTCGAGTGTTTTACAAAACGTTTTTCACAGAAATATGCGCGAATCGAGCCTTTTGCTTTTTTGCCGCAGCAGCTTAAATATGAATTAATGGCCAATAAAGATCATCTTTAACACATTCGCGTGGGCGAAACATTAAAACAGGAATTTATGTGCCGCCGCGTAAGCAAAAGGCGAGCATTTTTAAGTGCACGGACGAACACATGTTCTCCGGCGTCCCGTCTTTGTCTTGGCCAGTTGTCCATAGTGCATAGTCAATTTGATGGCTTGTACGCTGGGAAACAATCTCATTAATATTTCATATTCAGTGCGAATTATTCAAAACAGCAAAGAAAGATATGGACAGGCACAATGGCCATCCAGTGTTGATGTCCTGCGGCCACAAGTCAACGAGCTGGCCGAGCTTAAGTACTTCGAGGGTTGATTTTCGGTCGCTCGTTGTATCAATATTTGTGTTAATCTGTCATTTTTCGTCCTTTATGAATATTTGAATTGGGGAGAGGGCCATGAAAATTTCATGCTCCGAGCGGAAAGGTCCTTTGAGTGTTTTGCGGAAATGTGATGATTATTGGTTAGACAAATAGAATAAGAAATTGCTGGAAATTGGAAGAGACGCGGGCGAGGCAGAGAGAGAGAGAGAGAGAGAGAGAGAGAGAGGAATGGAGGAATTCGCCAGCTACCCTATTTATTGCCAAATGCCACATTAAAATATTTTTCACATTCATTTTCCACTCATTTCTTTCGACCAGACACATTTACCAGCGGCCTACGCAAAAAATGTGGCAACAAAATATTTCTTATATATTTGGCAAATGGACTCGCCGCACACACGCTCAACTACTATGTCCTGCTGCTGTCTCTCCAGATTATATTTTGTTTGGTCAAAATAAGTAAAAAGGGTTTAGCAAGCTGAGGAGACAAATTTGCATATTTTTAATATTTTTTTCGTTCACCAAAGTGAAGGACGAACTGAGATTCGAAGGGCGAATTTATATGCAGACTTTGCGGGGGGCGGGGGAAACACTTAAGGAAATTACACTTTTAAGTGGTCATGTCACTATGCTACAGCTTGAGGGAATACCAAATGCCTGGCAGGAGTACAAACTTTGTATGAAAATAAGTACAAGAAGAATTCTGTTCTCAGTCTCTTTGTTATTTTTAGCCCTCCTGCACAGAATGAGAGCATGTTTGTCCAACCCTTATTTCTTCTTTATCGAAGCTTCATTAAGAACAAAGTACTAACTCAGGCATCAATTGGCAGTAAAATGTCATCAAATTTTTCCCAGGCGTAAAAGGCGAGCTTAAATTTAGTTAAGTGATTTCCATTCATTTGTTTATGCATAATTCTCTCTGCGCTTTGGATAGGTTTTTTTGTAATTGCCGTTGTGAGCTTGAAATTTTCCAGCTAGTCAGAAAAAATAATGTTCATGAAACAGCTGTACAGACAACATTATTGATTTAAGACCGACGACTTAAAGCCCTATAAAACTCAGAAAAAAAAGCCTACCTGCGTTCTAGACCAAACGGGATTGAATTTAAGCCGTTTTCTACTTGACTTTTCAAGTATGATTCGTTCTTTCCCAAGTACACCCGTACTTAAATTAAGTAGGAAATATTCTAAACTAGAAATATGACTGGTTATATTATTGAAATGAGAACAAACCTTCTTGACTCAAGAACATGTTGTACTCACAGTAAGTTGAAAGATTCTAGAAAAGCGAGTTCTTAGTTTAAGTACAAAATAGGTTAGATTTAGTACAAAATAGATTCGGTTAGGTTAGGTTGAGATCGTAGGAGCGGTGATGCTCCTTCACTTAGACCAAAAATAGGTCCATTATGATACCATGTAACCCCTAATTTTACTTTTAGACAGTAAAGGAAGGGTCATTCCTTCTAAACCACTTTGAAAGTAGCACAAATTTAAGTAATAAGGTAATCTCTATTTCAGAGACTGCTGAAATTTCAGGTAGGAAGTGCTGACCTAAGATTGCGAATCGTCTCCTACTGAGCGCTGGAAAGTGATATAGGAGGTGCTGGACGCTTTCTTCTTCATCAATTGAATAACAGCTTCTGCAGTAGTCATTGTGGCTGATGCCAAGTCTAGCGGCATACCTGCCTATAAGGCAGTGTCCTGTGAGAATTCCTACAAGTAGGGAGACATTCGGTCTACCTAGACGCAGTAGTGTTAAAGTACAAACTAGACTCATTATCCTAACTCCAAAAACGAGAGGGTAAGTTAAAGTCGGCCCTGCCGAACCACTGAACCGAACCAGTACTGATATTAACTAAGATTGAGCAGTTCCTTAAAATTGTAAGTGTCAACTAAAGGATTTGATTATAAACTTAACTTAAGTAATTAATATGGAATAGAAAGGAATATAAATTTCACTGTCAACCTATCAATAAATCCAGTTTTTATTATTTTTTTCTGGTTTTTTCAGGAACCGGTTTGCAAACCGAAACTTGGACTTTACAATGCAACCAGTTTTGCAGCCTTTGTTTTGAATTATGTGCTCTTTAACGCACTCAACCAGCTGAGACTTCACCCTAATCGCTGGTTACACAGCAACTACTACACGACAATAAGCCCCCCCCCCCCCCATCACATACCCCCGCTCGCTCACCTACCTAAATACGGCTGCGTGGCTACGCAGCGCCGCAAACCGAGACGGAGGTGGAGTGGAACAGCACGAACAACGAACGCCAAGTTCAATTTATGTACACCGACTGGCGTTTATTTCAACGCTTATTAGCTTTGAATTTATTTTCAATTTTGTCTGTCATTAAATAATAATTTACGAGCTGAGCGACATTGTTCCACTAGCAGCAACAATAAAAAGCAGCTAAAACGTTTCCTGGGGCCAACTGCAAGCGCTGCCGTCGAACCAACAACATTCGATTTCAATTGCTTTCCGTTCAATTTAAAGCCATTTGCTTTGTTGACCTGAACCAGAGACAGCGGCTGTGGACTTGGTCGGAGGACTCGCAAGGCGAAGCCTTTGTTGCTGTTTGCTTATCGGTGTCTGGGCTGTGTGGGGGCAGCAATTGAATTGGCACGCCAGACAATCGGCATGATTATTTTAAAGCCCGAAAGTATTTTTCGGTGTTGTCAAATTATAAACGAATTTGTTTTAGATTAATTGCGCGTAAAGTTGCAAACAACAAAATGAAACGGAGAACGGAGAACGGAGACACCGCAATCGGGGGACAAGCGCGCAAATTTGTTCATTTTAAATGCGTCCCCCGGCTTTGGGCATCAAATGGTATTATTTATTATTTTGCCAAGCAGCTTCCCGGGCTGTTTGTTGTCTTTTGTTTTATGTTGCGGAAAATAATCGGAAATTTTGTTCCCTGCTTTTCTTTTCTGTTACTTGTATAATGTTAATAGTTATCTCTCGGCGGCCTCCTTCTCTCTGGGCTCATTATGTCGCGTCTTTTTTTTTGTTGTCGGGCAGCTCCGGCGGCCTCAGCTGCTGCCTCTGGGTTATTTGTAATTTATGTAACTATTTCAGTTAATCGAGCGTAATTGATTTTATTTTGAGCTTTATTATGGCGCTTGGCGGTTGACATTTTGCGCGCTTTTATTTTTGTTTCTTGTGTGTTGGAAATGGGCAAACAATTTCTGGTTGATATATGTTTGATGTTTGTGTGTGTGTGGCACATGGAAGGAGCTTTTGATGATTTTTTTTTGGGGGGGAGGTCGCAGAATTCTTTGAAAAGAATGGCTGATTGAATTTGTGGATTATTGTTGCCTAGCAGGGAGTGGGAGTGGGGGCAATAGCAAGGGGGTTTCTCTGGCACTCATAAATTTATGACCTCAATTTCAAATAAAGACTTCGAATGACAAAGATTGAGAAGTCCACTTGTGGCCGAGTTTGGTAGCTGTTGCATTTGAATTCTATCATGAATATAGCGTGAGAACTGTGCCATCTTGACAACTGGCCATCCACATGCCTTTGAAGGCATGTGCCCTGATTAAGTTGGACAATAATGAAATATTCTATTGACCGAAAATGATTTGGGGATGCTCAGCAACTGCTGCAAAAAAAGCTCAGCGCAGCCAAGCAGCAAACACCAGCTTAGGCTGAGGAGACAAAGGCGATCAAATTTCAATGACTGCACACCTGAAGTATATATTGGACCTTTGATTTGTTTATCTCAGAGATGAAAATAGTTCACGAAAATCATTGATAAAGAATAAACAGTACTTCGACTTGGAGTAGGAAGCATTTAGGTGATTTTTTCTTCCTGAGACTGACGATGTTACTTGTTTATGCTCATTGCAAATAAATACATTTTTCGCAGTTCAATCGATATTCATACTCAATGAAAAGAAGTTCACGTACCGCCACAAATAAGATGACTTTAAACTGAATTTTGCTAATTTGCAGGCTTAACGGGAGCTTCAGGGCTGATTTTGCCGTATTTCCAGCTTCCAACAGTGTTGCAGCAACTCCGGTAGATGCGAGATCTAAATTTTTAATTGACTTACAGTTCAAAACGTGGCGCAGTAGGCGGTCAATTCATTTGACACCTCACCATATAGTACGTCTAATTTTGTATACTCTTGCAAAGGGTATTATAATTTTGCCCAGAAGTTTGCAACAAGGCTGCAAACAGGTCCGAACCCGAAACCCTGAAAACCGGATCGGTTCGGCTTTTTTGGGGTTCGCGAACCGGACCATAAACCAGGCGTCCTACATTTTTGACTCCTCGAACCTGAACCCGAACCGGTCCACTTTTTCGAAAAATGAGGTTCGGTTCACCAATTTAATATGCTTAATGAGAGTTTTCAAAATTCGACAAAACAATGACTCAACGTCTGATTGCGAATTCGAGAAGTTTATGAAAGCTATAAACTAATATCAAATATAAAATCTGTGAATGATGTTATAGATTCCTTTAAAAAATTGACCAAGATTACATCCATCGACAAATGTTTCAACATTTTGGTAAGGTCATAATAACAAAGGCTTATAAAATATTCCTTTTACTATACTAGCTGTACCAGCAACTCAGGTATCAGTTTAACGAGCAGTTAAGAGCTAGTATAGAAGAACAGCTCCTGGAAGATCTAGTGCCAATTAACCTAAACTAAGTCGATTCTAAAAGCTGATAATTGAAATAAATTAAGTAACGATCATTATGATTAAGCATATGGATAAAAGGTAAACATGTTTCATTTTAAACATATTTATGATTCAAAAGTCAAACTATTCTTCTATGTGCAAGCGAGCCAAGGTTCGAACCAGAACCTTGGGTTCAGGGGTTCCAAGAACCGGTCCGCGAACCGAACCTTGGATTTTACAATGGGTTCGAACCCCCGAACCGAACCTCATGGATAATTTTAAAGGTTTGCAGCCTTGGTTCGCAACGCATAGAAATATTCATTTCCGACCCCATAAACTATATATATATTCTTGATCAGGGTGACGAGCTGAGTCAATTGAGCTTCGTCCGTCCGTCTGTCCGTCTGTTTCTACGCGAAATAGTCTCTCAGTTTTAAAGCTATCGAGCTGAATTTTTGCACCGAGTCTTCTTTTTGCTGCAGAGTTTTATTTTTAAGTATTTAAGCGAGCACTTGCAAGGGTATAAAAACTTCGCCACAGACGAAGTTAGCTTAGCTTTCTCGTTTTAGTTTAATTTAATTTTGCTTTTGTTATTTTGTCTGTGGCAAATGTAAATAATTGATTTATTTGGACGTTCTGTGCGATTTATACAAAGTAAGTTTCAAGATAGCTGAGAAGTTAAGCAGAAGAAGTTAAAGGTTCGTTCTCTAATTGATCGGCTTTGACAGAATTCAAAGCGCAACCGAATTGTCGCAGCAAATTAAACGAAAGAGGAGCGTGCTATTGAAAGGGAACCGGTTGAAATATGATTGATTCAAAGTCTTGAATTTTTTGACTGTTCGATTTCCCTTAGCCTTTGCGTAGCAATTAAGAACAAAACAGCAGAAGGAAGTATTACATTTTCTTGAATAAAAATTTATTCGATTTTAAATACTCAATTGTAGGTTTTGATTTTAGTAGACTTGTCATCGCTCAGTGTAAGGCAACAAGCACCTCGATTGACGAAGAAGCGTATCCCTCCAGCCCTACAAAGAGACTGTTACTGATATCCTTTTAATTAATAAAATTTCTGATTCTTTTTGGACAACGAGTAAAAGATCCAAATACTCAATTTCTCTTAATTCCGCGTGACCCGCTGTTTATTTTCTCATAAGATTAAATTAGCAGGGTAGCTATTTAGTTGTCTAATTTTTTAATTTCCCAGCTAACGTTTTTTATTGCGGAATATATGAATGCGATTCATCCAGTGGGTATTCATCCAGTGGTATATCGCGGGAGATTTGGGAGATAGGAAAATTCTTTTCTTAGAGAGAAGATAGCGTTACTTAAGGGGGATACGAAAAGGTTTCTTTCAAGGGCTAGAAAGGCGCTTATCCTTGGAGATAAAAAAGACTCCGATCTCTTCTGTGAAACCAGTAGGCATTTCTTTTTTCTGGAAATACGAAATCTTTTATTCCTTAAGTTAGAAAAGTTTGGAAATTTCACGAAGGTTTATACATTTTTATTTCAAGCTCCTGGATAATACACTCTGGGCTTTGAACTCAACTGGAACTCAATTGGAATGGCGATATATCCCAATGCTCCATGGCAAACGTTGGTGGCCACAGGTCAGGAATCTACTTACATTGAATTGAATCGACCATCTGCCTAAAATTATGCACAAGCCAAAGACAAACGCGCTGGGCTTAAATGTCGCTAAGACCAAGTAATGTCAAGTAATGTACAGCAAATATTTAGACTGAGACGGACCGATTTCTCATCTCCTAGATAGCCTGTCTCAGATAAGCCCATTTTCAGTGTTATTTGTTGACTTATATGTCAGTTAGTGATATGTGGAAGATGTAAAGTCGGACCTAAGACCGTTGCCTAACCTAACTATTAATAACTCAGTTATTGAAAGCGTGGATAAAGCACATAGTCTCAGCATAATTATCAATGGTACTCTATCTTAATAATCATAAAACAAATTCAATTGGAACATTATATAGTTCACCCAGGCAGCTGTCGTTATCTTAGAAATTTATATCCCAAAACCTAAAAAATGATAGTTGCAAAAACGTGTCTGACTCCAGCATTATTCTATACAAAAACTCAGCTAAGTAAATATCTCACAAGACAAAACAGATACAAACAACAAGCTGGTAAGTTGGGGTATCCTTATTATACACTTCAACTTGTATGCTATGTGACCACTGCTAATATATAAGACTCTGTCTAATTGGGTTGGGAAATAATAGATGTAAACCCAATCCAAATATATATATCTTGCGTATCGAATACGAATTCCGTGCACTCTTAATATGGAAAACGAGCAGCTGATATTCGGATCCAGACAAGGGAATTGGTGTCCGTTGAGTTTTCTAGAACCTTAAATCAAATTGAAATTTGCTAAGTTTGGAATGCTTGTTTGTCCCTTAGCCCTTAACCATATGGGCTGACAAGCAATTCTTAAGCACGGATATTGAGTTGGACATTTGTGAAGGACACTCACATTTGTTCTACAAGTTAAAATCAGTGCATCAGTAAATATTACTTATCTGTGTCTCTCATCCTTTAAGCCAGTTTTTAAAAACCGTTTTAAGCTTGATGCTTTGTTGATCGTTACCATTTTTTGTGGAATTCTTAATATACTAATCAGTTCTTGATGGAATAGTGAGGATCATTCTATGGTTGATTGGAGCCTGAACTGTTGAAAAAGAGCTAGTCGAGACCCAGCGAAGAAGAACGCAAGATTCGGTACAAAGTTGAGTTCAAGCAACTTCATAACAATCTCTTAGTTTTCCGCATTAAACGAAAATGTACTTTCCCCCATTTCGTAAATGTAAAATCAAAGTAATATATATGTACATATATGTTCAACATCATCCCAATTTCCACATCTTAGTATGTTGCAATTTAAACCATTATTTTCCCTTTCGCAAGTAAATTCAGTTCAACAATTTTCGTTGATGAAAACAATTCATTGCCTACTTTTCCGAGTTGCTTAATATGCTTGACCAAAGGGCCAACTGTGTATTTCTTGGGGGGGTGAGATGGGGGATTGGGATGGGGCTTTTTCATGCGTGTATCAGCCCCATGCGGTGCCTGTGTGTGTGTGTGTGTGTGTCGGAGTGTGTGTGCGAGCTGCGACACCGCTGCTGCTGTCACTGGGAGATAACGGTATTATGCACAATGCCAACAGACCGCACGCACACACGCACAGCCAGCTCAGAGGGTCGCCGAGTCGAAAGAGCGGAACGGTCGATTGGCCAATTGCGTTGAACAAATAGACCAACAATAACACGATTCGGCTCCCATCCCTTGACCCCTCATCGGCCCACCTGCCAAGGGGAAAGCAATCCGCAGACAATTGTAAATTCTTTGTTTGCGGTGGCTAATTTTTGTCTCTTTTTTTTTTTGCGTGTATTCCACTCCACTTCCCTTCTCTCCGTCCAATATGTTTCGTTACGTGCTGCATTTTTATGGCCCTGAATTTTTTATATGTAATTAATTCAATAAAAGCAACGACAAACTGTACGGAAAAACAAAACAGAGGAATCGAAACAAAAATTTCTATATTTTTCTGACGCTCATTTGAAATTCAATTTCAAACTGAAAAGAAAACCATTTGCCCTCCCCATCCCCAACCCTCCCCTTTTCCAGTCATAACTCATATGCGCTTTGAATATGCAATATGCATATTGATTTCCATTCAAGGGTTTGTTTAAGTCGCTGAGGGAGAAACTCGGGGATGGGGAAGGGAGAGGAGCTGGTAAGCTCTTGTTGTATTTGGCGCGGCTACTTTTATTAAAGTTAATTTACAAAAAAAACAATAAGCTTAAAAATACACTGCTGTGGCTCCTGCTGGTCCGCAAAAGTGTGCAAAATAAATTTTAATCAAACGAAATTGGCCACTGCTGGGCAAAAATGTAATTTGCTTGCTGGTCAGCTGTGTAAATATGGCATAAAGCAGAGCTCCTGATGGGCCTAAACTAAAGGTTGAGCCGGGGTTTTTTTTTTTTTCAAACTTAAGTCAACGGGGCGTATGAGTAATGTGTGTTAAGCAAATATTATGTATACGCACGGGTTGAATGAAAAATTAAGGGGAGGAACTTGAATATTTAAGTCAGATTTCAGCTGTGCAATACTTTTGCAGTAAAATTAGCATTCACAGTGGTTGGTTGCCTGATTTTCGCAGTCTGAGTGGAATCAACGATTATAAAGGGTGGTTTTTTTGGCTATTATCTGTTTGGCAACACTAGTTTAAACAGCTCACGCACGTTTCGTGTTTTGTTTTACTGTCAAACATCTTCAGTTTGGTCTATAATTTAACCATGAATCGTCTTATAAATGAACAACGCTTGCAAATTATTGAATTTTATTATCAAAGTGCGTGCTCTGTTAGGAAAGTTCATTGCGCGCTTCTTCCATTTTATGGTCAGCTTTATTTTTGGCTCAATGGGTACGTAAATAAGCAGAATTGTCGATTTTGGAGTGAATATCAGCCAGAAGCATTGCAAGAGCTACCAGTGCATCCAGAAAAAGTCACAGTTTGTTGCGGGGTTAATGGGCTGGTGGGCATCATTGGATCGTATTTCTTCAAAAATGATGCGAATCGTAACGTAACTGTGAATGGTGAGCGCTACCGTGAGATGATATCCAACTTTTTTTTTGCCCAAAATGCAAGAGCTTGACTTGCATGACATGTGGTTTCAACAAGACGGTGCCACATGCCACACAGCACGCGCAACAATGGACTTATTGAGAGGCGAGTTCGGTAAACATTTTATTTCAAGTTCGGGACACGTTCAATTGGCCGCCTAGATCGTGCGATTTAACGCCTTTGGATTATTTTTTGTGGGGCCATGTTAAATCTCATGTCTATACAGACAAGCCCGCTTCAATTGACGCATTGGAAGACAACATTGCAGCATTTATTCGTGAGATACCGGCCGACATGTTGGAAAGAGTATGCCAAAATTGGACTAAACGGATGGACCATTTGAGGCGCAGTCACGGTCAACATTTCCATGAAATAATCTTCTTTATGGACTATCGATTCAAATAAAGATTTCATGCATTTTTCTGAATTTTATGTGTTTTTATACCCTTGCAAAGGGTATTATAATATTGCCCAGAAGTTTGCAACGCATTGAAATATTCACTTTCGACCCCATAAACTATATATATGAGGTTGTCCAGAAAGTCTTGCGGTATTTTTATTGAATTTTCAATTGTTCATAAAATTGGTTATAATAATGCGATTTGAGTCAAATATGCGCCGTTTTGTTCGATGACGAGTTCCCAACGACATGCCAACTTCATAATGCCCCTCTTATAGAAGCTCGCTTCCCTATTGTCAAAAAACTCGGAGAGCCAATTTTCACAGTACTCTCTTGTGGCCAACTTCCGACTACCAAGCTCGTTCGCCATGGACAGAAATAGGTGGTAATCACTTGGTGCGAGATCCGGACTGGATGCAAAAGAACCTACCATCCGAGCTCCCGAAGCTTCTGGAGCGTCACCAAAGATGTGTGTGGCCTGGCGTTGTCCTGATGGAAGACAATTCGGCCTCTGTTGATCAAAGATGGCCTCTTCTGCATGAGTGCTGCATTCAAGCGATCCAGTTGTTGGCAGTACAGGTCCGAATTGAGCGTTTGGCCATAGGGGAGCAGCTCATAGTGGATGATTCCCTGCCAATCCCACCAAACACACAGAAGAACCTTCCTGGCCGTCAATCCAGGCTTGGCCACCGTCTGGGCAGCTTCACCGCTTTTCGACCACGACCGTTTGCGCTTCACGTTGTCCTAAGTGACCCACTTTTCATCGCCAGTCACCATCCGCTTCAAAAACGGGTCGATTTTGTTGCGATTCAGAAGCGATTCGCATGCATCCATACGGGCCAAAATGTTTTTTTGCGTCAAGTCGTGTGGCACCCATACATCGAGCTTCTTTTTGAATCCAAGCTTCTTCAAATGGTTTATAACGGTTTGATGACTCATGCCCAGCTCTTGACCGATGCTACGGCTGCTACTATGCCGGTCCCTTTCGATCAATTCAGCGATTTTATCGCCATTTTCGACGACAGGCCTTCCGGACCGTGGCGCATCTTCGATCACCTCTGCACCAGAATGAAAACGTTGAAACCATCGTTGTGCGGTGGAAATGGAAACTGTATCGGGTCCATAAACTGCACAAATTTGATTGGCAGCATGAGATGCATTTTTGCCTTTATCGTAGTAGTACTGTAAAATATGCCGTATTTTCTCTTTATTTTGCTCCATGTTTGCGACGCTATTACTCACGAACGACTAAAAACAAACAACAATAAATCAAACACGTGTTAGCGCGTGAAAAGAGCTTTCCAAAAAGCTCTAGCGTGAACCGATGCGACGAATACAACTAGAACTACGCGCTTGCAAAGACAAGCTTGCGGAAATACCGCAAGACTTTTTATTATTGATCAGAGTGACGAACTGAGTCGATTGAGCTTTGTTCGTCCTTCTGTCTGTTTCTACGCGAACTTGTCTCTCAGTTTTAAGCTTTCGAGCTGAAATTTTGCACAGAGTCTTCTTTTTGCTGCACACTACTAATATGTCAGAGCCGACCGGATCGGATGACTATATCTCATAGCTGCCATAGGAACAATCGGTCGTAAAACTAGTTTTAGTGAGAAAAACTTTTTTCTTTTCAACGGAAACGTCTCCAAACTTTGTAATCGTAGGTTTACTATGTTTTTTTTTATAATTCTACCAAGTTTTATTAAAGTCGGGCAGCTATATGGTATAGCTGTCATACAAAAGTTAGGTCTGAAAAACAGTTTTAGTTAGAAAAACTTTTTTGTTTTTAATGGTAGCATCCTGCAATTTTGTATTTGTTTGTTTCACATAATTTTACAAATTTTTGGCCAAGACGGATGACTATATCGTATAACTCCCATACGATCGATCGAACGATTGGGAAAAAGGGTATTTTTAAAAATATTTAAGCGAGCATTTGCAAGGGTATAAAAACTTCGGCACAGCCGAAGTTAGCTTAGCTTTCTCGTTTTTTTTTTTTGAAAAACTTTCCTATAGCTCTTAAAAAATCACCCTTCGCAAGGATTTTATTTTCTCTGGTAGAATATTTGGGAAATTCTGTACTTCAGAGCTCGTTTCCACCTAATCTTCAATTGTTTCAGACGTCGGTTTGCAAATTTTATGTTGGTTTTTGAATTTTAATACTTTTTTCATCAAAAATATTTCATTGTTAAATAACTTTGCTTGAAATTTTTAAGGAACGTGAGTGTATTTCATGTTTGATGTCTATAAAAAAAAGGGGGCGCAACCTACCCTCGAAGTTTGCATTGAAAACTTGATGGCTCATAAAAATGCTTAGTGGAATCGAAGAGCGTTGAATTCGGTGTCGACAAGAGGTTGCGCTTTCCACATATTGCGAAATCTTCGAGAAAATTTGAGAGATAATAGTAACTGGGCTCAGGCACTGTAGCAGCATATCAATATGTTTTATTACATTGCACTCTGGGCTGAATGGCCAAATTTTTGGCATAAAGTTGAATTTTTAGTGACCATATTTTTTGATATTTGGCTGTTAATTCTAAAAGAGGATACTTCAAATATAATAATTCAAAAAATAAAAGCTGTCGGAGGGCTTTTAACCAGGGATGCAAACCACTCTAAAATAAGGACTGGTTCGGTTCAGTGGTTCACACAGTTTCTGAACCACCGGTTCGGTTTATTATATGGTTTTTGGAGCTACCTGAACCGCGGTTTCGGTTCGGTTCAGTGGTTCACAAAGGCACATTATGAAATATTATGATTGTTGTAGTAATAATGTGACTTGTCGTACACTTTTGAAATTAAATTCTTACAATCCATTTAAATATTTTTAAAATCCTAGAAGAATGTCCAATGTTTATTATGTCGGATTTCCAGGAGTCGTCTATTTGAATACTCTCGGAAATTGAGAATGTTTGCTAGAAAAGAATACGTACCATGCATCTTAATTATTCTATTTATCATATCCCTTAAGTTAGGCTCAGAACTGAATCATAGCTGAATCAGCTCAGAAATGAAAGGGCTGGTCCTGAATTCATGACATCATTTTTATGAATTTTTCGCCATGGATTTTACTCTGACATGTCCTACTACGTCATGACCTTAGTTGATTTTAGGCATGATTTCAGTCAGAGAACTGAACCGAACCGAACCGTTTATATTTGTGGTTTTCGGTTCGGTTCAGCAATTCTGAAAGGAAGCCGGTTCGGTTTGCGGTTCGGTTCACCGGCTGGAATAAGCGGTTCGGTTCGGTTCAAAACCGGTTCGGTTCAGAACCGGTTTGCAACCCTGCTTTTAACAGTCTGGCAAAGCCTGATGTCTGCATAAAAAAACGTTAAAATTTATGCATGTATAATGCAATAAACAGTAAATTGACTATTTTATGTAAATATTAATAAGCATTTGTGTTATAAAGCATAAACAATTAACATTAATTGGTTTTGTGATGCGTTCTTAGTCTAAAAAAACTTATTCAAATTTTGCATTTTTACTTGTTATCAACTCTGTTTGCCCCATTGTGATTAAGCTGAGCCTAGAATGCCTGATCGATATTTGGCACTTTAATAATAAATAAAAAACGATACTTTTTGAAGGATTTTTTGCAAATAAACATGCAAAAAGTTACCTCCGAAACAAACAACAATATTAAACAAGAAAAAACTAATAAAAAATAAAATAAATTCAATTATATTACGAATCCGCCACGTGGTACCCTAGGGGCGGTGAGATGGGAGTAGTCGGGTCGGCTTAAAACTTTTTTCACGTAATATTCTGGTTGTTTGCTATCCAATTCACCTTGTGTCAACTCCTCCATGGCAGCATTTATCGACTTTATGCCAAAAATTTGGCCTTCCAGCCCTGTATGCAGCGGCGGGACGGGCGTGGTTAAGGCTGAAACTAGCTTTATCTGCCTGTAGACTGTAGAGTCCACATTTGAAATTTGCCTGATCTAGCTTTTCAAGTCTCTATGATCTTCTTAAAGACGGATGGACGGAAATATGGTCATAAGAGTTAAGAATACAAATGGGCGATTCCACTTAGACCAACAAATTTAAATTCCTTAAGTAATCTAAAGTTGATCATATTTGCATAGGGAAGCAATCAATTTAACCCATTTCGTGATTTCCGAAAAAAGCGCCTTCAGATTGCATTGACTTTTATGCTTCAAAGGGTTAAAAAGAATGCTTAAAAGAAACCCCAAACCGAACTAATGTTTTGCAATAAACTGTGAATTTTGCTTTGCATTATAACAAAACAATTTTAACATCACGATGGGAAAATATGTACCGTGTGACAACATGTCCCTTGCGAAAAAGCATTAAACTGAATTATGAAAATCATAAAAAAAGTATATCTTTATGGTTTTGAAGTTTGCCGAGAAAATCTTAGTACAAGACAATACACCAGATTTGCAGTTCTTAACTTAAATAACTTCAGAGTCAGTTCCATTTTTTAGCCGGTTCAAAACCGGTTCTGAACCTGTTTAGTGTCGAACTCCGTTACTACCTCCATTATTACCCACCTCAATCTAAATTTCAAGCTCAAAGCTGGCATGCCTTCTGAGTCATAGCTCTAAACCACTTCTGAATAGCGCTATCGAACAGACATGACATGACATCCCATGTTATTTTCCTGATTGACATTAATTTACTTTCCTTTACAACTATCAGAACTAACTACCCAAAGAAGTTTTCAAGTTTGGGGACATTTTTTAAGTCGATGGTAAAAATCACCTCGTCGATTCTACAAGTGATGATCCTTAAGTCATTAAAGTAATGATAGCCGTCCAGGTGTATAGAGAAAGGACTAAAGGTACTTGTCTTTTCTTATTCCAAAGCGATTGTGTGACACCGGTGCATTCTTCTGCGCTTATGGAAGTAGTGGCTATTTGCATCTTACTCTGAGGTCCTGAGGGTCAGCCTGGATGCAAGACTCTTTTGGACCATAATGGAACAGGTGAGAAATGACTTTACCACTAGAAACAGTTGACTATTGAGCTGTACCTTATATTACTTTGCATACTCACGTAACAAGCCAAAACTTACTCCCTGTCCTGGTGTCCATTCTTACGTAACTTGCTGCTCTTAACCGCATTTACACAACGAACTGCTTATAAGGGTTTTGTCGCTTAAATTACATCATTTTGCCTTTTGAGGCGGTTGCTCTCTATTGAAAGCTTGAAAAGAACGAGGTTTGCTATGTAATAGTTATTAGAATGTTAGAGCGAAACTTCATGTGTGATCGAAGAGAGTTCATAAAGTAAGCTTCATCAGACAAACCAAGACAGGGTGTGAATCTGAAATGGAATTTCGGTCTTACAATGCTTCTTTCTAGAACATTTCCAAAAGAAGAAAGCAGACTAATGCACCTGTTGGAATCTAGTTAATCCCGAATCATTAGTACTAGGTGGTACACCAAAGCACTACAACATTCCCAGGGTTTAAGACACTAGTAAAATAAATAAAACGTTTAGTTTTGCAGTGTCAGCGTTTTGAAAAGCTGACCTGTTCGGTTCTCGGTTCTGCTTCCTTGCACGAATTAGATGTAAGACACAGAATCGTCAATTAAAAATACAAAATATCTGGTGCCGCCATATATCGATGGGTAATTGGGTTAGTCTATGACGAGGTCTCTCTATAGCGACTCTAATATTATGACTCTAAATTTATGAAATATTAATTGTAAATATTCAAATTTAACGGAAATTCGCTCAAGTCAAAAAGCAATCAATGCTAAGGGCTCGCTGGCCAGTGCTTGGTGGGCTGGGATGCAGGAGTTTGAGACCTAAAAGAACAAAAGGTAGATCTAGCCAGTCATGAGCAATAAATACGACAGTCAATCAGGAAGGCTTGCCTCGAGAAACAAAGGGTAAATATGGAAAGGAGATACAAGTGTGAGTGCACCCAGAGAAAAATCCGTTTTAAATGTAGCGAAAATATGTATTTTCGTTTTTAATGGGAGGATCAGTCAGATATTTATTATCCCGAGAACCGTTGACTGATTTTAAGACCGTATTTTTTAAACCAAATTACTAACTTTTTCGATTTCGCTCTGGCTTTTGGATTGAGTCGGAAGTAGACCGTTTTGATAAATCCACAAGCAAAAGAAGTAAGAAAGCCGTTCATGCCCGACTGTAATATACTCTATACCAAAGTGAAAGTGTATGCACTTTTGTATTCTTTTGCTTAAAGCTCAACTCCCGTTCATCCGATCTTTATCATTAGTTTGCCGGATTGTTAAATAATCCTAATAGGAAGACCGTTCAGTAACACTTCTGTTAAAAAAATAAAAACTTTGGAAGGTACAGAGTATGTTAAAGACGGCCATGACCAACTTACCTACTTGTTTTTGTTCGAAATTTGATTATCCTCTCTCTAAATACCCATTTGGTTTTAAAAAGTGCGCCCTTATGTGCACTCGAAGACAAACATTCCTGAAATTATAAGTCTGACAGGCGCTTGTTCCTGTGTCTAAGGTTTAGCTTATAAATTGCTGGGCTTATTTTAACTTTTCCTTTCGTTCGAGCTTTAATATCGACGAGGAACTGCGATTGAGTCTTAAGATTTAACCATTTTAAATTGGTTTTTTTTTTTAGCCAAATATATGCCAGCTTAGTCTTTTGCCAGAATTCAGTATCTCTCCCAATATTAAAAGTCATTTAATCTAAAGACATCTACTGTTATTATACTCTGTACCGTAGGTACATAGAGTATTATAAGTTTGTGCAAAAGTATGTAACATCCAGAAGGAAGCATCTCCGACCCCATAAAGTATATATATTCTTGATCAGCATCAACAGCCGAGTCGATATAGCCATGTCCGTCTGACCGTCTGTCTGTCCGTATGAACGCACAGATCTCAGAGATGGTAAGAGATAGAGGCTTGACATGTATGGGACATATGCTTCTTATGTCTGCAGGCAGATCAAGTTTATTTTCAATTTTGGCCACGCCCCCTGCCGCCCCCGCAATTTAGAAAAAACGTCATATCTCCCACAGTTTTGAAGATAGATGGCTTGTTCCTTCTGAACATATTTAGTTATTAGTATAACTTATCAATCTGCCAAAGGAATGAAGAAGATCGGATGAACGGTTTTCGAGTTATGATCAAAAGACAGATTTTCTTGGTACAGAGTATGTTATAGTCGGGCTTGACCGACTTTCTTTCTTGTTTTTTGTTCAGAAAAATCAACTTTAGCCTTTTGTCCCTTGGAAATCCATTACCTAGACAATAAATACCAAAATCCTTCGCAACTTTTTAACCCTGCCCCAAAACCCTAACAAAATGTGTACAAATTAGCAAAATCCTACAGCCTAAGACCCATAACCGCTTCAACCCGCAACTACGCTCCCACTCTCTCTCTCTCTCTCTCTGTCGGTGTTCTTCGCTGCCTATGTCCTTCAAGCTACATTTATGAGCATCTTACTGAGTAGTGAGGAGGGTGTGTGTGGCAGGGGGGGGGTTGGGGGGACTTGTTGGGGTCGCAAAGTCAGAGCCCAATCAGGGAGCGGCGCTACTCTGCTGCGCAATCACCAAATCGTGTCTTAACATAATTTTTCTTCTGCCTCCGAGTTTGCTCCCCAGCCGAACCCGAGCCGAGGATACAAAAAATTGCATTTACGTGCTTCCAATGTGTAATTAAGGATTATTTGGTTCTCAAGTGGCCAGCGGCCGGGTCTGTTGTCTAGGCACAGCAGCGGCAAATCAGTTGCGCTGCGTGACTTTTGTTTAGCCAAAAATTGACTAATGACCCAACTGGGTGCTTTAATACGAACTCGCAGAAGAGACTCGCTTAAAGAAATGTTCTGTTTTTTTTTTTGGAATTATGCTGATTAGATTAACTGTCAGATGCATTTTGTTTTTTGCTAAGGTTTTAATTGCTTAAAATTGTCCACACAGATTTGTTCCAGTTGCCGCTGCTGTGTTGTTGACAGTGTTATTAGTTTGGGTCCCGTGACCGCTGGAAACTCTGCCATTTTTTTTGTATGGTTGTGTTTGTCCTTTGCCGCTGCATATAAAATATTCATGTTGCTGATTTTTTTTTTTTTTCATCAAAAAGCATAATAAACAAATTTGCATGCGGCCAGGCAGTTCTCCTCTTCTGTTACAGTTGCTGGCTAACTTTTTTGATTAAACATATGAATGCGCATTATTTTTGCTTTGTTGCACTAATTTAAAGTTGCATTTCATGCTTCAGTGTGGGGGGCGGGGACGGGGGGAGTGTTTTTTTCATTCTGTTTCAGTTGGACTTATTATAATTAAAAATATATTTCGAAATAAATTAATTCAACTTGCCACAGTTGATATGACAACTGTGTAATCAACGCAAATGTGGGAGGATAAAGTAGCTGAGGAATATTGATCAACTGGACAATACTGTACTAATTTAGTGCAAAGGTTAAACGCGACAGGCAGCTCTCAATAAGGCATCTCAGATGTAAGCGTATATACTTCTACTTATGCTCATCTTAAGGCACTTCACCAAGAATTGAATACCATAATACCATTGGCATTTGAGCAAAACCGAAATGGCCAAGTTAGAAAACCTTAAGACTGGTTAGCCCTTGCTGCAGTAAGATAGTTCTGAGTGAGTTAAAGTAAAGTAAGTACACGGTGAAGCGAACTTCATGCACTGCTCTACTCTAAACCTTTCTCTTATAGAACGTATTCAATTTTGCCTTAAATATTTCGCCCGCTAAGAGCACTTCGTGAAGTTTGCTTCACCGTGTAAGTCTAGTCTAAGAACTTGGATGAAACTAGTCGAACATGTAGCTTAATTTCAACACTTAAAATAAAAAACAGCCAAAATCGCCATAAAATTTAGGAATTTGCCCTAAAAAAGGAGTCAAAGGTGATTCGCCATAAATTTTAGAAAAAATATTTCTAAAAATAAGACTAACAGCCATGCTCCGGCTTTCACGTATTTTTGCGAATTACGATTTCAGCAAATTCGTACGATTTCAATTTAGAGCGCTCCGAAATTCGCCAGTTTTATTCATCGATAATGTTCCATTCCCAACTTGTTTTGTGTCATTTCACATAACAAAAACAGCTGATGAGCGCCACTACTCATGCTATCGATAGTCATATATCGATATATACCATGGGCAAATCGCAAATTTTTGTTTTTGTGAGCAGTTTTCCATCTCGCTCAATTTTGTGTGTCTCTATTAACTAATTGATTAAAATATTGCCTAAGTGCGAATTGAGTGGGAGAGTCCGTAAGACAAATCTAAAAAGCTTAGAGAACTGAATATATTATAAATAGTTCCGTGGGCTGTCTGTTTGTGCATCAATCTATATTTTGCATTTACTTTTCATTTCACGGACTCAGATGTCGCCGGTTTAAAAACGGCAAAACTTTGCGATTTTTTAATGTCGGAGCACCAACTTGTACGATTTGGTGATCAAATCGCAAAGTTTTTGCGAAAGCGAAAATGGGAGCATGGCTGTAAGACTTTCTTAAATTAAGAAAATGTTTACTGTAAGCTAGAAAATATTTTCTTAATTGTAGAAATGCATTTTCTAAATTTTAGAAAAACCTTTCTAGATTTTAGAAAAAAAAACTTTTTCAACTATTATAGACAGGAAAGGAATTTGATTGATTGATTTATTTGCTATTCATCCTATCGCTAAAGTACAATACTATATACTTATAAAATGAAATTTACTGAAAGCATTTGATATGTATACAGACTAGCTAAAAATATATCGTACACCGATTTGATGTATGAACGAAAGATGCATATTGTTGAAGTAGCTTAAGAACTTTCGAATTATTACTCGAAAAACTAGAATTCCGACGTTAATTTCATTTCTACAGAACCCTAGGATGTAGTATCCCTTTGAAAATTTTGTTTCTAAGATTTAGTCAAATGCCTTATGTACATTAGGGCGTACTTTTGTCTATCCGATTTTAAAAGTTTTAAATTCTTTGATTCGCATAGCTCAAAAAATTAATTATATCTTATAGAGAATTTAACGAAAATCAAAAATGAGTAGAAGCTGATCAAATAAACGGTCTAAAAACGACTCTTCAAGAAGCATCGCGGCTAGGGTTCCATTTTCTCTCGACTAAAGTATCACTTATGATCGTAAAACGAGCT
The DNA here is from genome assembly GCA_035044965.1 of Lordiphosa andalusiaca. Classification (NCBI taxonomy): domain Eukaryota; kingdom Metazoa; phylum Arthropoda; class Insecta; order Diptera; family Drosophilidae; genus Lordiphosa; species Lordiphosa andalusiaca. The sequence goes on from JAWNNM010003028.1 coordinate 89,820, forward strand.
CATCTAAGACTTTTTTAATCAGCTACAGGACTCGAATGCGATCAAAAATTGCTATCTATCTCAGTTCCCTTATGTGTTTTTGACAGCCCACTTACAGTAAACTGAGCTAGTTTTAGCCCATCTCATAAGAGATCTCAACAAGAACATCCAAAGATATGAGAGAACATTCTGTTCTTATTTTGAGAAAAAGACATCTCCTGTGCTTCGTCGAAATCCACTGCGCAAGCTGAAAATCAAGTCGAGCTTTATAAAACGTGACGTGGGACTCAGTGCATACAAGAGACACACCGGCCACCTTGCTCAAAAAAATAATTGAAAAGAAAACTCAAGACAAAATCAAAAGCATTGGTGGCAATTTGGTGTATGGATTGGAAATATGTAGTTTTATATTTTCCCCATTCAAAATTCGATTCTAACACTTTTGAAAGAGTTCGATTCAATGTGCAGCCGGATGAAACTTGCATATAAACGCTTGTATTCGAATACCATACAGTCTTCTAATGCAAAGGCCCCGTGCGATGCCGGGTATTCAGCTGGTTGAAGATAAAGTTAAAGCAGTACTTTCACTTATCGAAAGCTCATATGATATGGATGAAAAATTTTACAGTTTACTGTAGATTCGCTGTCAAAATACTCAGATAACTTATGATTTATGAAGCTTTCGTGTATTTTTGTGATTCTCACAAGGAATAGTAGACCTGTCTGAGCAACTGTTATGAGATATCAGAGAAGTGAATATACAGCTTAAGTTCAAGTGTCGAAACAGCAAAACTAACATTACATTTCGATGTACATAAAATTTCGATATACAGGAGCTCAATAATGAATATAGCGGAAATGCAAACCAAATCATCATTACATGATGTTTGGAGCTAACCGAACAGCAGTTTCAGTTCGTTTGCTTCATATTTCATAAACCTGTTACAAAAATCGAGAAACAAGCAGGCCTGGCATTTTTTGGACCAATTCAAACAGACCTTGTGTCGAAAAGGAAACTTATTATTCATTCTGTTCTCTGACTTCGGAGAGTAAATACCTTCTTATTTCTTTTTAAAAATAAAAATTGGTTGCTAAATTCGACTGTATTCATTTATTTCTTGATTGGTGGTTAATTTTTCACCCTGTTTAACGAGTGACTTCTTTTTTTATTTGATTATATTACTTAAGTTCTTGTCCTTACCTTCGTGGAGACCTATTTGTGGTTTTCCTGCAGTGGTTTTATTTTGGTGCCGGATTTGTGCCCTGGTCAACAAAAACTAACAACCAACGGCCTTCAAACGTTAAGTTCTGAACAAAGTTAATGTAATTTTTCAACATATTCTTAGTTTCACAAGAATGCTATTTTTCATTTAAATTCACCAGTCAAAAACAAAGTTGAAGCATTAATCCATTAAACTCTTACAAGGAGAGACTGATTTCGATTATTATTATTATTATCATTGACTTTCTTCTTTAATTGCTTTCTTCTTTAACTTCATTGCTTTATTACTTACCTTCGTTCGTCAAGCCACCGAACTTTGACTCTGATTGGTATAATTTACTTCTTGGTAATAATAGTTTGGGTTCCCACGAAGCATATTGAAATGCGCAACTTACCCCTTGCTAAAATATCATTCTTTTGTGGTAAATCTAAAAGTTTAAATTAGGTTCATTGATTTGCCTATTTTATACAAATAATTTTTGTTCGAAAAAATTAAATTGCTCCACCTCTTTTCCGATATATTTTATGAAGTTCTAACCTTAGTGTGTTTGTGAGTGTAAATGTGTGTTTGTTCGTTCCTTAAAGGCGTGTTTAATAGCCTATATCTACCATAGCCGATATGTTCATATCTTTTCAAATCTCCAAAAATATGTAATCTATTTTCCATGGGAAATCAAAAGTTGACATTCTTGGTTTCTTAATCCCGCTCTCAAAATGTTCCATGTCTTTGCCATATTATTTTGTACATTGATTAACGATTCTAATAATAAAAAATTTTGCTCCTTTCATTTTTATTGCTTGACGGCACTCATTTCCTCATTCGTTCTCATTCTCTCACTCCACAAAGTCACGTAGAGTTTCTTTGCAATGGGCTCTTATCATGCCCATAACTGATTTTCTTATTGTTTTTATCAATCGTTTTAATTCTTCTTTGAAAACAAAACCAAATCAAACCACCTGTCAAATAATCAACCTGACATTAACTCCAAAATATGGACTTATGGAAACGCTCAGAAAAAACAGATGTACATTTCGAAATATGTGATT